>JAEDXX010000038.1:0-600000 GCA_021725515.1 Epicauta chinensis
ATTATTTTATCATCAATTCATATATTGTTTAAAAAACACAATTTTGTTTATTTAAAACTAAAGAATTTGTTGATAACAGCGCCATCTACGTATTATACAGTGCACTAAAACTATATCAAAATACAGGTTCCTGTAATTTGATTGTAATCTATAGATTGTTGTATAGATGGCGCTTATATCAAGAATTGTATTAAATAAAATTATAAATAATATAAAAATAATAAAAAGAAAACCACACAATTGCATTTTGTTTAAATACATTTATTTTGGAAAAATCTATCGTAGGAATAATTCTTGATAAATGTAGCTATAAAAAAAAAACCACTTACATTTTTTTTTAATATTTAAAAGTTACAATCGTTATGTTTTGCTTTTCGAATTCTTTTTCCAGTAAAATTGGACAAAACTAAACATTTCGACCTATTTACACCACAAACTTTGTAAATAAAATGTCAAAAAAAAATATAACAAACGCATACATTATTATCTCACAGCCTACTTACTGTGTTTTATGACTATTTCTGTAATACGATAAAAAAAAAGCTGAGGCGCCTTGACTATAAATCTCCCGCTTTATCTCTCGTTCGCTCTCGCTCGCTTAAACACTGTCTTTATTTTTTCTCACACTCTCTCGTTCGCTCTCGTTCTATTGAGACAAAATGAAATGTGAATGTAATTTTTTGCAGCTCGATCCTCAATTCGCCCTTGTGTGGTTGGTGTGGCCCTGGACTTTCTTTTAAGAACCAATTTTGTAAATTACGAAATTATCGAAATTATTCCTAATATCGTAATTATTTGCACGGAACCAGAACGAATAAAAATCACGCAAAAAAACGCAAATTCAACCAAATCATCCAACAAATTCAAGTCAAAGAATGTCGCCGATTTGCTGCTTAATAATCACAATTTTCATCGGTTCAGGTAAATTTTTACAATCCATCAATTGTTCTTAATTAAAAAAAAAAACTTTCTAGTGACTTCCAAAGACATAAAAGATATGAATTTAGAAGAATTGATCAATTTAGCCGAAGATATCAGTCAAATCCGACCGAATGACGTCCAAATAACCGACCTATCATTCTATTTGTACAACCGCAACGTACACGGCTTGGAATTGAATCGATTTAGTGATGACGATAATGATACGAATTTATTAGATCCATTGAAAACAACGAAAATCCTTATACATGGTTGGTTGGAGAACCACCAAACCAATTGGTATCAACAATTAACCCATGAATATTTACAAAAAGCCGATTATAATATCATACAAATCGATTGGCAACGTGTTGCCAGATCCTCGTATATTTCATCAGCAAAAAATACGAAACTAGTTGGTGGCATTATTGCACGTTTCATCATAAATCATAATTTCTCTCTTGAACACTTACATTTGATTGGTCATTCATTGGGTGCACATGTAGCTGGATTCACAGCAAAAACAATCGAACAACAAAACAATCAACAACAAATTGCACGTATCACAGGATTAGATCCAGCCGGTCCGTATTTTCGTGAATTCTTCATCACACCATCGGATCGATTGGATGCAAACGATGCAAAAATCGTTGATATCTATCATACCGATGATGGTTTCTATGGATACGAACAACCTTTAGGCACACTAGATATTTATATAAATGGTGGTAAACGTATACAACCCGGTTGTGTTGTGGAGAATTTGAAAATTTCACCATCTGTAGGTGAATTAATTGATGGTAGTTTTTGTAGTCATTCAAGTAGTTGTCAATATTTTATTGATTTAGTGAATCGTAATCAATTCACCTGTATCAAATGTGACTCATGGGAGAATTTCCAACGAACATTATGTAATAAGAATAATGAGAAATATGTAATAGGAGCTGAGCAGATTGATGAGAAAATGATTGGGAAATGTTATGTATCAACGAAACATATTAAAACACCCATTTATCTGGGCAATTTAATTGATCTAATTACGAAAATCCATTAATGATCAGGTGTAGTAGCGTGATCAATTTATAGATTTTTTTAGAGTTGCTTGATTTAAGTTGGTAACATTTGAATATAGTGACATTTCTAGGGAGTTATTTGTTTGAATACACCAGAGACATCTGTTAAATCTAGTAAGCTGTTCTGTTGTGTCTAACTAGATTTGACAGATGTCTCACTAAATGCAACTGTTATTATCATTCAATTGTTTATGATTTGATTTCAAATAAAATGTAAAAATAGCAATAGCCATGATAACCGGTACCAATTTATATAATAATTCGGCTTTGTATTGTTCTGACGATATTTAACTGATGTGTAACGATAATTCGTTACGTGACGATTGATGCCGATCGATTTGTTTCAAATTTTACGACGAATTATCGCTTTTGTTAGATTAGCTACAAATAGCCACAAAATAAAAACAAACGAATCAATTTAGGTTAAAAAAAGTGAGGTTATGTTACCTGCTGGTAATTGTTGATTTAATTTTTCGAAATTTGTTGATTTAATTGTTTAAATTATTTTGTAAATAAAGATCTGGTTACCATAACGATTTTTTATAGTGAAATCAATGCTACCACACCAAAATCTGAAAAGTAACTAGAATTTCTAGATACTTCTAGAATCTCTCTGATTATCTATCTGATAACTGAATTTTCTATATTATTAAAAAAATCTATAAACAAATATAATAAATTAAAAAATAATATGGTTGATATTGTGTGACAATCTGATTGAAATATAGAATAATTCGAAATAAATTCAAATTACGCGCGTGTTTTTAGGGTGTTTCTTGTCACTTACGTTGGCGGTTCTGTCAATTTCAAAATGGCGTCGTTTTAGTTGTGGCAGTGTGTCGAGCGTTAGTTGAGGATTTTCTTTCTATTGTGTAAAAAAACGTGCGAAAACTGTGCAATTTCTAAAAATAAATCGAGACGAAATGGCCAAACGTCCAAATATGTAAGTAAATTGATTGTAAATAATTAAATTGTGTGTATAACCTTGCAATTGTTTAGGAATTTCAAGAACAACAACAACAATCGAAATAAGAAACGGATTATCAAGAGAATTGGCGATAAACCAACGGCAATTATCCAAAAGAAGAAGCAACAGCGTCCCGTTGTGATGGTGAAAACGAAACAACTCGTCCAGGATGCCAGGAATAAATTGATCGAAAAGAAACGCAACCAAGTGGTGGATGCAAGAGATGTATTAGCTGAAATAGCAAAAAAACACGATGCTCGTGATAAATTGAATAAGATCCGTGAACGTCGCAGTAGTAGTAATAATGGTAATAAAACAATCAATTCGAATAATAATAATAATAAGACAAAGGTAAAAGTGATTGGTAATCATATTTTACAAAAAACCGATCGTAATGGGAAAATTTCGTTAACAACAAATAAAACGAAACAACCACCGCCAGCTACGATGAATGTTGCAATTAAAAAACAATTGGGTTTGATACAACAACAACAGGGTGGCAAGAGACCGATAATGAAACGTACACCAATCACTACAACAGTTCGACAACCCTCACAAACACTACTCCGACAAGCGATTCTAAATGAGATTGATTATGCGAGGAGTTTTGATGGTAATCTGTATAAATGGACATCAACACCAAATACTACAACAACAGCATCGAAATTGATATCATCATTGGAACGTCAACAACGTATCATAAAAAATGATCATTATCAAGATTGGAATTCAACATTAATCAATAATAATAATAGTAAACAGCAACGGCAACAGTACTACGATATGGAGGATCTGATGATGGAGGATGAGGAGATGCCAATGGCAACATCATTACCATTACCACTACCACCAACACCACCACACATACCCATCAAACAAACGATTTCATTACAGGGTTCATCGCGTAACTCCAACATCCATATGCGTCTCGATAATAATCGTATGGAACCGGAAACACATGGTATCTTAGGCGGCGGCGGTCACCATCACCAACACCACCATCAATCCATGTTGACACCGAAAACAAAAGTTGTGGTACCAGCTGGCCATCGTATTGTTGTATCAAATCTACAATCGACAGTGACACAGGATGATGTGAAAGAATTATTTGAAGATATTGGACAATTACTAGCGGCACGTTTAGTACGACCTGGTATTGCTGAGGTGATTTATAAGAATTTGAAAGATGCCCAAAAAGCTGTTGATACATACCATAATCGACAATTGGATGGGCAACCGATGAAATGTTTATTGGTGAATAAACGACCATTGAATAATCCAACAGCACCACCAATCACCACCACCAAAATGGAAACACATGGGTAAAAATTTTTGAATTTATTGTAAACAAATAATTGTTTGTTTTCTGTTTTGTGTGTGTCTGATTTTATTTATTTTCACAGTATTTTGAGTAATGATTCAACAACAATCTCATCAAACAAATTGGTACCGGATCTATCGACAATTCATAAAGTGTTATTTCAACGGAAATAAGTTGTGTGTGTTTTGATTTTTTTTCTCTTTTAATTTACATTTAACACTTTTCATTCTATATAGAAATTTGTAAGACTACTTTAAAATAAATATTTGCTGATTATGATTTAATACAATTTAATTATTGATAGTTTCATAATTCCCGCTTTTTACGCGCTCTAGATTAATACACGCGAACTAAAGTTTATGTTGGTAGCAATGGAATTTTAGTTGCATTTCAAGATTATAGATGGCGCCATTGTCTGTAGCGCCCTCTGTAATACATGCGAACTAGAATTTATATTGGTAACAGTGTAGCGCCAAATTTAAAAAATTAATCGAAAACCGTGTTTATTCCCCAATTTAATTATTCAATTGCGGAAATATTATCAAAAAAAATCTTGTTTTGTTGAATAATTATTTGGAATACACAAATTTTAGTTCGGCTTAAAAATGATAGATGGCGCTATTGTTTGTAGCGCCCTCTGTAATATATGCGAACTAAAATTTATATTGGTAGCAGTGTGTAGCGCCAAATTTAAAAAATCAACAAAATAATCTGATTAATTAATCGAAAACCGTGTTTATTCCCCAATTTAATTATTCAATTGCGGAAATATTATCAAAAAAAATCTTGTTTTGTTGAATAATTATTTGGAATACACAAATTTTAGTTCGGCTTAAAAATGATAGATGGCGCTATTGTTTGTAGCGCCCTCTGTAATACATGCGAACTAAAATTTATATTGGTAGCAGTGTGTAGCGCCAAATTTAAAAAATCAACAAAATAATAATAAACCGTTTATTCCCCAATTTAATTGTTTTGTTGAACAATCTTTTGAATTCACAAATTTTAGTTCGGCTTAAAAATAATAGATGGCGCGAATTTCCTTCAAATTTGAATTTATAAAACAAAATAGAAACGAATTGTTGTCATTTGTTTATTTAACCATAACAAAGTAATTCAAATACAAAAATGACACAGCCCATTGTACAGGGAACAGAAAGCGTTTTTTTTTGTTGTAGAAAACATTACGTTCCATCCAGTCATCATGTCATCGAAATAATGAAGAAGAAGAAGAAGACGAAGAATCGATAAATAAACGATATAAATATTGTGTGTTAAAGTGTTGGTTAAAAAGAAGAAGAAAAAAAAATGGAATATTATTTTTTAAAAAACAATTGAACTAATTATTTCCAATCAAAAATATGTTTTTATAACAATCCAGTAGCGTCAAGGTTTTCGTTTACGTAATGCCAAAAATGCTCTCAATAATGAATCGAATGATTCCTCATTCTCTTTCAATATCGGTTGATAATTGTACACATCCTCTTTCATATCATCTACAACAAAACAAAAACCAAAAAACAAAAAAATAAACAAATTGATTGATTTTTGTTTCGAAAAAACATTCGACGTACCTAAATCCGAATAGGATGTTTGACAGAAGATCCTGCGACCACCAAAACTCAAATCGTACCTTTGATAACCGTACACATCATTGCCATGCTCGACGGCTTCGTAAGCATCCTCTTTATTAGCAAATGTAACAAATCCGAATGATTCACTAAACAAAAAAAAAATGATTCATTTCTGTTATTTAATAATTTTAATCAAAAAAAAAAATTGTTTTACCCATTCTTTCTTGGATGTACACTGGCATTCGTGATCGTACCGAAATGTTTGAATTTCCTCAATAAATCATCATTATTCAAACCATCCTCTAAACGGCCCACATAGATGACACGTCGCTCCTCAACCTCAGCCACTTGTTCCGGACTGATTTGTTTATTATTATTATTATTATTATTGCTACTATTATTACGTTTATGGTTGTTACGTGACGATCTTGATCTCGATCTGGATTGTGATGATTGTGATAAGATTGAACGTGAACGACGTCGTTTTCTATTTTCGAATAGAATAAATTAGAAGAACAAAAAAATTGAAAGTGCGCGTTAGAAGTGAAACTTCTCGGGTTAGAGATGAAGATTATTTAGATTCTAACCTCACTTTCTTTTTGACGTTATATTGCTCAAACATTACGATATATTGTTAATTTTATGGGACGAAGTCTGCCGGCTCTGCTAGTTGAATTTCTAAATTGAAAAATCATCGCGGTAGGCCTTGAAATTTTAGTTTCGTTCCAGAAGGCGCTGTACAGGGTGGTCAATTTTCGAAGGTTTGGCAGGGTATCTCCTATAAGGAAAGCTCGAACAAACTAACGGATAGCACATTCCTGCCATACTTTTGCCTGACTAGTCACATGGTGTAATTAGATTTTTTCTATGTTCTTTTGTTTTCGAGTTATTTCCGATTTTTCATTTTTTCGCAATTTCAAAAATGCCTCATATCTCGTGGACTATCGAAAGAGTTGACGCTTTTCCCACAGTTTCTAGTGTAGTTTTTAAAGCTAATTCTATGTAGCTAATTAGATTTACTCTAGCTCTCACCGTTTTTGAAATATAACACAAACTTATGTTTTTTTTTTAATGGAACCTATATTTAATTTATCACTAATTAAATTGCTTATTTTTTTCTGATTTCAAATATATATAGTTTGTTATAGTTATTATCAAAAATGCGGGAGTTATTTTGAAAATTTCGATTACGCAAGTAGTGATTACAAAAATTATACTCGAAAGGACTTTAGAGTGTGCCATGAAACAAATTTTACCTATTGCAAAATACGAAAACAAAAGAATAAATCCATAGCAACCAAAATAATAGTTCGTTGTCAAGCTAAAAAAACGATTGTTTCATAGCACTCTAAAGTCTTTTCGAATATGATTTTTTTGGAATTTTTCCCTGCGTAATCGAAATTTTTCAAATAACTCTCACATTTTTGAAAATAACTATAACAAACTATATATATTTGAAATCAGAAAAAAATAAGCAATTTAATGAGCGATAAATTAAATATATGTTCCATTTAAAAAAACATAAGTTTGTGTTATATTTCAAAAAAGATCAAAGCTAGAGAAAATCTAATTAGCTAAATAGAATCAGCTTTGACAAAACTACATTAAAAACAATGAAAAGAAAATAAACTTTTTCGATAGTCTACGAGATATGAGGCATTTTTGAAATCGCAAAAAAAAACGAAAAACCGGAAATAACTCGAAAACAAAAGAACATAACAAAAATCTAATTGCACCATCTGACTAGTCAGGAAAAAGTAGGAGACACCCTGCAAAACCATCGAAAATGGTCCACCCTGTACATAATTTAACGCCATTAATTAATTTAGAAATTTTCATTTTAAAAAGTTAACAACAGTGATTCTAACCTCACTTTCTTTTTGACGTTATATTGTTCAAACATATTGTTAATTTTATGAGAATATAAACCAACGAACGGGGGCGGCGGGACAAAGTCTGCCGGCTCTGTTAGTTTTAATTTATAAATCGAAAAATCATCGCGGTAAGCCTTGAAATTTTAGTTTCGTTCCAGAGAGGGCGCTGCTGTACATCAATCAATGCCACCAACTCTCTAGACCCTAGTGTGTTTATTTTACACAGTTGGCAGAACTGACAGAGTGTATAAGCGACGCTATTGGTAACGCCCCCCACTCTTCTCTGTTAGATGGGGAAGTGTTTCCTCCACTGATCTCAATAATAACTGTGGATAGCTCTGATCCTGATGGCGTAAAAAAAACGAAAAAAAAGTGACTAGTATTACAACAGCGCCACCAAATGAGAGACTGGGTGAACTAAATAAAGCGATTGAGCGCATGCGCCGTTACATTTTCCTTAGTTCCTAGCTATGTCAGTTGGTGGCGCTGATTTATTGAGATCAGTGGTTTCCTCTCACGGCGTCTCGAATTTTCGTTACATAGGGAAAATACATTGAAAAATACTTACGCCCCCACTCTTCTGTTAGAGAAGTTTCACTTCAAAAAAAAACAAAACAAAACAAATACTTCAATAATGAAATAAATACCTAGAACGGCGGCTAGTTGATGATTTTATTGAAGACGAAGACGTTGAAGATGTTGATGATAAAGATGAAGATGAAGATCTTGACGATGTACTACTACAACAACTAACAATACTCTCTGAATCTGACATTAACCTTCGACGATAACGTGATTGTGTTTCTTCACCGATTAATGTGATTGTTGTTTGAATTTCTTGATTGATCATTTTACAAATTGGACGATTTTTTGGTAACCAAACAACAACCAAATTCTCACGTACACTCTCTTCTATTTGTTGTTGTTTACTATCATCATTATTATTATTATTAGGATGATTATTTTGTATAGTTTTTTTCCTTTTAACTTTCGGTAAATTCTCAATTAATGATGTTATAAATGAATTACTATTAATCTTATCACTGATTTTATGTAATAACGGTTCAATCTGATCGTATTGTTCAATATCTGTTAATAAATCTTGCTGATCAGAACAGATTTCTGTATTGATACCAACACTAACGAAACTCTTCATTTCCATATCAGGTGGTGGTTGTGGTTGTACCACCTCCTCTTGTTTTGGTGTCTCTTTCAATTGTTTAATTTCTTTATCATCAACAGCAACTTTCGGTGGTGGTGTATTCAATAATTCTGCAGCCATTCTCATCAATTTCTCTTGATGTTTGATACGTTTCAAATTCTCATCTTCTGCTAGTGGTGGCGCTAGTGGTTGTTGTGGTAAAGGTGAACTACAACCACTAGCAATTGGTGAATTATTTTGTGAAGTTGTTGAAGACGCGGAGATTGGACGACGTTTCTTGTATTCTTCCAATTTCAATTTCTTCTTTTGCTTACAAACATCATTTGTATTATTAATTGTATTAACTTTCAATAGAGACACCATCAATTTACCATCTTCATTCTTCACAATTGGTTGATTACGTATCGTTGGCTGTTGCTGTTGTGATTGTTGATCATCTTCTTCAGCTGATTCGAAACCGGAATCTTTCTTCGGCTCTTTCGGATAAACTCCCGATGATCCCGATGATGATGAATTTATTGTTGTTGCTATTATTTTACAATAATCATGATCGTTCATTATATTATGTTGATTAATTAATTTATTAATTTTACAACGTTGTATTGCCTCAAATGTACGTAAATTATTATTATTACAACGTTTCTTATTATTTGGTGGTATTGGTGGTATCACAGTGATTGGTTTACGTTTACCAGATGATTCGTTAATTCTAGCAATCAATTCTTGTGGTAAAGCATCCCTAATTTGTTGATTCTTCACAATATTATTATTATTATTATTATTATTAATTTGTCGTCTATTTACATCATCTTTGTCTGTTGTTGTTATTGTTTTATTATCAACAATTGTTTCAATATTGTCATCGGCAAATATTTGTATAGGATTCGGTGGTATTTTATCTAAAAAGTCATCATCATTTTTGTTATTATTATTATTATTATTATTTGTATTGTTATTGAGTGATTCTTCCAATTGTTTAACAATTGAATGTGATGATTTCTCGGATAGTTCGAATTGTTCTAATAAATCAATTGGATCGTTTGCCTCTAAAACTGGATGATTACTTTCATCATCATCTGATGATATTGTACAAACATCAACTAAATCATCATTATTTGAATTTCTATCATCATCATCATCAACTGTTTCTTCTTCTTCTTCTTTGATAATATATTTACATGCATTTTTATCGATTTTTTTAACCGGTGCTTTAATCGTACGTTTTGTTGTTATTATCGATGACAACGATTTTGTTGTTGTTTGTTCGAATGATTTATTTAAATAATTTGTTAAATCGAAATCATCATTTGTTGTTGTTGATGATGTTGTGGATGATGATGATGGCGAGACTGATGATTCCACACGTATTGATGTATCAAAAAGTGGTGGTAAACTGTTTGATTCGCCATTAATTACCTGGATCAACGGCCAAAACAAAAAAAATTTACTATTTTTGCAATTTTATAAGCAACAAAAAAATTGAAGAGGGCACCACCACGTAATTGTGTTCTTTTGTTTACGAGAGTTCAAACAAACATATGGGAGATGATATTTTGAAAGTTTCGGTTATGCAAGTCAAAAAATGACCAAAAATTACAATCTCAATCGCTTGATAGAGTGTGTCATGAAATAATTGCTAAATAAATAGAAGAAATATAAAAGAATAAATAAGACATAGTGACGGTTTTTTCGATACTAGTGCTGAAAAGTAAAATGTAGGGATTTTTTTTCCCACTAGGTTGGTAACATTTTCATTGATTTTGACAACTGTCAAAAATCATAAAAACAAGATACTTATTAATATACTGTTTTTCGTACTGATCTTTAGATTTATCGGATAGTAGTAAATTGCTTCCTGAATTTTCAGCAATTTCCCTTCTTTCAGGTGGAGTATACATGAAAATTCTTCACTCATTGTTAAATAAACAATTTGGCGAGAAAAAAAAACAATTGACTAAGAGTGAAAAATAAAACAATTGAAGTTTCCTACTAGCTGAATGTTCAATTGTTTGTTTTTTTAGTAACACCAACTCCCACCAATTTCCCTAAATTTCAAAACTCGTGAATTTTTTTTTTGTAAAAAAAGGGCACAATATAGGCAAAATAGAAAATCTATTTTCTCTATTTTGTGTCCGTAATAGCGCTATTATTAAACTTGCTACTGTATCGAAATGTGCTCATTTCAATACTAGTGCTGAAAAGTAAAATGTAGGAATTTTTTTCCCACTAGGTTGGTAACATTTTCATTGATTTTGACAACTGTCAAAAATCATCAAAAACAAGATACTTAATATACCGTTTTTTCGTAGTGATCTTTGGATTTATCCTGAAATTGCTTCGTGCATTTTCAGCAATTTCCCTTATTTCAGGTGGAGTATACGTGAAAATTCTTCACTCATTGTTAAATAAGCAATTTGGCGAAAAAAAAAAAACAATTGACTAAGAGTGAAAAATAAAACAATTGAAGTTTCCTAGGTGAATGTTCAATTGTTTTTTTTAGTAATACCAACTCCCACCAATTTCCCTAAATAACAAATCTTGCAATTTTTTTCTTTTGTAAAAAAGGGCACAAAATAGGCAAAATAGAAGAATATTTTTCTGCAATTTTCACGTGTGTGATCGAAAATTTCCAAATTTTTTTTGAAAATAACTCTAAAAACTCTTCTCTTGCTCTCTTGTTTTTCCCCCCACCCCCTCACTCTTGCAGGTGGCCATTATAAAAATTCGATTTTAATCGCTTCAGTGTGCCTTGAAACAATTGCCACACTGACAAGCTAAAATAACAATTGTTTCATAAAACACCCCATGATTATTCCCATTACGTGGAAGAGTCGCTTCTTGCCTCTCTCTCTCTCCCACCCTTGTAATGAAAGGAAATAGCAGTATAAATCTAAATAGAAAACGGAGAAAGTTTCTAGGCGAAATTTTGTCAACTCTACCACCGCCCTTAAAAAACACAATTCTTCAGCAAATGTCCCCCCAGTAAAACTCTCTCCCAAGGGTGATTCATGAAGCATTCCAGAATGCGATTGTTTTGCATGTCTCCACCTGTTGTGTGCCCACAGGTAAGTGGCAGAAATTAGTAGAGTACTTACATCAATATTGAAGAAGTCTGATGGTAATGTTTCGGTGATATCTTTGATATTTGAAAATAATAAACCACCACAATCAGGTAGACTGAAAATGTATGAAAAAAACAATTGCTATTTTATTCTTTTGTTTTTTGTTGTTATTGTGCGTAACTTACTCATCATCATCATCATCCGGCCAAGTTGTTGTTGCTGATGCTGGATTCGTACCATTTTCATACTGTTGTTAATTAATTAAATTAATTAAAATCATTAATTTTAACGCTCAACTTACATTGATTTGATCCAAATAATCGAAAGAAAAATGTTCTTCACTGTTGAAATTAAGAAAACCTGTATCCATGCTGGCGGCGATCGCGGGTCAATTGGTGGTACACGACGACGACATGTTTTCCAGAATTTACCACAATTTTCACCAAATTACCACAATTTTCAGCAAACAACAACAATTACAGCGTTTTTTTCGGCCGCCCCGGAATCCACGAAATTTTGAGGTTATGTTGTGCGGAAAGTCTGCAATATTTTGAACGAATTTCACTTGTTTTACACCGCCAATTCGATTAATTCGATTCGAAAATTCAATTGAATCTAGTTGGCACGTATCAAATTCAATCGGGATACAGTTTTGAATGTAATTTAATTGTTTTTTGTAAATAAATAATGTGTAATTTTTAAGAGTATACACGTGTGTTGTTAATTTTCAACACACGACGTGAAATTATCTCCCGGTCTTCTACTTTGACCAAATTAGAATGCGCAGTAGTTTCAAAAAAAATTTCCAACAATCACATGACCTATGATCGATCTACAGTAGTTCGTATGCCAGTCAATAGATGGCAGACACACACACAAATGGCGGTTATTTTAAAATTAATTACATTATTACTAATTATCTTTATTTTTATAAGAGAAAATCAATCACGTAAACACTTAAAATTATCCGCAATACGACCAAATTAGAATAATTAATAGTTCAAAAAAAAAAATTACAACATTGGATTTGAAATAGTTTGCCGGCCAGTCGATAGATGGCAGCAGTTGAAAAAATTCCAACAATCACGTGACCTATGATCGATCTATACTAGTTCGTATGCCAGTCAATAGATGGCAGAACACACACAAATGGCGGTTATTTTAAAATTACTTACACTATTACGAATTATCTTTATTTTTATAAGAGAAAATCATTATGTAAACACTTAAAATTATCCGCAATACGACCAAATTAGAATAATGAATAGTTCAAAAAAAAAATTACATTTGAATTGTAATAGTTTGCCGGCCAGTCGATAGATGGCAGCAGCTGCAAAAAACGCGGTAATTTTAAAATAACCGCCATATACGAGTTATTCTGATTTTTGTAAGAGAAAATCATCACGTAACACCTAAAATTGTCCGCAAGATGACTAAATTAGAATAATTAATAGTACAAAATAGTAAAAAAAATTACAACATTAACATTACGTGACCTGATTGGTGTGTAGTTTGCCGGCCAGTCGATAGATGGCAGCAGCTGCAAAAAACGCGGTAATTTTAAAATAACCGCCATATACGAGTTATATCAATCTTTTTGTTGTGTTATTAGAGAAAGTCGTAAAAGGTACTTTTATTATTTATTAAAGAACAAATAATGAAATTTATTGTATTTTAAAATAAATTACAATCTAGCAACAAAGAAATTGATGACGAGAGAGGATATAATGAAAGATTTCCTATTGTGTTTCACACACATACAAACAAACACTCTGTTGAATTTTACACAAATTAAAGAAAAATGTAAATGTACAATGAACATTTTTTGTTTTTTGTTTTTCGTACAAAAAAGCGCGATTATTCAAAATACCAATCATTCAAAAACGCGCACGAGAGACAGAGAGATAATTTAAATTAATCCATAAATGATTGGTATTTTCTCCAAATTTAGAACAATAATGAACCCATACCGCCCATTTCACTTTGTTCCTTAACGAAAATCTCAAAATATTGATAGATTATGGTAACAGCCAATAAAATCCCCGTACCCGAACCGATAGCACCCATAAAATCAGCCAATACCGATAATGCACCAATACACAAACCACCAAATGCGGCAGCTGTTGGTATATAACGATTCAATTCATGTATCATTGAATTATCACGATGGCCACGCATCACCATCTGTTGTTCTTTCAATTGTTTCGCCACATCCTTAGCGGAACTACCCGACACTTCAATCCATGTCTTTGAAAAGAATGCACACGAACCCAACATAAAAACAATGTATAATAAGGCATGTATTGGATCTTCGAGGATATGTCCAACGCTTTCAGGTGGTGATAGATAATAGCAGAGGCCACCGATGGGGTAAGAACGTGCCGGACCACCACCACCAACATCCGCCCATACACCCAACATATTTATCAAGAAATTACCTTGGAATTTAACCGCCAACATTTGTGAAATTACATACAAATTAGAAACTAATGCAGATTGTAGAATTATCGGGATATTCGAAGTGTAAAACAATTTAATCGGATAACTTGAATATTGGCCACGATAACGGGCACTTTTGATTGGTAAATCGACCCGAAAACCTTGAAAATAAATGACAATCGCAAACACTAATACTGTGGCTAATAGATTCATTAAATTCGGTAGATTTTGACGATAGAATGCCTCACGTAATGCCCGGATTTTATCTTGACGGGTTGTTAATAGATGAAACAATGCAATCACAGCACCCTCAAATTCTGTACCACGTCCGGTATTCACTGTGGCCGGTGAGAATGCTTTCCATATGATTGTTTCACAGATATTTGTGGCAATAAATAACGAAATACCGGAACCTAAACCATAACCTTTCTGTAACAGTTCATCGAGTAACAAGACGATGAGACCGGCTACAAATAATTGGATGATAATTAGGAGACAAACACCGGCACCGATTTCGGCCGGATCACCGTACATGCCCGTCATTACGTAGACAATTGCTTGGCCTACTGTGATCACCATACCAAACACTACAATAATCCAATAATTAATAATAATAATAATGATAATAATTATAAGAGATACATTTTTGGGCGCCATTGAATAAGGCTCGATCTTTCGGCGTATCACCAACTTCAATGATTTTCGCACCGGCCAATAGTTGCATTATCAAACCGGATGTAACAATTGGTGATATACCCAATTCCATTAAGGTGCCACGATTCGATGCCAATATAACACGGATCCAATAGAATGGATCAGCTGAATCCGAACTCATTATACCAAATAATGGTATCTGTAAAAATTAAACGAATTTGTTTAATTGTTTAATTTGTGGGTGAAATTTGGGTTAATTACCTGGCAACAGACGAGGAAAATGAAGAGAGTGATAGCGGTCCATAGTACTTTCTCTCTGAATTGGATCTGTAAAGTGTATCAAAAAAAAAAGTGGCACATGTTACAACAACAACAAAACGATTAACAGCTGTTTTAATGAAAATTTATCGAGCAACATAATTAAAACAATTGGGGTGGTTTTCTTTTGTTTTTTTGTTTGTTTGTTTGGTACGTTAACCTTACCTTTCGTTCCGGTTTCGCTATTTCCGGTAGAATACTACAAAACGGTTTGATCACCTCTAGAAATTTGACTGGAACACAGAAATTACCGATTTTTGAGTAAAAATAATCCAAATTTTTGTTGAAAGAGAGGTTAGATTATTTGTGCAATCAAAAATAATTGTACTTACTTCCCATTTTGATGGGTGATTATTTGATGATAGTGAAATAATTTAATTTACAACTAACAAATCCCACAACTTCTTCCAACACGTTCAATTCAATTTATGTGGCAAAAATGATTTGTAAATTACGGTACTTTTGGAAAACGATTGATGCGCGGCCGGTGACACGGTGTACACGTAGCCACAATTAACGGTCACGTGACCGATGATGTTGGCGATCTACTTCCAAATACCACCGTTAGAGGCGCTCACTTACATATGCGTGTATTTTTGGTTGCCTAGCCTACACGGCAATATTTATTATATACATAATGTCCCACAAATTTCGTACAATTAGAATTACAGATTAAATGCAGCTGACACGGGGTTACATGTAACCCCACAAATTATATATCCAAAATACAATGTAGAAAGAAATATTTTTTTTTATTCTATCAAGATAATACGCATGTGTAAGAAATTAAATAGTGAGGTTAACGTATAGAATGAAGTTGGCGCTGATATCACCAACAACCAATGGCAGAACAGAAAAAAAAACAACAAAGTTGGCCTGATATACGTCAAAATACGAGTGTATTTTTGGTTGCCTAGCCTACACGGCAATATTTATTATATACATAACGTCCCACAAAATTCTTCTATAATATATATATTTATATATACTCGGTACATTATTGTTAATATAAAGTGTGACATTTCAAAGATGTCAAATTTTTGTGCAACTCATTATTCTAAAAGTCCCTAAACATCAGAGGATTTAATTTTACCAATTGATAATTTTCTCATAATAACAATTTCGCTATCAAACACAAACTACAAGATAAATTTAAGAAACAAAATTAATGTTAATTTTTTTTTAAACACACATAGTATAAACCAATGTGTCAAAAAATCTAGGGACTTTCATAATGTAAGTTACATAAACTTTGACATTTGTCTGTCAAAATTTTATATTACAATAATGAACCGAGTATACGTACATTCGGAAATTAAATTATATGGGGGTACAACACACACACACACACACAATTACCGGTTGCTCTATACTTTCTAATACGAGTGTATTTTTGGTTGTCTAACTTACAGAAATATACATAACGTCCCACGAAATTCGTCTAATTAGGATTACAAAAAAATTGAATGCAGCTGACACGGGGTTACATGTAACCCACAAATTATATCAAAATACAATGTAGAAACAGATAAAGGATAAATAGAAAATATTTTTTTTACTCTATCGCATGTGTAAGAAATTAAATAATAAGGTTAAAAGATATAGAATGAAGTTGGCGCTGATGTCACCAACAACCAATGGCAGAACAGAAAAAAAAACAACAAAGTTGGCCTGATATACGTTAAAATACGAGTGTATTATTGGTTGTCTAACTTACAGAAATATACATAACGTCCCACAAAATTCGTCCAATTAGGATTACAAAAAATTGTATGCAACTGACATGGGGTACATGTAACCACAAATTATATGCAAAATACAATGTAGAAACAGATCACGATAAAGGATTAATAGAATTTATTTTTGTTTTACTCTATCAGGACAATACGCATGTGTAAGAAATCAAATAGTGAGGTTAAGATATAGAATCAAGTTGGCGCTGATGTCACCAACAACCAATGGCAGAACAGAAAAAAACGCAGCGCATGCGCACAACAATACGAGTGTATTTTTGGTTGTCTAACTTACAGAAATATACACAACGTCCCACAAATAGGTTTACAAATTTGGAAATTAAAATATTTATCTATAGTAGGCTTGATTGTTAGTCCATTGTGGTGGTGGTGCTGTACTATAATCGTACTGATTCGTTCGTCCGGGTCCACTTTGGCTACCATACGGTGGTGGTGGCGGTTGTTGTGGTTGTGTTGGTGCTGTACTCGCACCGTACGGTTGGTATGTTTGTGCTGGACTGTATGCGGGCGGTGCTGCATAATATTGTGGTTGTTGTTGTTGTTGGGGTGGTGGTGGTGGTGGTGGCGGTGGTATATGCATCGGTGGTAATGTTTGATTATAATTCGACGATTGTGGATATTGATTGTAATACGTATGTGGTGGTGGTGGTGGTACTGTTTCATGTACAATTTGAGATGAATCTTGTATTGGTACTGTTATTAGATTAGTTCGTACGCCACTTGTTTGTATTGGATTTGAACGTGAACGTAGTACATTCGATGATGATGATGATGATAGATTCGAACGTGGATCGTTTGTTTTTGTACGAATAGGTAGGGAACGTTCTGGTAATGGTTCCATTGATTGTTGTTGTTGTATCTCCATTGGTTGGATTGTTGTTGTTGTTGATGTTGTTGTCGCTGTTGTAGCAGTTGTTGTTGTTGTTGGTGTTGTTACATGTCGATGATTGATGTGTGCTTGTAGATCACGTTGTGATAGATATGTACGACGGCAACCGGATGTACCATAACGACTACCACCATGGGTACACATAAAGACCGTACCTAAACCGGTTTGTTCGACACGCGACACTTTCTCTAAACAACGTGGACATTGTTTTTGTTCTTGTTTGCCACATGTCAAACAAAAGACATGCTTACACGGTATCTAAGCAACAACAAAAAAAAACAAAACAATAATTGTGTTATTCTTCCTTTGTCAAAACAAAAGACGCTCATTTTGTTGTTGATTTTAATCGATCGTCTTTTGTTTGAAAATTAAAATCTAACTGTCATTTAATCGACTGCCTTTTGTTTTTTAAAACAAAAACAAAGTCAAATGACATGCTAGTTTATTATTATAAATCGAATTAATTTTGTATTTTTACCATTCGACCATAGATCAAAATCGGTTTCAAACATTTATCACAACAATGTATCATCGGATTCAAGACTTTCTCCCCAATCAAATTGACTTTATGCGTCCAATCCAAACGTAGCATCGGTTCAGGGGGCCCACGATTGATTGTTGTGAATGTTGGTGGTTCCAATTGTGAAATATCCGCCTCCAAATCAACTGTAATTACAACAACAATTAGATGAAATCAATTTTACAAAACAAAATTCCTTACTTTTCGGTGCAACATTTTCAATTGATTCATTATCGATTTGCACAGGTGGTACAACACCAACACCACCACCAACAATAACAACTTCTTCGATGGTATCTGGTACTGGTGGTACATTATCAATCTCTTCATCACTCTCAATAACCTTAATCGCCTTTTTACCACGACCACGACCTCTGCCACGACCACGACTACCACGGCCACGACCACGGCCTCTACCACGGCCCCGTTTCGGCGCACCTTCATCCATCTAAAAAACACACTATTTTAAAAGTTTCTAGCTACCTTTTTTTTTATTATAAATTACACTTTTTTATCTGTAAGATTTTTTTAATTAAACAAAACACAAAAACGGAATTTGAGGTTAGGTTCATTGCTCGGGCGGAAAAAATTAGCGCATGCGCAGATTGTGTTATCGACAGTGTGCAGCCATGCAATGTTGCCATATTTCCCAATAACAAAAATTAATAATTAATTAATTCAACTATTTATACCGTAGTTGCATAACAAAACACTGGAGACATAATCAGCTATTTGTGCATAGATTTTTGTAATTATAGATTAAGTTAAGATGAATTAGTAAAATAGTTAGATTGCTAGAGGTGGCAACGTTGCCAGTTTTTTTTGACTTACTAGGGTCGATTATAGTAACGTCAAGTTACCGGATTACAATGTTGCCAAAATTACCAACCAACAATTACAATGATAGTTTGACCTCTCTTTTTTCTTTTCTATCAATCTCGATAACCTCCAATAAATACAAATAAATTTAAGAACAAAATTGAGTGTCAATACAAAACTATTTCTAATTTGTTTTTGTGTATTATAATTGGTGTTTTTCGATTTTCAACGCCTTCAAATTTAACGATAATCTATACCAATTGGCAACGTTGCATTGATTCCCTTGTGGCGGTTAATTCAAATCGTCCAACAGTCAACAATCATTTATTGTTAATATTATCGATAATATAAATTAAATATTGCAAATAATTAATGAATTTTGTAAAATTTCTCAAATATAACCGTTAATTGTGTTGATTGTTGTATTTACAAAAAAAAAAAACAAATGAAATACAGTTGGTAGAACTGAATTATTGTGGCGGAAAGTCAAATAAAAAACGGTCAATTTTTGAACGATAACGGTCGGGCATTCTCAGGCAATTTTTCTATCAATCAAACGAGCATTTTTATACACAAACAAAATAATTTTACAAGTTTTCTAAACGAATTATGTTTCAATTCAATTAATTAAAAAAAAACGAGAAATTTGTGATATTTTTGAAATAATTATTTTATTAAATTAATTTTTATTGAAATTATGGAACATAAACATGAAACACCCAAATCGAAATCAAAGAATCCACTAATCAATAAAATGTTAAACAATTACAACGACAGTCCGTTTCGATTGTTGCCAAATGTTTCAACACCGCCATCGAGATTTGCAAAGATCTGCAATCCATTCGAGGCCCATCTGATCGACCGATTGCATCTACCAACGTTCAAGTAAGTCACCGCCACCTTTAAATTCTACCCCAATCAAATTACCAATTGTTTCATTTTTGTTTTTGTTTTTATTGAAATCATCAGTAATAGCCCGAATGTGTTCTCAACAAAGACACAAGAGAAATTCCGATGGGACATTGATGAGATCTCCACATTTCAACCGGCCGATATTGATGAGACGACTGTAGCACAACACGTGTCCGATCCACACGATCCAATCACCGAATCGATTGTACAGGAGAAGATTGAGAAGTTCTTCAATGAGAAGATTATCGTACCGAGTCCGCTAAATCCGGATGTTTGTGAACGTGGTCCGGTGGCGCCCGGACACACCACCAAATTGAAACCACAAACAATCAATAGTAAGTGTTTTGTTTTATTTTTGTTTTTTGTAAATTTGACGATTTATACCCTCAGATATGGCCCAAACTGTTTTGACACTACCACCAGTACTGCCTGTAGAATTAGAAGAATTATTGGGGCCGTACTTTAATTATACCGAAGACCAACAACGTACCACCGATATGAATACGTCATTGTACCGTAAATTATTTGGTTGTCATGGTGATGATGGTGATGCCGAACAACAACAGGTGATTGGTTCAATTGAATCATCACCCGCCCAATCAACGGGCTTATCACCAATTCAATTGTCACCGGTACTAACCGCTGGTAATTTGATGAAAGGTGATTTTGATAGTCCAATCGAGATGGCTGCGGAATTGAGATGTTGTAATCTATCACCAATACAACGCTCACTTGATATTAATGATGATGATGATCACCAACACGACCACCAACAAATGAGTTCTGTGTGTCGTTTGAATTTCTCTGATAAAATGTGTATTGATGGTAGTTTAATTGTACCCGATATTAATCGTTTACCATTCAATCAAACAACACACGATTATGAACAACCAAATCATTTGTCATTGTTGAATAATGAATTTAATACAACAATGGATTGGGATATGGAATATAAGCATGTTTCGATCTTATCACAATCACCAAATACACCGAAAAAATCGTTAATGATGTCGTCACGGTCGCGTATTTTAATGACGAGTCAAAGGAAGCGACTTTCTGATAGTTTTAAAGATGTTGTTGATGAACAACACCACGAACAACAACAACAACAAGGAGATGGTGTTGTTGGGGATAAATTGTCGGATAATGCAACAGATACGGGATATTTGACTGGTGAGAATTCAACGTGGAATGGTACGCATATGTTTGCATCGACACCAACGCGAACGAAACAACATTGACTGATTATTTATAAAAAATGTGTGATTTTCTTTTATTTTTTTGTCTTCTTTCTTTCTTCTTTTTGTGTATTTATTTAATAAAAAGCTCAAATACTGCTGCTGAGATGATGATGACTGGGATTCTTTTTTTTTGGGAATTGTAATTGTGTAAGATTGTTACTTAAGTCAATCAATATATTAGAGATACTGTGTGCAATTATTATTCATAAAATAAAGTAACAATCAATTTTGTTTTGGATCTATCGACAGTTTTTTGTTTTTGTTTTGTTTTCTTTAACTTTATCCCTTAACGACGTCGTTCATTTGTTTGAGAATTTCGTGATTATTCGTCACAGCTTTAGAGAAACAAATGATCAATCAGATAGACAAAACAAAAGAAATTGAAAGTGCGTGGAATGCCGCGCGTTAGAAGTGCAGCTTCTTGGGTTAGAGATGAAGTTTATTCTTTTTGATTGGTTGTCTGACAGCTCGATTTTTTTCTGCAATTGTCTTTTTCTGTATTTCACTTATTCTCAAAACAAATATTGATTGCGTTTTTTTTTTTGACGTTTAAAAACGTTTAATGTGGGCCAACCATTACTGTAATTATTAACATTTTAAATGTCAATATTAAAGGCTGTCCTACACCAGCTGACGTCCGAAATTTTTTGATCGCAACTGTATATAATTTGACGCCATTAATTAATTTATAAATACAAACATCATAAATTGCGGTAGGCCAGAAAATTTTAGTTTCGTTCCAGAGGCCGCTGTTGTTCATCTATCAATGATACCAACTTTAGACCCCAGTGTTTATTTCACACAGTTGGCAGACCTGACAGATAGTGTAGCAGCGTCGCTATGGCAACGGTTACGCTTTGAAAAAATTTACTAGCCTACTTCAAAAACAATTTTTTTTGTAAATTTATTAACTATGATATTTCACGAACGACTCAAGCGATTTTGATGTTTCAAACGGTATTCGATGTCATTTTTCAAGGTCAAGAGCTGGATTATATTATGGAATCGATTGGTCGAGCAGCTAAAAAGTAATTTTGAAAAAACATGATTTCAAGGACATTCGTTTTTTTAGAATTTCTCAAAATCTACCGGACCGAATCGATTGAAATTTTCAGGAAATCTATATGCAGTGGAATCCTATCGAATACCATTAACAGCGATTCGATCGATCAAGCTGTTCAAAAGTTTCACGAGGGTTACATACATACAGACACCACCGTGAATATAGTCAGAATAGCTGCCTAGGGCCTCAAAACGTGGAGATCCGGTGAAAACTCGATTTTCGAAAATCGGGGTGAAACCAATAACTTCCCTATTTTTGAAAATTTTCAGTAAAGATGGCGCTGTAAAATAGCAGTGTCGCCAACTGATTACCAGCTTTGCAGTTTCTATCAGAGATGGCGTTGTATAAAAAAATCATGGCTGCCAACCCTACTCTCTTATTATTAGGCAACCAATTCTACACTATTTTACAATTAATCAATGATTTTCCTATTGTTACAATTTTATTGTATAAAATTTTATAATTTCGTATAGATATTTACAACAATATAAAAGAATAAATCATAAATATATACACAATAATTAATATAATCGAATTAATGAATGAATATAAATGAATTAATTAATAATAATTGAATGATATAATTTGACGATATGTTGATATATAATTTAAATTTAGACTTTTGTCCCATTCTGTTGTTGATTATTATTATTATTATTATTTGTATTATTATGTTCGCCTATAGTTACATGTGTGACAAAAGGGCCGCGATGTTGTTGGCCACGGTTCGGATGGCGTCCTTGTACCGGCTGGCCCTGTTGTCTTGGTAACGAATTCGAGTTGGGATCCTGCTGCTGCTGCTGTTGTTGCTGTTGTTGTTGCTGATATTGTTGATAAATCACAGTCTGTTGTTGATTCAGCAACGGTTGTTGTTGTTGTTGTTGTTGCCGTGTCCGATTACCCAACATCGATTGTATACTTTCATACTCGTAGAAATTCGAAACTGGTCGCAATTGATTATCTCTGGATTGCCGTTGTGAATGGTATTGGTGTTGTTTACGACTGTGTTTAAAAAACAAAAGAACCTCACTATCGATTGTTATTTGTTTGCATTAAAAAACTAACCACAACCCTCGAAAACAAAAATCAGTAAAAGTAAAGCCAAACATAGATCGTGCGGAATTTAGGTTGTTAGATTATTTCTAAAATTGCTAAAAAGGGAAACAACACAAAGTGCATACCTTTCTTCCTCCACCTTTAATCTTTGCTGTTGAACTTGCAGACGCATCTGATTTATCTGACTGTCAGATAGGGGATCTTTACGGCCGCTTAAGAAGAAGACAAAACACAAAATTTTTATTTACAATACAAAAAAAACAAATACAAGTCATCCCCTTGACGACATTTTGGAACAACTAAATTCAGCAAAACCAAAAAGTTACTAGATTTAAGTTGGTAGTAGGTAACCTTGAATCTAGTGATATTTCTAGGGATTTATTTGTTTATCTATCAAATCTAGTAACTTTTAGGTTGGTGAAATTTTTTTTTGTGTATGTGTGTGTCGTCCAACATGCAACAAATATGTTAGTTACATAGAATGATGTGCATTTTTTAATTAATTAATTAATTAATTAAAAATTAAGAGAAATGCAACCCCTGTGTGTTACAACCCAACAAAAAAAAACGTACCTTAAATGATTCTGTAATTCATTGTAATTGACGTAGTGTGTAAATGGGACCGAATCGGTGATACCTGAACGACTACCAGGCCGGCCACCATATTCCCCATAATTATTAGGTTCCACTACCATTCGCTACAAAAAAAACAACAATTTTTATTAAATTTAATTTTATCATAAATTCATCGAGCAAACACAGTTACTAGATTTGACAGAAATGTCACTATATCCAACAGTACCAACTTAAATGTAGTAGAACAAACAGTTACTAGATTTGACAGAAATGTCACTATATTCAAGGATACCAACTTAAATCTAGTAAAGCCAACAGTTACTAGATTTGACAGAAATGTCACTATATCCAACAGTACCAACTTAAATGTAGTAGAACAAACAGTTACTAGATTTGACAGAAATGTCACTATATCCAACAGTACCAACTTAAATCTAGTAAAGCAAACAGTTACTAGATTTGACAGAAATGTCACTATATTCAACAGTACCAACTTAAATCAAGTAACCTTGACGATGAATTTTCTAGAATAATACATACTCGTTGTTGTTGTTCGTACAAATTATCTTGATCGTCTGCTGATTGATGGTAATAAGTGTGTCGTAATCGTTGCTGTTGCTCGTGCATCTTCCTATCGATGACAGCGCCACCACCACCGCCACGTCGATGATGATGATGATGTTGTTCGTTTGTTGTTGTCTGATTACGGTATTTCACCGGTGGCAATACCGAATTCTCTGGAATCACTTGAACTTGTTCGGCGTGTCGGTGTACGAAACCGTGTCGTTGATAAATCGGTTGTTGTTGTTGTGGTGCTGGTGGTTGTGGTTGTTGTTCTTGTAACCGTTCTTGTTGTTGTTGTTGTTGTTGTTGTTGATTCTTATTCTCATCACTTTGTTGTTGTAAATTATTACCACAATCAAATTCATTTGTTGAATGATAATGTTGTTGTGGTTGTTGATCATTAAAATCGATTTTACGATGTTTACCAAAACGAAACATCGAACCAATACCTTTCAAGATGCCTGGTTTCTTTTTAAAACCACCACCACTAGATTTTTGATGATGTTTATTATCTAATGCAGCATTTAATGATGATTGTCGTGGTGCACCACGTACATTTGTGAACCCATCAATTTCACGTTCATTATTCTCCATAATGATACGATGTTGATGTTGTTGATGATGATTCGTATTTGGACCATCATCTAGTAGCCAATGTTTTTTGGCACCATTCTCATTCTGATGATTGGGATCAACAACAACAGCTGCTCGTAGGAAACTCTCCTCACAACCTCGACCACGTATCACTTTTAAACCATTCGATTGGCCACGATAACTGTACGCTGGATCGCCTTCTTCTTGCATTTGAATCTGTTGGGGGAAAAAAAATTGCCAACAAAATCCTACAATTTTGAACAAAAAAAACACACACACCTCTTGCACCATTGTTTGTAATGATTCAAGACTGGACGATTTCTTCATACCCAGAGATGGACCCAATTGGCCCAATTTATCAGCATCTATAAAAATACCAACGAAATCAGAAATCAATTAAAACTAAATTCACCGATCAAAGAGTCACTAGATTTGACAGGTCCCTAAAAATATCACTAAATTCAAGAGGTACCAACTTAAATCTAGCAACTCTTTAGTCGACGACTAACAACATTATTATAGTTAGTGTTAGTTACAAATAAATAGGATAAAACACGAATTGCTTACATTCCGGATGGTCGGATGAACGATTTACACTTATAACAGATTCCACCGAACCCACTCGTACTAAATTAGCTGTTTAAAAAAAAAAAAACATAAAAATGGATCAAAGATGTGAGAACATATAATTAGAAACATTTTATTAGTACAACAACAACAAAAAAGAGAGAACACACACACAAAATTACCATAAAATTACAAGAAATGCTGGTTTATCAACAAAATATCTCTATGATTTCATCACTTTATTCACTAGTGAATAAGAATCTTTAATCAGTTATCAACTGGATTGATGGTTGCTATTGGATACGTACTTATAAACAATTTCTAGCATTTGTTTTTATTTATTTAATTGTAAAAGATAACATTCGATATTGTGTTTAATTTTCTTCAAATTCTTTGTATTAATTGTTGACAATTCTTACTTTAATTTTTGCAAAAAATTTCCAATTTCTAGACAATTCTAGAGCAATATTATAGTTACCTATGCCGGTTGTTATTGGATTTTGACAAACAACTAGCAATTGTTTTTGTTTATTTGTTGTCGGTTGCTATGGGTTACCATAAACAACTATGTTGTGTTTTTATTTATTTAATTATTTATTTATAAAAGACAACTCCAATTATGTTTCGATTTTCTTCAAACTTGTTGGTTATTTATTAAGTAAAATGGTATAATGCGACCTTTTTTCCTTTTAATTTTGTACTTTTAAATCCCCCATATGAACACTTAATTTTTGACAATTTTTTTGACAGAGCCGTCTAAACAGTTCTAGAACAACAATTCGCATAGTTACCTATGCTATGGTTGCTATTTGGATTTTGACAAAACAACTAGCAATTGTTTTTGTTTATTTGTTGTCGGTTGCTATGGGTTACCATAAACAACTAGCTTTTGTTTTTATTTATTTAATTGTAAAAGATAACATTTCAAATTAATGTTTAATTTTCTTCAACTGCTTTGTATTAATTGTTGACAATTCTTACTTTAAAGGCCCTTTTTTTTTGAACTTTAATTTTTGTCCAAAAAATTTCCAATTTCTAGACAATTCTAGAGCAACATTATAGTTACCTATGCTACGGTTGCTATTGGATTTTGACAAAACAACTAGCAATTGTTTTTGTTTATTAATTGCTTTTGTTTTATTTCAGACTGCATTTTGTCAAAAGAAGTTTATCACCGGAAAAATCAAAAGTAAAAATCAAAAAGGAAAAAAAACCTATTAAATGTGTGCTAATAAAAAATGAGTCGTTAAGAGATTTTTATTTACTAGTAGATAAAGTACTTTATCCATTAGAAATTAGACACTTTTAATTAAACTGCTAATTAATAAACTCAATAATTTTCTAATATGTCATTATAGAAATTATTATGCATCTAGTTGCCATTGGTTTGTTAGTTGCTATTTGATTTTCATCAAACAACTAGCATTTGTTTTTATTTATTTCTAGAACAACAATTCGCATAGTTACCTATGGTTGCTATTGGATTTTGACAATCAACTAGCAATTGTTTTTGTTTATTTTATTAATTATTCATTTATTTATAAAAAACAACTCCAATTATGTTTCGATTTTGTTGAACTTGTTGGTATTTATTAAGTAAAATGGTATAAATGCAACTTTTTTTTCCTGTTAATTTTGTACTTTTAAATCCCATATGAACACTTAATTTTTGACAATTTTTTTGACAGAGCCGTCTAAACAGTTCTAGAACAACAATTCGCATAGTTACCTATGGCTACTGTTGCTATTGGAGTTTGACAAACAACTATCAATTGTTTTTGTTTATGTTTACTGTCAGTTGCTATGGGTTACCATAAACAACTAGCAATTGTTTTTGTTTATTTAATTATTTATTCATTTATTTATAAAAGACAACTCCAATTATGTTTCGATTTTCTTCAAACTTGTTGGTTATTTATTAAGTAAAATGGTATAATGCGACCTTTTTTTCCTTTCAATTTTGTACTTTTTTAAATCCCATATGAACGTCAATTTTTGACAGAGCAGTCTAAACAGTTCTAGAACAACAATTCGCATAGTTACCTATGCTATGGTTGCTATTTGGATTTTAACCAAACAACTAGCAATTGTTTTTTGTTTATTTTATCAATTATCAGAGTGATTAAACTACTCCGTTACCATAGAGATTATTATTTGTTGATAAACTAGATATCTGCCCAGTTAGTAATAACAATATTTGACAGCAGAAAAAAACTTACTATTACCACCTTCTCTGATACGTCGTTCTTCACGCAATTTCTTCGTCCTCTGGTAAGTATCTGTATTTTTTGCATCCAATGTGGCATGCCGTTTCTCCGACATACTCTGCCTTCCAAACGCATCCCTTGAGAAACCTTTTGGATTCTCCAATGACAATTGACTGGCGTATGTGGCATCATTTGTCATTTGTGATGTAGTAGTATCAGTACTACCACTACCACCACTACCATTTGTTGTTGTTGTTGTTGCAGTTGGTACAATTGTTGTTAGACTTGCTTTACCATCCGGTTCGCTATCATTACGATTCTCCGTTATATTCGCATTTGTCATTTTATTGGTCATATGTACATTGATACGTGTATTTTGTTGTGGTGGTGGTGGTATAATCCGTGAACCATATTCATCTTCAATTAATATCGGTTCAGCTGTTGTTGTTGTTAGATTTAATGTTGGACTAGTTAAGTGATTACTATTAAATGAATTATTTTGAGCCAACAACATACTGCTACTCCATGTATCATGTGTTGCTTTATAATAACTCTCATTACGTAATTGTTTATTATTATTATTATTATTATGGCCAGTCAAACGATCCAATACCGGATTCCATGTATGCATTGGTGTTAAATTTTGTATCGATTTATTATTATTATTATTATTATCGAAACTATTTTGATTTGGATTAAAAATTACTGTATTTGTTGTTGAACTACTACCACTGGTCGATGATGATGGATCTGTTGTATCAGTCGATTGTACATTAATCGATGTATTATTGAGCAAATTTGGATCTGATCCACGTGTACTACTATTATTACTACTATTAAAGCTTTTATTATTATTATTATTATTATTATTAACAACACCAACACTAGCAGGTGATGGTGCACGTCTAGCTACAGTCAATGTAATATTACCCGGTACAGGGCCTTCTGTATGTAACATGGCTTTACGTAACATTTCCATGGCATCACTATTCGATTGTTGTAATAATGACACACCATTAACATTTAATAATTGATCATTGGTACGTAAACGTTTATCACGTGATGCAGCACCACCATGTATTACGCTTTTAATGAAAATACCTAAATCTTGGGTGCCACTGGTTTTACCTTTAACACTAATACCTAAACCGGCCTTCTCTGAATCATGTACCGGTATATTGAAGGTGAGTATTTCACGGTGTTTCCATGGGAAGATCATATCGTCCGAGGATTTCTCTGGGGGCTAAAATAATAATAATAATAATAATAATAAATTTCAACTACAAGAATCTATTAATAGTAATTAATGTATCAAGGGCGTTATGGGACAAATAACGCCCGTGGTGCATTCATCAGTTTATGCCAAAAGAAGCAATTTAACTTTATTTTTGTTTTTTTCTTAATAATAATCTTTGACATTTGAAAATTTGAGGTTATTATTGACAGCAAAAAAAAGTTGTTTATCATAGCAACGCGGCGGCGCCTTAACAACGGGCTATTATTTTTCTTAACGCCATAATTGCCCGTTGTCAAGTAAACAATGATTATTTGCTTATTAATGGTCTTCAATAATATATACGAAGTACATTTAAAAAAAAATAATAATTTCTCTGGTGGCTAAAAATTATAAAAATAATTAATAGTAATTAATGTATCAAGGGCGTTATGGGACAAATAACGCCCGTAGTGCATTCATGAGTTTATGCCAAAAGTAAAAGAAGCAATTTATTTTTTTTTGTTTTTTTTTAATTTTTGAAGTGAAACTTCTTTAGGCGCGCTTGGATGTAAATATTTCACAATGTATTTTCCCCCTATGTAACGAAAAATGCGAGACACCGTGAGAGGAAACACTTCCCCTCTAACAGAAGAGTGGGGGCGTTACCAATAGCGTCGCTTATACACTGTCAGTTCTGCCAACTGACACTAGAGTCTAAAGTTGGTGGCATTGATTGATTGATGTGTACAGCGCCCTCTGGAACGCAACTAATATTTCCAAAGCCTATCGCGATTTATAATATTTGTAAAATTAAAATTCAACTGTTTATTTGCAAAATATCAAAGAAAGTGAGGTTAGAATTTCTGTTTCTTACGGTTTGAAAAAGAAACTGACTAAATTATGATGTATCAAAACTTATTTCTATAAGCGGCCAGCGATAATACAGACTTGTCAAAACTTATTTCCACAATTTAATTGTAAAACTTTAAAGTGAGGTTAGAATCTCTGTTTACCAAAAAAAATTGAATATAATCAAGAGCGCGATTTTCATTAATTAATACCAACAATCACCATATATACTAATCCTAAAAATGAACTTGATTTCTAACCTAAGAAGTTTCACTTCTATTTTCTTTTTTAAATTTTTTCTTTGACATTTGAAAATTTGAGGTTATCACATTTTTAATGACAGCAAAAAAACTTGTTTACCATAGCAACGCGGCGCCTTAACAACGGGCTATTATTTTTCCTACCGCCATAATTGCCCGTTGTCAAGTAAACAATAATATATACGAATTTACATTAAAAATAAATAAATAATTACATTGCTATTTGCAGCCTCTTGGAATTGTGATATGATTTTAGCAACAGAATTCTTCTCTCTTTGATTCTGTAAAGCTTGCAAATGACTCTGCGGCAATGGTGGAATATTGGGTGGTACAACAACTACATCATTACCATTCACCTCATTTGTTTGACTACTACTCTCTTCTTTTTCAACAACAACAATTTGCTCCGAATCCTATTTATTAAAATAATTACCAAAACAAAAAAAAGTGCCATCTACATATTCTAATTATAATGATAATTTAGAAGACTTACAATAATCCTAGGCAATCCTCCATTATCGACAACATCCTCCTGTCGTGAAACAACAATTCGCACTTTACTACCTGGTGGTGCATTCCTCAGTACAGCTACAGCTTCCGCTTGACTTTTACCAGTCATTTCAACACCATTCACCTCCAACAGACGATCACCGATCTTTAAACGACCATCTTCAACAGCCGCCCCTTTCGGTATAATATTCTTAATATAAATGGGACAATTACCACCCGCCGGATTATCACGTGTTGTTATACTGAAACCTAATCCATGTGGTCCTTTGATTAATTCAATTTCAATTTTACGTCCAATTTTGCGGGTATTATTGGCAATCAATAGTGATTTGAGATTTTTCGATATTGCTGGTACTTTTTTCGTTGGTGAAACGGTGGCGACTTTTGTATTTGTACTTTCTGTAAAAAAAAACAATTGTTTTTATGCAAATTTTTACATAATTTGTTTGATTGTTACGTTTCTGTTCACATTCCACCATTGAAACGTTCTCTTTATCATCGGAGGGGAAACGTGGATAGATCGGTGGTGGTGGTTGTGGTGGTTTCCGTAAACTATCCAAACCACTGTTTTTCACAACTTTCAGTCTTAATTCGGGCGAAGTAAGGGAAAGTTTGAACATATCTTGTACCCTATAAAAAATTATATTGCGAATTATTGTCAAAATAACGATAAAAGAGAGATAGCGTGTATGATAGTTTTATATTTTTGTCTCTATCACGAGAAATCGCTTTTGCGCATGCGTGAAAATTCACGTATAATGGAATATAGAATGAAGTTGGCGCTGATGTCACCAACAGCCAATAGGAGAACAGAAAAACGCAAGCTTGCGCATGCGTGAAAAGTGAAGTAATGAAATATGGAATCAAGTTGGCGCTGATGTCACCAACGGCCAATAGGAGAACAGAAAAACGCAAGCGCATGCGCACAACGAAACTTTCTTGCACTTCTGCGCATGCGTGACAGTTCAAATAACGAAATATGGAATCAAGTTGGCGCTGATGTCACCGACAGCCAATAGGAGAACAGAAAAACACAAGCGCATGCGCTTGCGCATGCGTGACAGTTCAAGTAGTGAAATATGGAATGAAGTTGGCGCTGATGTCACCAACAGCCAATAGGAGAACAGAAAAACACAAGCGCATGCGCACAACAACAACCGTTTTGATTTCTGCCCCGTTTCATCCAAAAAACTCGCAATATATTTAATATTATTATTATTTTATGATTAAAATGATTGATTTCTACCTTTGGAATGGCATATTCAATAGGTTTTGTCCATTAATTTCAATAATACGATCATAGATGGCCAACCGTCCATCCCGATCAATCCGGCCACCAGGTTCAATACCTTGCACTAATAGGCCGCGATCTTTACCGCTGCGATCATAATCCGGTACAACATGGATACCTAACGGGCCTGGTTCATTACGTATTACAATCAATTCAGCATTTTCATTTGTTTGTTGTTGTATTGTTGTCGTTGTTGTTGTGGAATTATTCGCCTGTCCTAATGGTTCTTTCCGTTTACTCTCTCTGGGCAATGAAGTGCTGGTATGTTGTGTTGCTCGTGTTTGGGCTGCCCGTTCCGCTGCCTCAGCCCAACGATAACTATTTACACACACATCAATAATAATTTTACGATATAAATGAAAAATTTACCCTCCACCATCGCCAAGGAATTGCATCGATAATCGATTACTACCATCACGGGCAATCCGCCGGAAACCACCACCAGAAGGCGTCCCATCATCCTCATCATCATCATGTTGTGTGGCAATATCATTCCATTCCGGTGGCGTGTACGGTGGCGGTTCAAGGATCAATGGTGCAGCACTCCAACGTTTCGTATGTTCGGCGGGTGCCGGTGGTCCAACTGGTAATTGATTCAATGCCGGCTCACTACCACGACGTACTTGTAAAACACCACCGGGTGGTAGACCGGAAGCGATCTGTTCACCGGTCACTTCGATATCGGTACGTGGATAATTTGGACCATATTTATGTTCACCATCCTAATTAATAAAAAAACACAACACATAAAGTAGTAGTAGTTGACTATTTTTATACAGTTTTTTTGTTTTGAAGTGAAACTTGTTTGGGCGCGTTGCCATAGCAACGGTTATACTCTGTCAGTTCTGCCAACTGTCTAAAATAAACACACTAGAGTTGGTGTCATTAGTTGATTTACAGCGCCATCTCTGGAACGAAACTAAAATTTCAAGGCTTACCGCGATTTATAATTTTTATGGCGTTCAATAGAGATAAGCGAAATGCCGAAACAAAACAACTGCAGAACAAAAACGAGCCGCCTTCAGGCAACGCGACAGAACGAAAATCAACTTTATCTCTAACCTAAGAAGTTTCACTTCTAATTTTGTTTTGTTTTGTTTTGCTTACGTGGAAGATATCCGGACTGCCAGTACCTACGGAACTACCACTGGCCCCATCACCACCACCATGATGATGGGCACCATCGCCATCTTCATAATTCGCCAAGATCTGTTCACGATCATCGACGACATCACTTAAACGATCATCGGGATCAAGGATGCCACCACCTTGGGATTGTAGATTATGGACGGATACCCAAGAGTCGGAACCCTACAAAAAAAAAACAAAACAACAATAACAATTCAAGCGCAACAAACGACAAATAATAATTAAACAAAAACAAAAAACAAAAAACAGTCCATGGTTTGATTCAAAAATAGAAAAGAGGATGAGAACAGTTGAACTATAAAAAAAACAAAAATTCATCGTCATACATGGAAAAGTTTCATGTCTGATGAGTACACGGCCTTGATGATGATGGTGTGTCTACCTGCCGTTTGTAACAATGCTACATTATTATCGTTATTTAGATAGAGAGAGAGAGAGAGAGAGAGAGAGAGAGAGAGAGAGAGAGAGAGAGCACACAAATATTTGATATTTGTACTTGGAATTTTCTCAAAGATTTTCAACGTATAAAACGAAGGCAAAACAATTTGTCGATCGCCTTCCATTTTGTTTTCCATAATAATTACTATTTAAAGAAAACAAAAACAAAACAAAAAAAATAGTAGGCAATTACGTACTGTTTTTCTATTGTTTATTTAATTACCTAAATTTATGAATTGCATTAGTTTATAATTTTCGATTCGACTATAGTAATACAAAAATAATAATAATAATAATAATAATAATGATGATGATGATATGAAAGTGAAGTGTTATTAACCTGATGGTATTTTATAATAAACGAGAGAATTTCTTTAAAAAAATTTTTCAAGTATTAGGAAAGAAATAAATAATGAGGCGCGCTTTCGAATTAATACAGGGTGTTTGTTCTAAGTATGGACGGCTGCCAGATCTCCCATTAACCGTTAAACAAGAGACATAAAAGTCTCAAAAACGTGTACAGCTAGCGATATAAGAACCACCCAGGGCCCCATAAAGTTTCTAACTAATCGGGAAATAGGGCAAATTTCATCCACAAATTAGCTAGAAACTTTGTAAGGCTCTGGGTGGTCGTTTTATTCGTAGCTGTATAAGTTGAGATGGGAGATCTGGCAGCCCTCAACACTTGGAAAAAACACCCTGTATCCAAACTGTTAATATTAGCGACCAGTTGGAATTGGTCGACTTGACTGTCCATTTAATCGAATGATTTAAACATATAAATAAAAACCATTCAAAACTGTTTCCCAAACGTAACAAGAATCTCGTGTATAATTTATAAAATTTAATCATCTCTTTTCCTCTCTTTATGAAATTACAAAATAAGACTTCGTAAAAAATTGCCGTGGAATTCATGGCCATCGCGTGCCTCCAGAAAGAAAAAAACAAATCTCTATCTCTGTACAACAAACAAAAAACAAAAACGTACAATTAACATATAATTTAATAGGAGTAATTATATAAATTAACAAAACGCGAATGAACCTTTGCACGAACGGATATCCGTCAAGGTATAAATGAAGAAAAGGTTAACTCACGATAACCAACACAAAGAAAAAACACTTGTACTTTACTGACTAATAAACACGATGGTAAAGTAGTCGTTTATCTACTAGTTAAGGAAAGTGTTGTAAATAAAAAACAAATGCTAGTTGTTTAGCAATGGTTAGTTGATCATTTTCGATAGTTTTCTGACTAGTCAGTTCTTTTGTTTTCAAGTTATTTCCGGTTTTTAATTTTTTCGCAACTTCGAAGATGCCTCATATCTCGTAGGTTTTCAAAAAAGTTGACGCTTTTTTCACAGTTTCTAGTGTAGTTTTTAAAGCTAATTCTATGGAGCTAATTAGATTTTCTCTAGCTCTCACCGTTTTTGAGTTATAACACAAACTTATGTTTTTTTTTAATGGAACCTATATTTAATTTATTGCTCATTAAATTGCTTATTTTTTTCTGATTTCAAATATATATCATTTGTTATAGTTATTATCAAAAATGCGGGAGTTATTTTGAAAATTTCGATTACGCAAGTAGTGATTACAAAAATTATACTCGAAACAACTTTAGAGTGTGCCATGAAACAAATTTTACCTGTTGCAAAATACGAAAACAAAAGAATAAATCCATAGCAACCAAAATAATAGTTCGTTGTCAAGCTAAAAAAACGATTGTTTCATAGCACTCTAAAGTCTTTTCGAATATGATTTTTTTGGAATTTTTCCCTGCGTAATCGAAATTTTTCAAATAACTCTCACATTTTTGAAAATAACTATAGCAAACCGTATATATTTGAAATCAGAAAAAAATAAGCAATTTAATTAGCAATAAATTAAATATATGTTCCATTAAAAAAATAGAGGTTTGTGTTATATTTCAAAAACGGTGCAAGTTAGAGAAAATCTAATTAGCTAAATAGAATCAACATGAAAAACTACATTGAAAACAATGAAAAGAAAATGGTATTTTTCGATAGTCTACGAGATATGAGGTATTTTTGAAATCGGGAAAAAAATGAAAAACCGGAAATAACTTGAAAACAAAAGAACATAGCAAAAATCTAATTGCATCCCACCTTGCACACAGTAAATGACTATTTGTTTATTATCGGTGTTAATAGTACAAATGATAATAATAATAATATAAATATTATTAGTGGCACTTGATTAGCTTTATAAAAAAAAACACTATTGTTCTACTTTCTTTTTCACACAAACAATTTCAAATATTGCATTGTTTCGATTTGCCTCGTTTTAAAATTATAAACAATAATTTTTATTATTGACATACTTTTCTAAATCGGGGGGGAAAAAGCATTGATTTTTCTTCTCTTTTGTTTTACTTTGTTTATTAAATTAATAATAAACAAAGCCAACTGGGATTTTTGATCAATTTCAAGAGAGAGAAAGTGTACTGTGTAAACCTACTTGATCGGATTTTGTTTACTATATCGAAATCTTAAACGATAAACAACAAAATCGAAAGGAATTCAATTCTCAAGTACTCAAAAAAAATCATATAATTTAGATCAAACTTTTCAGATAATTGGTGGCGCATCCACCAAAAATTTGACGGTGCTCTGCTGTTCTCTGTGGGTTCAATCGCCCCCAATTTTGAGGACTTCCCCCACACAAAACAATAGAACTGCTAACAAAGACACTACACAGAGATCTCTCTCCCGGACAATCAATCCACCAAAAATTGCCGGACAGTGAAAGTGTCATTATTTTGATTTATCGTTTCCAATATAAATCGCAGCAAATAAATGAAATAAAACAACTTTCTTTTCAAGGTCCATCGGATATGGCCAAAAAAAAATACAACCAAAAAGAGTGAATGAGCGAGAGAGTGAGAGAGAGAAAGAGAGATTCAATGACCGCAAATACTTGTAAAGAATTTAAATATAGCAACTCACACAACCGATAGGGAGAGAGAGAGAGAGAAAGAGGTCAATTTACTCTTTACAACACAGCATGCAACAATGTTGCAAGTTTAGTGTACAAAAATAATCAAAAAAATAAAAAAACAAAATAACTGAAAACGACAAAACGAATTAACAGACCAAAACCAGAATGTTGTGTGAAGAAGAAAACGAAGTGGGTTTGTGGAGCGGTTTAACTGGATAAACAAAATACTAACGTTTTGTTTTGTTTTGTTTTCAAATAGTATCAAATAATTTTGCCCGATAAAATTTTTATTTATCAAACTTTCTCGTAATGTGTCGCATCAATAATGAAAGTTTAAATTTCACTCTAACAAAAAAATCTGCTATAATTTAGTCTAAACACCCTGTAGAATCTTTACAAAAAAATGACAGTAATCCAACCAATCAACAAGCAATTGTTTAAATAACAAACAAACAAGTGGCCATTTGATTGGTTGACAATGACAGGTTTGATACGTCAAATTTGACAGACATTGAACTGTAAATCTGATTGGTCACAACTTTTGTAAAGGATACCGCCCATCATTCATTTACGAAACACCCTGTATATAAAAAACGGAGACACACAGATCTGGTTTGATTGGAATTGAATAATTTTAGAAAACGCAATTTACCTAATAAAGTATTAAAAGTCGATTTGTGTCACGATAAACGGACCAATTATCGATCGGAATTGAACAATTTTCAACTCTCTTCAGTTTTTGTTTTTTTATGTGAAAACCTATGAAAAATCTAAATGGAATTCTAAACTATTATCAAATTCTTTAGTAATTGAGAGAGACTCATTAATGTCTTTAGATAAACAAAAGAAAAAAACAAAACAACAACCACTTGTGTGATAAATAAATTTGTTTCGGTTTGATGGTTGACATGAGAATAATGTTTGGGGCAATTGTCCTCTCAAAGCAACTAGATCACAAAAATTATACAAATTAAATGATAATTGAAAGAATTTGAAGCCTGTAGGGAGAATTTTAAGACTCTTCTTAGGCGCCACAATTATTACCAGCAATTTTTCTTCCCGACACAGCAAAAACAAGAAAAACTCGATCAAAGAAATATGTATGAAAAGACACCACCCAGTTATTTGCTTTATATGCCTGTTCACCTTCAAAGGTTACAACTCTTGTATGTACATACATAAACAAATGCAATCATACAGGCTGTCCCATAAGTAATGGCCCACTTTGCCGGATCAGATAGACAATTAAATCGTGATCCGAAAAGTCCTTTACCATTTTTCGATCTGACGCTTAGATAATTTACTATTTAATTAAATTCAATAACCAATCAGATCCGGGCACTACTTACCGTTCTACCTCTCTATAGCGCGCATCTGATTGGTTATTTGATTAACGAGCGAGTGGAAAAAGTGTCTTTTTGCCACGTTCTTTTTTGTTTTCGAGTTATTTCCGGTTTTTCGTTTTTTTCGCGATTTCAAAAATGCCTCATATCTCGTAGGCTATGGAAAAAGTTCATTTTCTTTTCATTGTTTTCAATGTAGTTTTTCATGCTGATTCTATTTAGCTAATTAGATTTTCTCTAACTTGCACCGTTTTTGAAATATAACACAAACTTTAATTTTTTTAAATGTAACCTATATTTAATTTATTGCTCATTAAATTGCTTATTTTTTTCTGATTTCAAATATATATGGTTTGTTATAGTTATTTTCAAAAATGTGAGAGTTATTTGAAAAATTTCGATTACGCAGGGAAGAATTCCTAAAATCATATTCGAAAAGTCTTTAGAGTGCTATGAAATAATTGTTTTTCAGCTTGACAACGAACTATTATTTTGGTTGCTATGGATTTGTTCTTTTGTTTTCTTATTTTTCAATAGGTAAAATTTGTTTCATGGCACACTCTAAAGTCCTTTCGAGTATAATTTTTGTAATCACTACTTGCGTAATCGAAACCAATCACATGCGCGCTATAGAGAGGTAGAACGGTAAGTAGCGCCCGGATCTGATTGGTTATTGAATTTAATTAATAAAAAATTATCTAAGCGTCAGATCGAAAAATGGTAAAGGACTTTTCGATTCAGAATTTAATTTCCTATCCGACCCTGCAAATTGGGCCATTACTTATGGTACACCCTGTATAATCGACAATTTACGTATTATTGTTTTTTTGTTTGGTTTCATTGGTGGAATATTTCGTGTCATTTAATACAACGACTTGTAATCAAAATAATTGTCGGATTAACGAGGTGTTTTTTTTTTTGTTAATTATTGGCACCCTACAATGATGATGCAACAAAAACAAAATAAAGATTAAGATAGAGACTCGTTCGGAATCTTGTTGCAATTGTTGCCACTTAAGAATTCAAGCGTTTTGTATTGAATTTCCAATTGTTTTTTATGTTAATGAGAATCTGTGTGTGTGAAATTTTAAAAACGTGAAGACAAAACAAAAAATAAATCTAGTGTCGCAACTTATTCACCATCAAATGAAACATTTTTATTATCTTTAGCGATTTACACAACTAATCCTACACAAAAGTTGATTGTTTATCAAAATAGCAAGATAACAATAATTTATATAGGGTGTTTGTTCTAAGTATGGACGGCTGCGAGATCTCCCATTAGCCGTTAAAAAAGATAAATAAAAATCACAAGAACGTGTACAGGTAGCGATATAAGAAGGCCCCAAGGCCCCACAAAGTTTCTTACTAATCGGGAAATAGGGCAAATTTAGCCCAAATGTCAAAATTTACCTATTTCCAGATTAGTTAGAAACTTTTTAGGGTCCTGGATCGTTCTTGTACACGTTCTTGTGACTTTAATTTCTCTTGTTTAACGGCTAATGGGAGATCTCGTAGCCGTCCATACTTAGAACAAACACCCTGTATGTGGAAAAACTGATTGTTGTGGTTTTTTTTGCACACACAAAAGAGAGGGGAAAAACCTTACCGTTCCAAAACTACTACGACTACAGTTCTCTTTGCATTTTGTTGTTGATGATCGTGTAATTGAAATACGTGTGGTCGCCCTGCCTGGTACATTCCGTTGTAATTTCTCAACATTGTACGTTTGTCGCCAACCAAATAATTGTACCAATTTCTCAGCAACTTCTGTACATTTTGGTACCGCATTAATTGTCTGACAATTGTCGAACATGTCACACACTAATTTATAAAACACTTATTAATTATTGAAATTAATAGTTTCGAATGCACTTTTTATAGCACACAGCAATGGCAGAGACGTGTGTTTTATTCAATGACAAACAAAAGACAATCGATTAAAACCAACAACAAAATGTGGAGCGTCTTTTATTTTTATTGGCGCTCCAAAATATACCCACAAAACTAAATCGAACAAAAAAATGACAAAGCGAGAATGGAATCGAAAAACTAAATAGCCTATAATGATCTACGGAAAATTCTGCATCGAATGGTCAAGGTCCCATGTCGATACCATGAGTAGTTTTTATGTGATGGAGCCTCAAAGAAATTGCCGTTATCAATTTATTTCTAATGTGATGCAAAGTGCAAAAATTGAATTATTTAAAATGATGAGAAAGGGAAAGAAATATGGGAATTATTTGGAAAATTTCGATTACACAGGTGAAAATTATTTAAAAAAAAAGAGCTATTTGAAACACTTTAGAGTGCCATGAAACAATTGATAGTTTATCTTAGCAACGAACTATTAAATTTCGTTGCTATGGATTTATTCTTTTGTTTTTTCAGTTATACCAACTTAAAGTAATAATGATCGGCTATTTAGGTATAGCAATTGTTTCATGGCATCCTATCACTCTCTATATTTCAAATATAATTTTATAATTTTTACTACCTCCGTAATCGAAACTTTCAAAATAACTCTTTAACATGCAAAGTGCAAAAATTGAATTATTTAAAAGAAAACGTATCCAATATTAAAACGGAAATCTAATAATAATTATTGAAAAAAAAACAGGAAGTCCATAGGTAGTTGTAGCGCATCGAATCGATTATATAATCAACTTATGAATTCATTCAATTGTTTTCAGATTTGGTAATACCAACATTACGTGTGCAATATTTGTAAAGAAAAATAATTAAAGCTTCAACAACAACAACAATGAAGCAAAATAGCATAAAATTAAAGAAGAAGAAGAAGAAGAAGAAGAAGAAGAAAAAAAACGCATTCTACAGTGCTCGCCACTTAAACCGGACACACATTCTTTCTTCAATTCAAATTCAATTATTTATACGAAATATTTATGGAAATATTAAGAAAAAGTAAAAGTCCGGTTATTATTGAATATCAGAAATTTTATCGACATATGCTTTGAAGAAATTATAACTGTTTTACCGACAGAGTTCTTTGGTCGGTTAAATTTAAGAGTTCAGTTATTTTAGATTGTTTGAACGGATAAATAATAATTATTATTGAATAATTTGTTATTTTTAGAATAAAAATTCAATTGGGGCGCGATATTTAGCCGTTAATTGGTTTTTGGTCTGGAAATTTCAATCGTTTCGGTACTTGATAACAACACTTTACTGTGTTGAGACAAAAAAAAATTTATATAGCAAATCGAGTCAAGTGTTTTGGCTGCTCTTTGAGATGAGATTAGATTGGAGAATTTTATAAATTTTCGGGTTTTTTTTTCTTTTGTTTTGTCCACTGATAATCGGACAAAGTAGCGTTATAAAAACCGACTAAAACTCTTTATAAATATAACTGTTTTCAACATAAATTTTCAAACACTTATGGTGAAATGTTGACCACGTTCGGTTTTCAGGAATTTATGGTTTTTCATGTTTACTCGGATAACTTATCGTTAATTTTATTATAGAAGATAAAACAATCGAAAATTTACGACAAGAAACAAGACGAAAGAGGAATTATTTGGAAAATTTCGATTACGCAGGTGAAAATTATTTAAAAAATGCTATTTGAAACACTTTAGAGTGCCATGAAACAATTGATCGTTTATCTTAGCAACGAATTATTAAATTTCGTTGCTATGGATTTATTCTGTTGTTTCTTCTATGTACGGCAAGAAAAGAGACGAAAGAGGTTGAGAAAACGAGAAAAAATATGAAAAGGGGAATTATTTGGAAAATTTCGATTACACAGGTGAAAATTATTTAATGAAAAAGCTACTTGAAACACTTTAGAGTGCCATGAAACAATTGATCGTTTATCTTAGTAACGAATTGTTAATTTTCGTTGCTATGGATTTATTCTTTTGTTTTTCCGATCACACTAATTTATAGTAATAATAATAATCGGCTGTTTAGGTATAGCAATTGTTTCATGGCATCCTATCACTCTAATTTATTATAAAATAAAACAATCGAAAATTTATGGCAAGAAAAGAGACGAAAGAGGTCGAAAAAACGAGGAAAATGATTAGAAAGGGAAAGAAATATGGGAATTATTTGGAAAATTTCGATTACACAGGTGAAAATTATTTAAAAAAAGCTACTTGAAACACTTTAGAGTGCCATGAAACAATTGATCGTTTATCTTAGCAACGAATTATTACATTTCGTTGCTATGGATTTATTCGTTTGTTTTTTCAGTTATACCAATTTATAGTAATAATAATAATAATAATAATGGCATCCTATCACTTTCTATTTTCAAATATAATTTTATAATTTTTACCCCCGTAATCGAAACTTTCAAAATAACTCTCTAACATTAAATAAATTAAGTTTGTTAAAAAAAAAAGTAATAAGAAATAAAAAATGAAGGAAGAGAAGGAAGAAAGGAAGCGATATTTATGTATGGAGAGAAAAGAGGAAATAGATAGTGAAAAAACGAAAAAACTAAACAGAAAGAAGGAAAGAAAGGAAGCTAAAGCGATCAAGAAAAATAGAAAAAAAGGATGAGAAAGAGAGCGAGAGAGAGGAAGAGAAACAGAGAGAGAGAGAGAACAGTTTACTAAAGTTATTTCCAAAAATATGGGAATTATTTGGAAATTTTCGATTAACACCATAGATAAACACTTCAGAGTGGGCCATGAAACAATTGCTACTTTAGCTTGTTAGCAACGAATTATTAATCTTCGTTGCTATGGATTTATTCTGTTGTTTCTTCTATGATTACCAACTTATAGTAACAATAATCCACTATACTAGGGTATAGCAATTGTTTCATAGCACTCTATCACTCTAATTTCAAATAGTAATAATTTTATAGTTTTTACCTGCGTAATTGAAATAAATTTAGTGAGAATGCAAAAATCAAGAAATAAAACAACTGCCCCCCTAAATCAACATTTCCCTTAGTTTTTCTTTTTACTTTCAACACGCAACAGCTGATGATCCAGCAAGAACAAATCAAAACAAATGAATGCAATCTGTGGAATTGTTTGGAAATTTTCGATTGACACCATAGATAAACACTTGAGAGTGCCATGAAACAATTGCTAGTTTATCTTAGCAACGAATTATTAATTTTCGTTGCTATGGATTTATTCTGTTGTTTCTTCTACGATACCAACTATACTAGGTATAGCAATTGTTTCATAGCACCCTATCACTCTAATTTCAAGTAGTAATAATTTAATAAAGAATACAAAAATCAAGAAACAAAAGAACTACCCGTAAATCAACGCTTAACCTTAGTTTTTCTTTTTTCTTTCAACACGCAACAGCTGATGATGATCGAGCGAGCAACAACAAATCAAAACAAATGAATACAATCTGTTGGGCCTTTTTGGAAATTTCAAAAGAGATAATTTTTTATCTCCACAATTCATTTTTATTTGAAAATAACTCACAAATCGTTTTATAAATTGCAGTCAAAGTTCATTTGATGGCGTTTTACCTTGTTGTATTGCGCACCTTCAACAATTTTATTTTGCTGATTGTTTATTATTAATTTTATGATTATTTTAATAATAATGGGGAAATCATTGGCATTTCACGTTGTGTGTGTGTGTGTGTCTCTCAAACACACACAATAACATCTTGGAAATTTCACCAAGAAAAACGAACAATAGAAGGCAAAAAACAAAACAAACAAACAATTGAAAAATGTTAATAAGAATCGAATATTGCAAAATAAATCGAGATTAGAAATAAAAATTGCTAATAATTGAGAAAAAAATTTTTATAGTCTTTGATGGGAATCGTTCTCACATCACACACTAACACACACACATTTCCTTCTGCCATTCGTGCAGCACCTATAATGCAGTGCAAATCGAAACTAGAAAATCCAGATTTAATTCAAATTGTTATAAAACAACTCTCTAACAATAGTTTTATTATTATTATTATTTCTACCAACCAATAATGGAAAATTTTCTATAATAGCAACACGAATTATGGGCTGTTTCACATTTTATTTAAAAAAAAGACACAATTTTTTTTATTGTTGAAAAACTATAAAAACCACCGAGTTCTCTCGCTCTCCATCAACAACAATTCACACATCAACTATTCTATTACCTTCACCATTCACTACTGAATTCGTTTTCCTTCCCAACTCCCAACACACACACGTTACGTTTGTTCAACTGGTGGGGTTTTTTGATTAAACAAAATACCCATGTACCTCGATTTATTGTTCTTTTAATTAATTATTAGAGAAATATTCTCTTATCTATGGTGACGCTTTATTTATTAAACAAATATAGATAATATTGTTGCAAGAGTGGTGGTGGTGTTAGTGATGCAAATATTTACCAATTTTACAACTAAAAATTATAGTTAACTATGGAAAATTCAACGCTTACTAGATAGATAGATAGATAGATAGACACCTCAAGGCATACTTGATTGGATAATGGGAATAGTTGTACAACAGAAAGTATCAATAAAAATGTTTATCGAAAGAATGAATGGAATGCAACCAAAACCAATCCACGCACACGAAGGTATTTTTGAAACATTTGAATCATTTTCAGAGTGTGCCATGAAACAATTGCTAGTATAACGTTTAGTTAGCTTAGCAACGAATTATTAAGTTTCGTTGCTATGGATTTATTCGTTTGTTTTTGAACTTGGAAATTGCGAGACGCGGTGAGGGGAAACACTTCCCCTCTAACAGAAGAGTGGGGGCGTTACCAATAGCGTCGCTTATATACTCTGTCAGTTCTGCCAATTGTGTAAAATAAAAACACTACGGTCTAGAGTTGGGGGCATTGATTGATGTACAACAGCGCCCTCTCTGGAACGAAACTAAAATTTCAAGGCTTACCGCGATTATTTTTGAATTTATAAATTGACTAGCAGAGCCGGCAGACTCCGTCATAAAATTAACAATATCGAAATGTTTGAACAATATAACGTCAAAAAGAAAGTGAGGTTAGAATCACTGTTGTTAACTTTTATGAATGAAAATTTCTAAATTAATTAATGGCGTTAAATTGTACAGTTGCGATCAAAACATTTCGAACATCAAGGATTAAATCTAATTGTCACTTGGTGTGTAGGACAGCCTTTAATAAACTTCATCGCTAACCCAAGAAGTTTCACTTCTAACGCTCGGCGGCATTCCATGCACTTTCAATTTTTTTTTATGATTAAAATTGTTGGAATTACAATAGGATTTGGCCATGGATTCATTTTCTATAATCCGTCTGAAACGATTCATTTCTAATGCCTAAATATTTTGGTACACGACTTATCGATGGGCATTGAAAATTTACTTATCATGCTCTAAGCGGATCAGATTTCCAAAAAAAATGATGCAATAAAATCGGAAAACAAATGATCAATCAGACAGACAAACAAAAGACGATCGTTTTGTATAGTAGTAGTTGTCATGTTAAACAAAAGTACATAGTCACAGGATTGTAAGCGGGTGGATGTGGAGGCAGAAACAAATAAATCCCTAAAAATATCACTAAATTCAAGGCCACTGGATTCTCCTTATTGTTTTTCCACCCCCCAATAAAAATCTTGAAATTCAAAAAAAATTACTGTATTTTCGTTTTGTGAAATTGTTCGAAAATTGGAGTGATTTTTGACAGCAGCTCAGAACGAAATTTTTCAATTTATCACAAACGACTTGAGTTGAAATTTCTAATAATTTTTAAATTTATTTGTTCCACAAACAAACGATAATCGATCACAAGCGCAACTTGATTAAATTTATGGTTTATCGGTTATTAAACAAAAAAAAAACAAAAAAATTGAAAGTGCGTGGAATGCCGCGCGTTAGAATTGAAATTTCTTAGGTTAGAGATAGAGTTCATTTTTTTGATTGGTTTATTTTCTTTCTGTCGTTTGTCTGAAGGCTCGTTTTTGTTCTGCAGTTGTTTTTTTGTTTCGGCATTTCGCTTATCTCTCAATTTCAACGCCCATTAATTAATATTATAAATATAAAAATTATAAATCGCGGTAAGCCTTGAAATTTTAGTTTCGTTCCAGAGAGGGCGCTGTAAATCGATCAACGCCACCAACTCTCTAGACCCTAGTGTGTTTATTATACTAAGTTGGCAGAACTGACAGAGCATAAGCGTTGCTATTGGCAACGCCCCCACTCTTCCCTCTCAGCTGTCTGTTAGACCATTCCGATTTCATTATTATTAAATACTTTCTATAAATATTGCACGAAAAAAAACAAATGACAATTAATTTGATAGAAAACAAAATTTCAAAGAATTTTCACCAAACCAAGCAACTTGATCGAGGGTGGGGGGTGTGGAAAAAACGAATAAATGACAAGGAAAGTTATGGATTGGGCAAAGGAAAAGTGGTCCTCTCCAAATTTTTTAATCGATTTCACTTGTTTAACTTTTCATCACGGCCAAGCCCTCGTCGTCCACTCTACTGACCGCGTATTTTTCGATAATTCCACCAATAATTACGCCATTTCAATGTTTAACAAAAAGATGCATTGTTGCCGGTTTGCACAACAATTAACACACACACACTCACAGAATCTAGTTACCCGAAGATTTAAACAATTGAAATTGTCAACAACGGGGACTGTTTGGAAAATTCATGAAATTACAGTAAAAGTAACACACGACTTTCTCTTGAACCAGTCGCGTCTCTAAAATCAAGCAATCTATACACGAGACCAAAAAGTTCCTAGATTTATGTTGGTACATACGTCCTTGAATCTAGTGATATATTTTTAGGGATTTGTATAAGTTGGCAACACTTGAAATGCCACTAACAAATTAGACACACGAGTGGGACACGTCACTGGTTCTAACGCGTGTATAACTGGTTGCATACGTTTTTATTCTAATACAACGATTTTTTTGTTATCAAGATTTTAAAAAAACAACAAAATTCTCCCATTATTGTTGTCTCTTTACAATTTTTTTTAATAAAATAAGAGCTGCTTTTGAAATTTAAACAATCATGAAATAATGCCAAGTGAACGTGTTTATAAATAGTCAAAAGGACCTGTATTCATTTCTATTCAATTGTTTGATTGATCTCTCAGATTCTGTTGTTGTTGTTGTTGTTCAAATTCAAAAGACTCAACAACAACACAATAAATTCTCCTCTATGTATATTTATTTTGTTTATCGTACTTAAGATTAGAAATAAATAAAATAAATAAATAAATACCACATATAAATGTATAATTATCGTTGGTATTATGTGTAAATCACGCTATAAAAGTATTTTAACACATTTAAAAATAAACTCGCAACAATAAGCACCCATAACAATAAAATTCTATTGTATACTCGGTACATTATTATAAACATAAATTGTGACGTTTCACAAATGTCAAATTTTTGTGCAACTTAGTATACTGAAAATCCCTAAACTATAGCGATTTATTTCAAGGTCAAAATGCTATTTGATATAATTGTCTTACCGAAAATCTCACCAACAAAATCAAACTACCATTTGAAAATTGATAAAACAAAAAGACTTAAGTTTTTATTGTGGCTCAAGCATGTCAAAATCTAGTGACTTTATGAAACGATAAATATCGACCAAACAAAACCACAAAAATTCGATAAATGAATATTGTACTTGTACTAAATTTGCATTTAAATTAAAAGTTTAAAAGGGCCAGTTTTACATTGAAGAAAAATAATGTTTTTATAATATTTTAATTTATAAGCAACAGCAGCAACTCGACAGGTAGTTAAAGAGTTTCAATTTGTTGTTGTTGTTGTGGTAGGTGTGTATTCAATTTATTCACCCTCTTTGAAATTCATTGGAGGAAGACGAAGAATAAAAAAAACAAACTAACGGCCTTATTAAAAACTCCCTTTTATTTAAATGACAAAGGGCAAAAGAATCACAGAGAACAAAAGAACGAGAGAACACAGTTTTCTTGAGTTATTTAAAAAAATTTTGGAATTATTTGGAAATTTTCGATTACGCAGGTGGAAATTATTAAAAAAATATATAGTTGAGAGTCGGCCATGAGAAACAATTGCTACTTTAGCTTAACAACGAATTATTAATTTGCGTTGCTATGGATTTATTCTGTTGTTTTTTTTCTTCAATTCTATTAAAACAACAATAATCACCTAAGAAACAATTGTTTCATGGCACACTAGGGTGAGTGAAAACTTAATTTTTATAATTTTCATCTGTAAAATCGGAATTTTCGAAATAATTTTTACATTTTTTGAAAATACCTAGCTAATTATTCTTATTTAATCAATTCAAAGTGTGCCATGAAACAATTGCTACTTTAGCTTGTTGACAACGAATTATTAATTTTCGTTGCTATGGATTTATTCGTTTGTTTTTTTTCTTCAATTATATTACCAACTGAGTGTAGCAATTGTTTCATGGCACTCTCAAAAGTCTTTTAATTTAAAAACATATGAAAAAAGCAATAAGAAAATGACACGAAAAACAGGAAATAAATTGCTGTTATCCATTTTTGTTAGTAAATTGTTTGAATTTGAAACAATTGCTACTTTAGCTTGTTAACAACGAATTATTAATTTTCGTTGCTATGGATTTATTCTTGTTGTTTTTTTCCTACAATTCTACCAACTTAAAGCAACAATAATCACCTAAGAAACAATTGTTTCACGGCACACTAGAGTGAGTGAAAACTTAATTTTTATAATTTTCATGTGTTATTCTTATTTAAAAGAGGAAGTGAAAGGAAACGAAGAATCGAATCAAATAAGGGAAAGAGAGCGAGAGACAGACAACAGTTTTGTTTTTGACTTATTTGATAAAATACGCAAATTATTTGGAAATTTTCGATTATGTAAACAGGTGAATTACAACAAAAAAAAGTACATTTAAATCAATTCAGAGTGGGCCATGAGAAACAATTGCTACTTCAACTTGACAACGAGTTATTAATTTTCGTTGCTATGGATTTATTCTTGTTGTTTTTTTTCTTCAATTCTACCAACTTAAAGCAACAGTAATCACTAAGAAACAATTGTTTCATGGCACACTATAGTGAGTGAAAACTTAATTTTTATAATTTTCATGTGTAAAATCGGAATTTTCGAAATAATTTGCATTTTTTTGAAAATACCTAGCTAATTATTCTTATTTAATTAAAGGAGGAAGTACATTTGAATCAATTCAGAGTGTGCCATGAAACAATTGCTACTTTAGCTTGTTAACAACGAATTATTAATTTTCGTTGCTATGGATTTATTCTTGTTGTTTTTTTCCTACAATTCTACCAACTTAAAGCAACAATAATCACCTAAGAAACAATTGTTGCATAGCACACTAGAGTGAGTAATTTTTATTAATTTTCATCTGTAAAATTGGAAAGGGAACGAAGAATCGCATCAAATAAGGGAAAGAGAGCGAGAGACAGACAACAGTTTTGTTTTTACTTATTTTATAAAATACGCAAATTATTTGGAAATTTTCAATTAAGTGATGAAAATTACAACAAAAAAAGCACATTTAAATCAATTCAGAGTGTGCTATGGAACAATTGTTACTTTAGCTTGACAACGAATTAATTTGCGTTGCTATGGATTTATTCTTTTGTTTTTTTTTCTTCAATTATACCAACTTAAAGTAACAATAATCACTAAGAAACAATTGTTTCATGGCACTCTAAAGCGAGATTTTCAAAATAACTAACATTTCTGAAAATAACTACTTGAAACTATCTAAATATTTGAAATCAGGAAGAAATGAGTAATTTAATGAGCAATAAATTAAATGTAGATTAAATTTTTGAAATAATAATAGAAATGGGCTAAACATTAGATGAATATTTGGTTGCCTACCTACTCAACATAATTTCTAGTTTCACACAAAATTAATTTACAGTTTTTTTTATAAAGCATTCTGCAAAACAATTATTAGAAATTTTATTACTAGTTTGGAATACCAAAATTAGAATCAATTGGTTTTTCTGAAGTGAACGAAACGTGATTGTAGTTCACCTATTTATATACAAAAAAAAAACAAAAACTAATCAATAGAAATCTTACGTAAGCCAACAACTCACACAAACAGGTGCCTATATACGTTGTCGTAATCCTGCTTTTCTATTAACATATTTACTACAACTTTTTGAATAAAATTTAAAAAACAAAAAAGCAAAACAAAACAACAACTATCAAAAGAAAAACGATACTTTCAAGCTGAAATGTTTCAATATTCAGCCAAACAGGTATTAGATTTTCTACACACACACACACACACACAAACAATATCGAGATATAGCTTAAAGGTATTTAATAATGTTGGTGATTAACGATCTTGACGATTATTGTACAGTTGAAGAAGAAGAAGAAGAAGAAGAAATATGCTGCTTGCTACTAGCTACCAGACAACTACCTAATACCGGAAGAAAATTACAAATCAGTATAGAAATATTCTAATACAGGAGCTCTTCAGGCAGCCAGGTAGACGTGACGTGAAAGGAAGCAGGTGCATCAACCGAATTCTAAAATTTCAAACAGCCCACTTGATGCAGAGATCTTTTTTCCAAATCTTTGATAATTGTAACAACACAACACTTGTGTGTGTGTGTGTGTGTGTGTGGATGAAACAAATCCGAAAAACGAAATAAAGAAAGAAAGCTGAGCATTGTGGCGGCATTGCAAGGATCAAGTTTCGAAACTGTAGGATGCCAACTCGAGCATAGCATGGCAAAGTTCACGGTCGTCTGTCTTTTCTCTCTCGTTTGTTGTTGTTGTTGTGGCTCTTCGTCGTCGTCGTCGTGTTAAGAAAAGAATTCGTGTTAAATTTTGGAGAGTTTTTAATTAAGAAAGTCCATGTAGCATTTGTCAGACAAGTGAAATCTGCGCGCTTTGTTGTAAATCAAGAGAAAATTGTTGAGAGAGAGAATTAAATCGAACCGATTTTTTTTTTCCAATAACCACAGTCGTCAATAATGTCAACGGAAATTGTGTTCCAGTTTTTAAGATAAACAACAAGACCCAGTTTTTTTTTCAATTTATCGTTGTTATTATGACGCTTAATTAATTAAATTGGCTGATTATCATTTCGAAAAGTAATTCGAGTCAGGGGGCGTCTCGTCAACATTCAAAAACATTTGAATCATTTTCAGAGTGTGCCATGAGAAACAATTGCTACTTCAATTTGACAACCAATTATTAATTTGCGTTGCTATGGATTTAATCTTTTGTTTTTTTTATTTCGTCAATTATATCACCAATTGAGTGTAGCAATTGTTTCAAGGCACTCTCAAAAGTGTTTTAATTTAAAAACAGATGAAAAAAGCAATAAGTTTTTCCGAAAATGACAAGAAAAACAGTACCAATTTTTGTTTGTAAATTATTTGAATTTGAAACAATTGCTCTTGACAACGAATTGTTAATTTCCGTTGCTATGGATTTGTTCTTTTGTTTATTTACCAACTTACAATAACAATAATTCACTAATAGGTGTGTGTAGCAACTGTTTCATGGCACTCTAAAAATCTTTCAAATTTTTTCTTATTTTCACTTGAAAAAGCGAAATTTTAAAATAAACAAAATCGGTAAAAATTATAGATAGAATACAATTGGCTAAATAGAATCAGCATGGAAAAGGGTATAAGAAACAAATGAAAAAAAAATCAACCACAAATCGAATATAGGTCGAGGAAATTTTCGATTTAAAAACCAAAAACAAAAACATTTGAATCATTTTCAGAGTGTGCCATGAAACAATTGCTACTTCAACTTGACAACGAATTATTAATTTGCGTTGCTATGGATTTACTCTTTTGTTTTGTTTTTTTCGTCAATTATATTACCAATTGAGTGTAGCAATTGTTTCATGGCACTCTTAAAAGTCTATTAATTTAAAAACAGATGAAAAAAGGAATAAGTTTTTCCAAAAAGCCTATATGGAAAATGACACGAAAAACAGTACCCATTTTTGTTTGTAAATTGTTTGAATTTGAAACAATTGCTAGTTTAGCTCTTGACAACGAATTGTTAATTTCCGTTGCTATGGATTTGTTCTTTTGTTTATTTACCAACTTACAATAACAATAATCCACTAATAGGTGTGTGTAGCAATTGTTTCATGGCACTCTAAAAATTCTTCAAATTTTTTCGTATTTTCACTTGAAAAATTGAAATTTCAAAAAAAATAAGAAACAAATGAAAAAAAATTAATCAAATTTTTCCGAAACCAATGAAAAAGGAAGCGGAAAAAATCAAGTTGATACCCCCCGGTCGTACTGTTTTGTTAAAAAGCCATGATTCATAGGTATCTAGATCGCAGCCAAGGATTTTTCCATTTCGCAAATAACTTGAAACAATAAAAACAATCGATTTGTGTGTGTGTGGAATGTATCAACGCCGCCGCGATCGACGGTTATTTTCGGGGCTGTGTTGTGTTCATCCACCAAAAACAGCTGCAATGACCGTTATTTGTAGCATGGCGTGTGTGTTCTGACCGTGCATTGAAATCACCACACCCTCTCACTCACTCCGGAACTTTCAAATAATTTCTTAATTATTTCGAATAATCGTTGACATTTTACTTAAGTCGAGTTGTTTTTTTGTTTGCCTCCACACTATACTTTAATGAGATTTGTTTGTATATAAATCAATATGTCTAAAGGCACACACACGTGTATTATAAATCCTTTTACGCTCAAATTTCATGTATAGGCTTCTTAAATCGTATTTGTTACGTGAATTGTATCAAGGGCGTTATGAGACAAATAATATGTTTGTTTTTTTTTTAAATTTTTTCTTTGGCATCCGAAAATTTGAGGTTATGAGCACACTTTTAATGACAGCCAAAAAGTTGTTTATCATAACAACGCGTTATTATTTTTCATAACGCCATAGCAACGTCATAATTGGAAATATTTTAGAGAAGTAAAGATTTAAAAAAGAATATTGACGCCCACTGTATAGTACAACTACTCAACATTCTTTTGCATTCTCAACCAAACACAAGAGACTACAAGTTAGGAAAGAAAAAAAAACATTTCATGTAGGAGTAGTTTCTATGATGAAGATGATGAAACAATCAAAAATTTATTAGATTGAAAAAATTCACGTGATTGAGGCGCTGCTTTTTCCTTTTTGTGTACGTACACGCACAGGTGAATGTGCTTGGCGCCATCGCTGCCACACAAAACAAAACACTGAAAAACTAGTTCTCTACACATTTTTCTAATATCCTATCATTATTTATCATCATCATCAGCATCACTTGTATCTTTACCCAAAGTATTGGCTACAGCAGCTGCAAGAATAGAATAATTTCAAATATTTGTGAAATAATAAGAGAGTCGGTAGAAAATATGATAAATCTCTTCTGCAACACGCGTTTTCTTAGAATTGTTGATGAAGAGAGAGAGAGGGAGTGGGCGATGATGGTGTCTGTTGCAATTCTGTCAACTTGGCGCAAATTGTTTGAGAGAGGCGCAACGTACTCTCATCCAAGACTTAATCTAGATTGTTGTGGAACAACTGAAGCTCTTCATATTTATGAATTATTATTTAACCGCACAACATTCTCAATTTTCTTTTGAAATTACTTCATTATTATTATTATTAATGGATATTATGCAATTCCAATGTGTATTATTAAGCAATTTTATTCCAACAATGTTGGAAAATGAATCACATCTAATGGAATTTGTATTGTTTGATTTTTTGTGAGTGTGTTTGTGTGTACGTGGAGATCACTACAATTCTTTCTATTTTTAAATTTTAACAAATTAGAAAGAAAAAGGATGTACGGGGGTCCACCGAGAGAGAGAGAGCGACAAATTTTCGATTACACAGGTGGAAAAAAAAACACAAACATTTGAATCATTTTCAGAGTGTGCCATGAAACAATTGCTATAACAACGAATTATTAAGTTTCGTTGCTATGGTTTGATTCGTTTGTTTTTTTCAGAGTGTGCCATGAAACAATTGCTATAACAACGAATTGCTTAACAACGAATTATTTAGTTTCGTTGCTATGGATTTATTCGTTTGTTTTTTTCAGAGTGTGCCATGAAACAATTGCTATAACAACGAATTATTAAGTTTCGTTGCTATGGATTTATTCGTTTGCTTTTTTCAGAGTGTGCCATGAAACAATTGCTATAACGTTTAGTTAGCTTAGCAACGAATTATTAAGTTTCGTTGCTATGGATTTATTTGTTTGTTTTTTCAGAGTGTGCCATGAAACAATTGCTATAACATTAGCTTAACAACGAATTATTAAGTTTCGTTGCTATGGATTGATTCGTTTGTTTTTTCTATTGTATACCAACTTACAGCAACAATAATTCACTAATAAGTGTATAGCAATTGTTTCACGGCACACTCTGAAAATCTTTTTAATTTTTATTTTAAAAACAAATGAAAAAAGTATTGAAAGTTTTTCTGAAATCTAGTAGATGTGGAAAATTAAGGGAAAAACAAATGCTCAACAGAAATATCTAACGATTCGTAGAAGAATGTGTCGAAATTATACTCTCATAGCAAAAAAAACAACAACCTCGAATAATAATAATTATGAAATTCTAGGTCTAGGTGGCCCGCCTGTAGAGAAGAATGTACCAACCAAACTTTTGTTTTTTTTTGTTTTTTGAAATTTTCCAAGAACCCCATCAGAGATGATGTGGTGGTGGTGTTTCGGTCACGTTTCCACATCTGTGTGTTTGACGTCATTCCTTTCTTACTCTCTCCACACACACACACACACGAAACGAAAAACTACTTTTTGTTATTGTTTTGATTATATTCTACTCTCTCTCTGTCTATCTACCTTTATCTCTTCTTCAGATAGTCAGAATTGAGATCCACCTTGCCATGGTTGTTATAATTCTTCTTCACGTTTATAGCGCCAAAGGCAAGGATGTTTAAATCGCCGAGAGATTTGAATTCTTGTGACTTTATAAATTATTAAATCAAGTAGCCAAGCGGACAGTAACAATAAACTTAAGTAATCTTTACACACACACAAAGAAAATCTATCCATCCAGTTTTTTTCTAATACAAATTTAATAATAGACTGGTTTTTTTTTTGGATAAAGTTATTTCATAGATATAAAGAATTTGTTTTTCCCAATACTTGCTGTTAAAGTCCTTACTACTTTATCAAACAAAAACTCGATGATAAAGTAGCTCTTTATCCACTATAATGAAGCAAAGTGTTGTTTTTGACAACTAAATAAATAAAAACAAATGCTAATTGTTTGTCGAAACCTATAGCAACCGACAGCAAATAAAGAAAAACAATTGCAAAAACAATTGCTAGTTGTTTAGAGATTATCCAATAGCAACCAAAATAATAATAATAATAATCAAATCGCATTACCTTGCAAATGTGAAAATTTAAATAATAATAATAAGAATAACAATTGTCTATTTACTCCACCAGTGAAGGAAATTGACACCAAAATAAATTGAAAAAAAAAACAATTGCTAGTTGTTTATGGAGATCCATAGCAACTGACAGTAAATCAACAAAACAAAAAAAACAATTGCTAGTTGTTTAGAGATTATCCAATAGTAACCAATTGACAATTGAAAAATGTTATAATTACTGATTTTACTGGTGGTAAAGTGAAACTTTATCCACTCGTACCCCCCACCTTGTACTTGTAAATAACTATATTATCTGCACACACACGCCTTCTTGATAATTACGTATGCACAACACACAGTACCTACGATTGTGTTTTGTTTGATTCAAAACAATTGATGGAAAACAATTTGTAAGCACGGCATTCCAGAATTGTAGAGGATGACCGTGAAACATTCGAATTAAGATTTGTGTAATTAAACAGGAAATAGCCATTATTTCGATTAATTAATGATTAAAAGTCCTTATACGCGGATTTGTTTCGTTTTTTTGTTTTATTTGTTGTCGTAACGAATCGATAGAAGCACAACTTTAATTTCCATTATTTATGAAGTCATCATTCTTATTTCGTCATCGGGAATTGTTTTTGAAGGCTCCGGCTACAGCACGAGATTTTTGACAATTGATTCATAATTCCATGAATAAAATAACGTGAGAAATGATAAAAGATAAACAGGAAAAAATGCACCATAGTGTGTTTGATTGTTGTCTGCTGTTTTTGTTTAATTTACGGAATATTATGGCTCAAGATGTGGAAATCCTCAAGTTGTGAAACGCTTTCAAGCGGAAACTATCCTTCTTATCACGATGATGATTCAACAACAAATCTAGTCTGTGTTGAGAGTGAAAAATAAAGACTGAAAAGTCTTAATTCATAATATGAAGGCGAAAATTAAGAATATTTTATTAAAACAAAGAGTTCTTAGATTTAAGTTGGGTACCAACCTTGCATATAGTGATATTTCTAGGGATTTATTGGTTTGTGTTACACACTCATCTGTCAAATCTAGTAACCTTTTTGATCGGTATTGAAAAGTCAAGTTGGCCAAGACGACTTAATTAAAACAACTACAGAATTATCATTTGTTATTATATAGATCGATATTTCCGTTCTTAATTGGAATAAAATAAAATATGAAGACATTTTCTTTTACGATTGTAAAAACTGGTTGGTATTAATATTTAAAAAAAAAAACAAAATCTGCTTTTTTTTTCTCTTGAATAGTTATAGTACAAGAGAGAAAAGTCAACGTACTCTCGTTTACATTAAAGAAATAGATCTTTCTGTAATTACCTTAACTAATTACCGGTATGAATCTCTTTTATAACAAAAGAGAGTATAAAGAGATAATTGGAGGTCTTGTACCAATTAATAGTACTGTTCGTTAATATTCGTTAAGTAAGAGAATTGATTAAGCCAACGTTACGAGGGTCTTATTATTTGTATTATAAAAAAAAAATAATAAGTAAAGTTGCTCTTTATCTACTAAAATTATAAATAATAATAATAATAATAATAATGATTAGCAGTGGCGGCTTGTGATTTTTTCCAATACTAATTCGAGGTGCCTTTGACAACTAAATAAATAGAAACAAATGCTAGTTGTTTATAGAAATCCATAGCAACCGACAGCAAATAAACAAAAACAATTGCTAGTTGTTTATAGAAATCCATAGCAACCGATGGCCAATAAACAAAAACAATTGATAGTTGTTTTGACAACTGTATAAATAATTAATATAATTAGAAAATTAAAAAAAAATTAATAGATATTTTTCGAATACTTGCTGTTAAAGTCCTACTTTATCGACTGACTAAACGCCTGGTTAAAGTGCTGCTAGTTTACTATCGAAATCAAGACAACTACAAACCGAAATCTTTGACAACTAAATAAATAAAAACAAATGCTAGTTGTTTATAGAAATCCATAGCAACCGATAGCCAATAAACAAAAACAATTGATAGTTATTTTGGAAAATCCAATAGCAACCAACAGAGCTTTTGACAACTCTATAAATATAATTAGAAAATTAAAAAAATTAATAGATATTCTTCGAATACTTGCTGTTAAAGTCCTACTTTATCGACTAATCGCTGTGGTTAAAGTTGCTAGTTTATACTATCGAAAACAAGACAACTAAAATCGAAATCTTTAACAACTAAATAAATAAAAACAATTGCTAGTTGTTTATAGAAATCCATAGCAACCGATAGCCAATAAACAAAAAACAATTGATAGTTGTTTATGGAAAATCCAATAGCAACCAATAGAGCTTTTGACAACTCTATAAATATATAATTAATATAATAATTAGAAAATTGAAAAAATTAATAGATATTCTTCGAATACTTGCTGTTAAAGTCCTACTTTATCGACTAAAAGCCTGGTTAAAGTTGCTAGTTTACTATCGAGATCAAGAAAAGTGTCGTCTTTGACAACTAAATAAATAAAAACAAATGCTAGTTGTTTATAGAGATCCTTAGCAACCGATAACAAATAAAGAAAAACAATTGCTAGAGAGAGTCATTGGCAACTAGATGAATAATTATTGTAATTATTAGAAAATTAAAAAAATTTACCATTTTTTAAAGCAAACACCCTGTAAATTTATTTAAATTTTTATCAAATGGAAATTACTGAAAATTATTATTCACACAATTTCATTGAAAAAATTTCTGATTCATTCAAATTTATTTTACAAGTTGGCACTGTTTAGATTGTCTTGGAATTATCGGGTGTCCCCGGTGGTTTGAAACTGATCCACAGCCTACTGGGCTGTTTCGCTCGAGAGTCAAGTTGGCCATGTCAAGGCAACTAGACTGGAATTTGGTGGATTTCCTATAAAATCACGAATCGAGAGGAAAATCAAGGTGTGGCACACACACACACACAATTACCATACTTGTTGTTGTCCACACGCATTGAATTCACAAATCAACAACAAGACAATGAGAAAGAGAATTCGTTAACATTTTTGTACCGATGTTTAAAATTCATCACAATTGGTGACTAAACAAACGAGAAACAACAACAACAAAAAACAAAAAATGTAAATTGCATTTGCGTGTGGAAAACAAAAGTAATTGTTTTCCACAATTGGCGCAAAGAACAAAAAAAACAAAACCTTAACGGAATACCGTGTGTGTGTGACAAATTCATTAAGGAATTTCAACATTTCTGCATGAATTTCCATACAAAATTAGAAGATCCCCGAATGATTCATTTTATATTACAAATCATCAAATCTGATGATAACATTTGAGACTTGTGTGAATTAGTGGCGTCCTTCAATCAACCTTTGTTGTTTTTGTTTTTTACACGTAATTATGTCAAACAAACCAACAAAAAAACACAGGAAATCGTTTGAATCGATTCTGAATTTTCTATAAAAAACTTGTCGAATCGAATTAGAGCATGAAAAACGGTTTCTTCCCAATAAAACTTTGAGCCGAAAACTCAACAAAACAAATGATTATATACGTCATTATGGCGTTGCTATGTCGTTATGACAAATAATAGCCCGTTGCTATGATAAACAACTTTGTTGCTGTCATTCAAAAATGTGACCATAACCTCAATTTTTCAGATGTCAAACAAACCAACAAAGAAACACACACACAGGAAATTGTTTGAATCGATTCTGAATTTTCTATAAAAAACTTGTCGAATCGAATTAGAGCATGAAAAACGGTCTCTTTCTTCCCAATAAAACTTTGAGCCGATGAGGAGGAAAAAAAAGCGAAAACTCAACAAAACAAATGATTATATAAGTCATTGCTAGATCGTTATGACAAATAATAGACCGTTGTTAAGGCGCGTTGCTATGATAAACAACTTTGTTGCTGTCATTCAAAAATGTGATCATAACCTCAATTTTTCAGATGTCAAAGAAAAAAACAACTTATGACATAAACTCAATAATGCACCATGGGCATTATGGACATAACAATAATATGTTTCGTTCGTAATTTATGTATATTTATCGTCTGTTATTTTTGTATCATGCGAAAAAAAATTAAAGCTTTCACATTGTTATCTCTCACACAAGAAATAAATAAACACAGAATCATGTTGTTTAATTATTTCAAAAAACAAACAAAATAATAACGTTTCATGTGTGACGTGATTTTGTCAAAACTTTTATGATTAATCAAAGGTGGCAAACGTTTTTTGAAGATGGGCGAAAAATTAGAAAATTACAAAATTCCAGTCTCTCGATTATTTAAACCACAAGAAATGATTAAACCAGAAATAACATGTTTTGTGTGATGGAATCAGGTTTTCAATCGATATACAAAATGCCCGCACAATTCCAGTAAAACAACGAATAAATAAATAAATAGATAGGTGGAAAACTCATACTTTATTCATCTAGTTGCCATTGGTTGCCATAAACAACTATCAGCATTTGTTTTTATTTATAGTAGTTGGCAATGGTTTCTTTCACTAGTAGGTAAAGTGTTTACTTTATCATCGAGTTATTGATGTAATGATTAACAATTTAACAAATTATAATCTCGCAAGTCACAATTTGATAGAAATTTGAAATTGGCGCCGTAAATTTTTTGAATATTTGCACAAACGTCAAAATTGCCGCCACTAGCACAGCCGACTACGACTACTACGATTCTTTTATCGAGATATTTTATTGATCAAATAAAGGAGTGTTTATTAAACAAAAAAACGCACACTTTAATAATAATAAAAAATTTTTGTTTACATACCTTTCCGGTAGCTTTTCTATATCGTAGTATTGCCTCTCGAACAAGGTCTTTTACTAAAATATCACCATCACCGCACGGTACCACAACACGAACACTACCAAAACACACTGTCACCTTCATTATTTGTATTTTTATTTTTTACCTATACCACTGGATTAAAACAATCGATTTTTTCTTTTGTTTAAATTAAAAATAACAACACTAAAACTAGACGATTCGGGGTTAAGTCAGTGGTTGTTGATGATGATGATGACGCCATGCCTGCATGCACTCCACACACACACACACAATTTTCTACACCGATACACACACGTACACCAGGTGGATGATGCCGCAATACACCTGGCCCTCGACACAAACAAACGTTATTTGCCGTTGACTTAACTTAATTATTTCTAAACTAAATTAAATAAAAAAAAGAGATAGATAGACACACACGGATTGTGTGTTGTTTTTTTTTTTTAAATGCTTTCACTAAGTTGGCATTTTATAAACTAAAAATTTCAAACAAGTTTACCCCCCCACCCTAATTGGTTACCTGTGTACAACCAACGGATAATGAGAGTGGGAGTCACCACCAATCGCACCAATGATTGGTGAGAAGAGGGCGGCACCGGGCGGCAAATATTCCAACTAATCGAGGAATGTTGTGTGTGATTGGTCGGAGCGGTATCTAGCGGACAGGTAATGGAACTAACACAGGGTATTTAAATTAGTGATTTTCAATTGTTTTATTTTCACAACAACTACTACTATTAATCCGAAAATCAAATCAAGTTACCTTGGTAATACTAACAATACGAATATTTGATTAGCCTACTAGATTGAGTAAATTTTTAGACAAGCCTACTTTGATTTTTAGTACAAACTTTAGTGAAACTTTCATTATGGAGAAAAAATTGAATTTTTGAATATTTTTGAAAAAGTTTCAGAGTTTTCAGTATAATCAAAATTATGGAAAATGACACGAAAAACAGGAAATGCTGTTAGCCATTTTTGTTTGTAAATTGTTTGTAAATTTGAAACAATTGCCACTTTAGCTCTTAACAACGAATTGTTAATTTCCGTTGCTATGGATATGTTCTTTTGTTTAATTACCAACTTACAATAACAATAATCCACTATACTAGGCGTGTAGCAATTGTTTCATGGCACTCTAAATATCCTTCAATTTTTTTTCTTATTAGAATTATTTTAGAATTAGACGCTTAAAATATGTAAAATATTCTTTTTTTTTTGTAAAGAAAAATAAAATAAAGACATTTTTAAACACCTGTTGTTCTAAATATAGTGCAGCCATTAATTGCAATCACTGGTGCATTACAGACAAGGTATTTTAAGGACCGGAACCAAGGCCTTCTAGACACGTAAATTATTATTAATTTACCCCCCCTATATAAACTATTCTAGCTAAAGCTAAGGCATCACCATGGACGGATTTTGATAAGGGTTGCCTTAAAACTCATTAATTAAAACCAGAAAACAAAAAACAAAATCTGTTGTGTTTCTCTTCACATGTTCATTGAATTAATTCCAATTTCTGTGTCCGTTTCAATTTCTTTACTGTACAATTAAAGAATCTTCTAACTTTTGTTATATTGATACCAAATTCTAGATTTTCAATAGATACAATTTTTTGTGTAAAATCTGTAAACTTGTAATTTAAGTTAAAAGTTTAACTGTACTCACCCCGTCTGTAATTCATTGTGAAATCATGCAATTTTTTCAATTTATACATTTTCATTTTTGTTCTTTTGTTTTTTTTTCAAAAAAATGCAATCTGTATACCTATTCTATATAGTGGTCGCATTTGTTTTAACGATTTCACCCAATAACATGGTTGTTATGGTAACTGTTCCAACAATAACAAAAACGTAATCTAATATTCATGGTAACCGGATATCGGTGTACACATTACAAGTAATTAACAGTAGAAAAACAAATAGCAATCACAGGTAATGTTGAAGAATTAAAAAGCAGGCATTGGAAAAGGAATAATTATTGCCATATCTAATCTTTAGAGTATTGTTGAATAGGTAAATATAATTACTATAAGGTCAAGCTATATAGTCGCTTCGGCTTGACAGAAATAACAATCGAATTTTATTGCAAAATTTGTAAATAAACGCATTTAAGTCATCAACAGTTGCTTTCCAAAGATTTACTTTTATCAAATTCAAATCCTGTTGAGACTTACAATAAAATCTAGCAGACTAAGATTGTTTACCACAAAAAATTGCATTATTATTATTATTATTATTATTATAAACAATTTGTTGAAATGTTTATAATAAAAATAATGCATTTTGGTGGATGCGCCAGGTAAATCTAATAAAAACGCCGGTTGTATAGGCAACCCAATATACACATTATAGTGGTTTTAATGAGAAACAGTTGGTAACAACTGTTACTAGTATCTAGAGTACAATCTTTCCCAAATTTGCAACCATTATTGCACATTATTTGTCAATAGTAAAATAACGATATTTTTTGGAGTCGTACAAAGCAAACAAAATAAAATGTCTCTTTGGTATTTAAATTCAGATCAAATTTGGGAAATTATTGATTCGTTTGGTAGTGACGGCGGTTAAATTTGGGAAAGTTGAACTCTAGACAAACTCAAATTGCGCCTCCCCACCACACTCTCCGTCCATAGAGATAAGGTTGGTAGTACTGATACTATTGCCAACAGTAATACAACAAAGCGGTAAATTTTAATACTTTTGATTGTTTAAATTATTTAATCGAGTTGTTTATCTAATAAATAATAGGCGGTAATAAAACATACGAATCACAAGTAATTGAAAGCGTTTGTTTTTTAATTATTTTGCCGTCAATTTTCAGTTGTTCAGAGCATGCGCAATAGTGACTGCAAATTTGGGACGGGTTGGACTCTAGATACTAGTGTAAATAGATAAGGTTGGTAGTACTGATACTATTGACAAGCGGTAAATTTTAACATTTTTTAATTGTTTAAATTATTTAATCGAGTTGTTTATGTAATAAATAATAAGCAGTAATAAAACATACGAATTACAAGTAATTGAAAGTGTTTTGTTTTGTTTTAATTATTATTTTGATGTCAATTTGCAGAAACTACAGAATCGCTGAATATCAAGTTGGCTTTGATGGTCCACTTAACCAATTAGAAGTCGTTATTGTTTCTTTTGTTTCCCCGTCATCCATTTCCGGTTTAGTTCGTCCTGAATTGTTGAATGGAGTAGACGTACTTTTTCTTTTATCCTGTGTGTCCTAATTCTATTCAACAAAATTAACCAAAATCCTTAGAAATTGGTAAGTGTTCTCCCTTAAATTATTTTCCATTAACTCTGTTCCTTCTTTTCCATAAATATCTCTCGAGTAGGATTGCAATTATAGTCGTGCAGCAAAAAAGAAGTAATAATCTATAACAATGGCATGGTATCTTCTAGAAAACTTTCAAAGCACACTTGATAGTCGAATTAATGCACAGTCCTTATAATTTTAATCAAAGAGTGTGGTATCAAGAAGGCTTTGATGGTCTGTTAGCCAATCACAGAGAAGATACTTTGGACCAATCGCTATTGCTTGTTTTTTCCCATCATCCATTACGTGTGGAGTTGTTGATCAAAGCAGATGTTTTTTTTTTCTTTTATCATCAGCAAAAAAATCTATCCTGTGTCCTGATTCCACTCGAAAAAATTAAGCAAAATCCTATAAATTGGTAAGTGTTCTCCCTAAATTATTTTCCATTAATTATTCCTGTTTTCCGTAAATATCTCTTATTATGTAAAATAATTTTAATTGGAAAATTTATGGAAATTTCGAGATAGTTGTACAGAAAAAGAAGTAATCTTTAATAATTCTAGAAAACTGTCAGAGCACACTTGATAGTCGGTCCTTACAATTTTAATTAAACAAATATTATGGTATCAAGAAGGCTTTGATGGTCTGTTAGCCAATCACAGAGAAGATACTTTGGAACAATCGCTATCGCTTCTTTTTTCCCATCATCCATTTTGTCTGGAATTGTTGATCAAAGCAGATGTGTTTTTTTTTCTTTTATCAAAGAAAATCTATCCTGTGTCCTGTTTTGTTCCATTCGGAAAATCAAGTAAAATCCTATAAATTGGTAAGTGTTTTCCTTAAATCATTTTATCCATTAATTGTTCCTTATTTTCCCGTAAATATCGACTCTTTATCGAATTATCGATAAAATAATAGTATGATCAATTAAATTTATGGAAATTTCGTGATAATTATAGTTGTGAAATCATTAATGTACCACACAAGATGGCTTCTGGAAAATTTACAAAGCACACTTGATATTTGAATTATTGCGCTGTCATTATAAATTTACCAAACTTTCAATTGTTTTGGGATCTCTTTTTCAGTTACTATTTTGTAAATAGAACCATGTGTGCGACTCATTTGTTGCATTTTCAGGACTTTCAGGAAATCAAGCCCTTATCAAAAGATATTAAAAAATTAAAAAAAAACCAAGATGATCTTTTTAACTGGAATCTGTAAAGAGAGCAAACAATTTATTTGATTTTTATACATTTTCTGTCATTTCCAATGAATTGAATCAAACAAGTTGGTGTCCTTTTAAATCTAATTATCTTGAGAATTTTCTTCAGTTTTCCACACGTTAATTTATCAATAATTTGATCCAATTCTATGCATAGAATGTAACAAATATGCCAGATATTTTTGTTTTATTACGTCATTACGAGTCGTACCTTTTTAATTTCATCCCTTTATTAAAGCACTCAATTATTAGCCCCATTAATTACTCTTAATTTTTTTTGCAGTGCCTGCTTTGATGTCTCAAACGAATTAGTGTGATTTCAAGAACTGTGATGGGAATTTTGTAGACATCCCAAGGAGTTGAGCGATAGTTTAGTCAACGAAAGGGTGAGTTTTACACTAAAATACGCCCTAAACACATATTTATTTCAAAGTTTTATTTTTTATTTCGTTATAATAAGTTTACTATAAACAATATCTCGACAGGACGTATAGGCAACCCAATATACACATTGTAGTGATTTTAATGAGAAACAGTTGGCAATAACTGTTACTACTGTCTAGAGTACAATCTTTCCCAAATTTGCAACAATTATTGCGTATTATTTGTCAATAGTAAAATAAACATTTTTTTGGAGTCGTACAAGACAAAAAAATTAAATGTCTCTTTGTTATTTAACTTCAGATCAAATTAGGAAAAATTATTGATTCGTTTGGGTAGTGACGGCAAATTTGGGACGGTTGAACTCTAGACAAACTCTACCATAACCTCAAATTTTTTCATAATTGTTATAAAGAAATATTTTTGTGATTTATTGTTGAAAATATGTCGATTCCTGCTAAAATTGTATTGGCCAGTTCGTGTATTTTCTCATTAGGCATCGTTGGATACGTCCACTATAAACAATACCTCGATAGGTAAGGTAACAGAAATTCAAAACCTAACCTCAATTTTGTAAAAAAAATTGAAATTGCAAGGCAACAATTACACCAAGGTGTGATTCGTGATATGGAACGTCGCCAGAAACGCAAACAAGAGAATCTGTACGTACTACAACAACAAATCGATCTAACAAAGGAGATTAAACGATTCGAGAAAGACAGTACAAATAGTACAAGTGTTACTTAATTTGTTTTTTGTTTATTTAAATAAATAAGTCGATTGTAATTCATGTGAAGCCTACATTATCATCATCGGCCCAATGTACATGACGATTCGTATAGCCCAAATCGAACTGTTTATGTAAATCATTGAATGACGTCCGTGTCAATTCGGTTTCGTACAGATTCCTATAATGACGGATCACCATTATGGCACAAATGAAACAGATGATTTGTACAAGTATCCAAGTAACGATAAGACCAATCACCAATGAATAATCCAAACAGACTTGATTATTGATATAATCTACCAAAAAAACAAAAACAGAAAATTAGAAACAAATCACATCGACTTTGGACGAAACATTTACCATAACCAACAACAAGAATCCGTCCATCACCCAATACTAAACGATCCGCAATTGCACCACTCGAATTACGCACAATCATCACCAATTCTAATGGGATTTGTTTATGTTCACTTATTGTATTCTCGAATTGATTACGATCGATATTTGTAATCATCGGTAATTGTCGTTTGTTTCTTCGTTGTTGTTGTTGATTACAATTGTATTCAGGACATAAAGTTTTACAAAATTCCACAATCACACTAAATCGTACAATTGCCGATGTTGTAAATTTGAAAGCCTGAAATCGTCCAATCAATTGTTGGGAATCATTGGTGATTTGTTTAGTTAATTCCGGGAAAATATTGGGATTTGTTGGACAACCGTTATCATCTAAGAGATAAATAGTTTCCGTACCGGTTTCGGTCATTGCTATTAAATCATAAGCACGAAAATCGTACAGACTTTTCGGTGTTAATTCAATGATTAATTGTAAATCTTGACCGATTTCGGTACGACTCAATTCTTGTTTTGTTTTGGAATCAATCAAACGCATCATCACAATCATTGATTGATTTAATGTTTGATTAAACAAATGACTACTGTGTATTGTTGTTGGATTCGTTGTGATTGTTATACCATTACCAACAATAATTTTACTATTATTATTATTAAAAATACAACCGACACGTATTAAACGATCATTTTGTGTTTGTAAATAACGATTGTATTGTAGAATTAATTTACCAACAATTAATGTACGATTTTTTAAACTGTTTGCTTTAATTAAACCACAACGATTTAATTGTACAAAAGATAATTGTAATGTTAATAGTTTCAAACCATCACCAATTTTCGAACATGTGGGATCATCAATAAAACCATCCATATAGAATTGACCATTGAAACTAGTTGTTGGTAGATAATTAATAATCATTTCGGTTTCTGTACAAATTATTGATAGATTTAAACAATTTGAACGTTCATAATATTTACTAAATTGTTGTAATTTTAATAATTTCGGTCCAATAACTTTACTATCAATTGAATGTAAATAACATTCATTTGTTTTATAACTAAATCCTCTACAATTAAATTGGGTGGTATTATCGCATAGTTGTTGACATGCATCTTTTGTTATATTCAAATAGATGAAATCGTGTTGTAATACTGTGGTATTGTCGTATTCATCATACGCACAAAATTGGTTATTATTATTATTATTATTATTGATAGATGTAGTGCATTGATTTTCGAAATATTCCTCATCGTACGTTGATATACGAAATGAGTTTGGTGATAGAAATCGATCTGTGTCGCTTAAAATACATTTACCATTAATTTCGCTATTTGTTGTGTTGTTATTGTAATTTATACGGAATTTAATTGAGCGACATTCAAATTGTCGCTCATCTAAACACGCCTGTTGACATTGTGAACGTGTCAATAATTGTTGGATACTTTTCGTATTGTTACCGATTAGTGTGGCACCTGGGATACGTTCAAATCGCCATAATTTCGTACAATTTCGTTGATTGTTGTTTAAACAGATTGTCTTAAACCATACAATATCTGTATTGTAAGTGTAGTATTGTTGGAGTTGTTGATAGTTTTCAATTATTCGTATTTTATACCAGTAGCATGTTGATAGATTGTAGGATACAAGAAAACTTTGACAATCGACTAATTTGTTGCATTCTTCAAAACATTTTAGTATTATTGATTGATTGTGTTGTTGTTGTTGTTGTTGATAGAGTAATAATTTTGGGTAATTCCCAGGCGGTTGTAGACCGATTAGTTTTTCGTATTGTACGGTTGTATTTGTAGGGCAGTTGATTAATGTGGCACCTTTTACAAAAAAAAAATTGAAAAATCAAAATCAAAAGTGAAAGCTATATTTTATGTGGGTACCGAATTAATTTCGTGGTTTATTAATAAAGAAATATAGGTCGTCTTATTATTTAGTCGATTTTGTTTATCGTTAAAGTAGCGACCTTAAAAATATCAATGACCCTGAATATTAACGTTTTTTTTTGAAGTGAAACTTCTTTAATCGCGCTTGGGTGTAAATATTTTTCAATATGTAACGAAAATTCGTGACGCAGTGAGAGGAAACACTTCCCCTTTAACAGAAAGCTGAGAGGGAAGAGTGGGGGCGTTGCCAATAGCGTCGCTTATACTCTGTCAGTTCTGCCAACTGCGTAAGATAAACATTAGGGTCTAAAGTTGGTGGCATTGATTGATGTACAGGGTGTGGACCATTTTCGATGGTTTTGCACGGTATCTTCTATAAGGAGAGCTCGTACAACTTTTTCCTGACTAGTCTCAGATGGTGCAATTAGATTTTTGCTATGTTCTTTTGTTTTCGAGTTATTTCCGGTTTTTCATTTTTTCGCAATTTCAAAAATGCCTCATATCTCGTAGGCTATCGAAAAAGTTCATTTTCTTTTCATTGTTTTCAATGTAGTTTTTAAAGCTGATTCTATTTAGCTAATTAGATTTTCTCTAGCTTTCACCGTTTTTGAAATATAACACAAACCTGTGTTTTTTTAAATGGAACGTATATTTAATTTATCACTAATTAAATTGCTTATTTTTTTCTGATTTCAAATATATATGGTTTGTTATAGTTATTTTCAAAAATACGGAAGTTATTTGAAAAATTTCGATTTCGAAGGGAAAAATTCCAAAAAAATCATATTCGAAAAGACTTTAGAGTGCTATGAAACAATCGTTTTTTAGCTTGTCAACGAACTATTATTTTGGTTGCTATGGATTTATTCTTTTGTTTTCTTATTTTGCAACAGGTAAAATTTGTTTCATGGCACACTCTAAAGTCCTTTCGAGTATAATTTTTGTAATCACTACTTGCGTAATCGAAATTTTCAAAATAACTCCCGCATTTTTGATAATAACTATAACAAACCGTATATATTTGGAATCAGAAAAAAATAAGCAATTTAATTAGTGATAAATTAAATATAGGTTCCATTTAAAAAAACATAAGTTTGTGTTATATTTCAAAAAACGGTGAGAGCTAGAGAAAATATAATTAGCTACATAGAATCAGTTTTAAAAACTACACTAGAAACTGTGGAAAAAGCGTCAACTTTTTTGAAAACCTACGAGATATAAGGCATCTTCGAAATCGTGAAAAAAAATTAAAAACCGAAAATGGCTTGAAAACAAAAGAACATAGCAAAAATCTAATTGCACCATCTGAGACTAGTCAGGAAAAAGTAAGACAGGAATGTGCTATCCGTTAGTTTGTACGAGCTCTCCTTATAGGAGATACCCTGCAAAACCGTCAAAAATTAAAAACCACACGAAAATCAAAAGTGAAAGCTATATTTTATGTGGGTACCCAATTGCAGTAAAACTTCGTTTATAACGCGCCTGTTTATAACGATTTCCCGGCTATAACGCGCTTATTCCTTGGTCCCGATGCCCAGCGACTAATTTATGGTCGCTATAACGCTACCATTTCCCACTTATAATGCTCCATTTGACGATTTTTCAATATACATACATACTTGAATTATTATTTTTTTTGTAAACACTAGAAAGAAATAAAAACTAATTAAAATTAAATTTCTAATTTATGATTTACTAGCAGACCCGGCATACTTCGCCCCCCACCCCGTTCGTTGTTTTATATCCACAAAATTAATAATATTAATTCTATTAATTAAATCATAATCTGGTAAAATATCGAAATGTTTGAACAAATTATTGTTTAATTATTGTAAAACGTCAAAGAAAGTGTGGTTAGAATCTTTGTTATTTAGATTTTGAAATATAAAACTGGTAAATTATTAAAACTCATTTCCAAAAGCGGCCAGCGATACAGTGGTCGGATACCCGCACTTGTCAAAACTTATTTCCACAGCATGAAAGATCGTCTAACGCGCCTAAATTCAAAAATTCGATAAAAATACAAAAATCAATTATTTCAATGGCATGTCAGTAAGACATTTGCTTTATTGAAGCTGCGTATTTTGCTACATGGGTTGCACTCCGATTTATTCTCTTCATTGAAACACCTTGTGATGTACGACATTCTCCATTTTGTTATCGCATTCAATTGACAGTGAGATAAACATCCATTTTCTAGATTTAGACCCACTGATCTCAATAACTGGATAGAGTATCCCATGTATTGAAATTGGCGAAAATTAGCGCCACCAAATGACGGTATAGGAACTAAGGAAAATGCAACGGCGCATGCGCATATAAGAATGTGGCTACTAGATGATTTATAAATTAAATTTTTCTATCAAAAATTAATTTTAAATTATTCGCCAACGTAATTATAGTCGCACATGCGCACAATCGGTTTATTTAGGTCCCAGCCTCTCATTTGGAGCGCTGTAATATTAGTCACTTTTTTGTTTTTACGTCATAAGGATCAGAGCTATCCACAGTTATTGAGATCAGTGATTTGTTTTATATCTTGTTATTCCGTAACTATGGCAAAATCTTAGGTAACTCGATAAAAATGAATGATTAATATTATTAATTTATTTAAATTGAGACAAATCTATTTGACAGTTATTGTTATTTGTTTTTTATATTTTTTGTTTAAAATTATTTTTTTTTAATAATTTTTTTCCGTGAATTGTTAGCATATTTTAATAGTTATTTTTTTAACGTACAATTTTTATATAAAATAAGTTTTGTTAAGTTTTACTTTATTTAAAAGTAGCGAGATACTTGCAGTTTGTTTTTATAGGTTTTCTTTAATGTGTAAAGACGTTTTAGAAAAAAAAATACTAACTTTTAGCCGCTTTAGCGGTTTCCCGGTAATAGCGCTCTTTTTCCCAGGTCCGTACAAGAGCGTTATAACGAAGTTTTACTGTAATTTAGTGGTTTATTAATAAAGAAATAGGTCGTCTTATTCGATTTTGTTTATCGTTAAAGTACCGACCTTAACAATATCAATGGAAAAAAAAAACAAACCAATAACGACCCTGAATATTAACGTTTTTTTTTTTTTGTTATCAAGACTTTTTTGTATCGTGCGATACGTTTCGAATTTATAATTACATGAATTAAAGTGATTCATTTGTTTCGATTAATTAAGCTAAAAGACGAACTTACCGGTAATCATTTCGATTGTTAGAATTATAAAATAGATAATGCGTAACGTCATAACAAACACCCTTATTGAATTAACTTATACAAAAATTTAAAAAAAAAACAACAGAAATTATTACTAATTTAACATTATAACAATAATTAAAAAAAAACCAGTCTAATTCGATCGAACTCTCTTAACTCTACCAATAACTAAACGAAAATGTTTGTCAATTTGACGAGTGTTGTTATTGTTATTATCTATCAGGAGAATCCTCAATGCATATAGGTATATAGAAAAAAAAAATTGGTTGACACACACATACACTCGTGGGGGATTCATTACGTAATTAGCCTTGGATTGTAAGTACGTTATTTTTATTATACCGCCGATACCCTATTACAACAATAGCAATACTAATAATAATAATAATAGTGATAACAGTAGTAGTGGTAGTAGCAGCGATTAACATCCCTCTATAATTATTTCTAATATGGCGTCAACCCTAGATAGTTTACATAATCAAAATCGAGCCATAATTAAAAAAAAAACAAACGATATTCGGGACGGCCCCTATTATTAAAAGTAATTAGAAATTTTGTTTTTGCAATAAAAGGAAATTAAAGTGGCGCAATCGAAACAAAATATTGACGACACACACACGCACGCATACAACAAAACGTTTTCTGATAATTCGATTTTTTTTTTTTAAATAAGAAAAAATACTGCAATATTACTACAAATTTAGGTCGTTTATTGCATAATGAAAGATGATTAGGGAAATATGTGCATTTGTTCATTGTACAGGGTGGTCAATTTTCGAAGGTTTTTCCAGGATATCCTCCTATAAGCAGAGTCTGTACAAAATAACGGATAGCACATTCCTGTCCTACTTTTTCCTAACTAGTCAGATGGTGTAATTAGATTTTTGCTATGTTCTTTTGTTTTCAAGTTATTTTCGCGATTTAGAAGATGCCTTATATCTCGTAGGTTTCCAAAAAAGTTGACGCTTTTTCCACAGTTTCTAGTGTAGTTTTTAAAGCTGATTCTATTTAGCTAATTAGATTTTCTCTAGCTCTCACCATTTTTGAGTTATAACACAAACATGTTTTTTTTAAATGGAACCTATATTTAATTTATCGCTCATTAAATTGCTTAATTTTTTCTGATTTCAAATATATACGGTTTGTTATAGTAATTATCAAAAATGCGGGAGTTATTTTAAAAATTTCGATTACGCAAGTAGTGATTACAAAAAATTATACTCAAAAGGACTTTAGAGTGTGCCATGAAACAAATTTAACGTGTTGCAAAATACGAAAACAAAAGAATAAATCCATAGCAACCAAAATAATAGTTCGTTGACAAGCTAAAAAACGATTGTTTCATAGCACTCTAAAGTCGTTTCGAATATGATTTTTTTGGAATTTTTCCCTTCGTAATCTAAATTTTTCAAATAACTCCCGCATTTTTGAAAATAACTATAACAAACCATATATATTTGAAATCAGAAAAAAATAAGCAATTTAATGAGCAATACATTAAATAGATGTTCCATTAAAAAAAATACAGGTTTGTGTTATATTTCAAAAACGGTGAAAGCTAGAGAAAATCTAATTAGCTAAATAGAATCAGCTTTAAAAACTACATTGAAAACAATGGAAAGAAAATGAACTTTTTTGATAGCCTACGAGATATGAGGCATTTTTGAAATAACGCGAAAACAAAAGAACATAACAAAAATCTAATTGCACCCTGTACAGGTGGCCCATTTTCGAAGGTTTTGCAGGAATCTCCTCGTACAAAATCACGGAGAGTACAATCAATGTCCTGCTTTTTCATATTTTATCTATTGCTCATTGAATTGCTTTTTTTTCTTCTGATTCCAAATATATATAGTTTATTATGGTTATTATTCAAAAATGTAAGAGTTATTTTGAAAATTTCGATTATGCAGGGAAAAATTCTAGAAATTCTATTTGAAAAGACGTTAGAGTGTTATGAAAAACAATTGTTTTTTTTTTGTGAGCCTCTCAACAAACTATAATTTTGGTTGCTATGTATTTATTCTTTTGTTTTCTTATTTTACATACAGGGTCGCTAGTAAGTATGGAAACAGCTTGATATTTTTAAAACGGTTTATCAAAACTTATTGAAATTTGGAATATGGATAGAAGTATTTAAATTCTATTATCTCAGATTTTTCCAAAATTTATATCTTTATTTGTTTTTAGAGAAACAGTGCTAACTTGACTTTTTTCAAATAGCACGGGGAGTCAAATCTGACAAACCTGAAAAGACTATTTTTTTCTCAGTTCAGTGATGTGACACATGTCTATCTTGATTTGCATTAAAACGTAGAAAAAAATGATTTATAAAAGAATTAAAAAAAAAAAATTAAAGCAAGTTGGCTTTGAAAAATCACCAATAGAATGTCTATGCGCTCAGTTTCCCTAAAAACGTCACATTATGGAACTAATTTTGACACACAAAATTAATTTTGAGCCAATAAGCAAGTGATAAACATTTAATGACATCATTTTTCAAAGCCAACTTGTTTGACTTTTTTTTTTTAATTTCGATTATAAATTATTTTAAATTTCTTTTATAAATCATTTTTTCTACGTTTTAATGGAAATCAAGATAGACATGTGTCACATCACTGAACTCAGAAAAAAATAGTCTTTTCAGGAATGTTAAATTTGAGCCCCCCGTGCTATTTAAAAAAAAATCAAGTTAGCCTTGTTTCTGAAAAACAAATGAAGATATAAAGTAAGTTTCCATACTTACTAGCGACCCTGTATAATTTCATGGCGCACTCTTTAGAAATATAATTTTTGTAATTCTTTTACCTGTGAAATTGAAATTTTCAAAATAACTCCTTCATTTTATAATAATAATAATAATAATGATAATGAGTAATAAATTAAAAGGGCGCATGAAACTGAGTCTCGGTTCGGCTCTGACACTGACACTTACACTAAAACTAGCACTAGACACGATTAATTATTATAATTTAAACAAAAAACAAAACTGAACAAGGACAAATAATTCTAGAAAAGGGCGCTAAGTAAGTGTCATTTGTTTGGTTCTTATCAAGAAAAAAGGTGGAAAAAATAAGAAGAGCGCATGGTACAAATGAAGGGATTGGTGGGGTTAAGGAGGCAATTGGATACTTCAAAAAAAAAAAAAACTCTAAAGGGTGGATTTGTAAAATTCCAAAAACGGAACACATTATTTACCATGATACTACAAAGTCTAAAGATCTGAAATGGATTTGTTCAACTGTGTTTATCCCTAAATTTGTAACTTTTCCACCTCTTCAACCAGAACGAGCATTTTCCAAAGTGAATCAAAACTTTTCCGCTTATTTTGCAACCGTTATACTCTTAACAAAAAAAAAGTACGACACAGTAAAAAATGTGCGGCCCTGAATATTGCTGCATCCATCACAAAATCAACACAATTCGTATTTGTGCACTGATGCATATCAGTCGGTGTGTGTGTTATCGTTGCAATCTGAAAAGAAGCGGATGTTTATTTTTATTCGATTACGTTATTGGAAAAATTGTTGGGCGAAAAACAACAGACCAATGAATTAATGAAAGTTTCGACTGGTTTTTTTCTTCTATTTTCCCCCAATAAAATATTAAACAATTTTTAATTACAACCCTTTCGAATCATAACTAGTCATTATCGAATTGTGAATAATTCATTGTCGATTGAGTATAAATAGAGCGTTGATTGGATGGACGAGGGGATGATTTTAATTGAAAACATTCACAAATCATGTTGCAAATTAAGAGTAATTTACAAATAATTCAACCACAACGTAACGTTCTGTTATTAACCGGTCTATGGCCAATTATTGCAGAACAACAAACAATTTCATATAAATTCCGACAATTAATCACATTCACATTATGTACATTATTAACAATAACAATGTTAATACAAATCTATTATGTGATTGGTGATTTTAAAGAATTATCAGAGATTTTATATATGGGTTCAACGATGGTATCATTTCTAATAAAATTGTATTGTTTTCGTTACAATTTTAAAACGATTCAACAATTGATCGAGAATATCAAAGAATTCGATGAGTGGATTGTTATTGATGATCAACAATTTCTACAAAAATCCTATTTTATATCGAAATATCTAACAAATAGTTATATGTTTGTTTGTTTTGGTACATGTATCACATACGCAATATTTCCATGGATTGAACACCAACAACCATTACCATTCCCATTCCCATATTTTAATGATGTTGCACATCCATTACATTATCCCATATTTGTATTTCAATGTGTTTCGATTATATTCAGTGGTTGGAATAATGGTGGTATTGATTTAACAATTGTTGGTTTTCTCATGATAATCGGTGGACATTTTGATATTTTAAAACAACGTCTTAAATTCTATATTAATATTAAAACAATTGATCAAAAACAATTGAAGAAATGTTGTTTGTATCATGAGAAAATTATCAATTTAACAGTACAAGTACAACATGTTTTTGTGATTGGTTTATTTGCACAATTCTGTTCGAGTGTTATTTGTATTTGTAATACAGGCTTCCATTTTATGTTGGTATTTTATTTTACTAATTTTATAAACAACAAAATATTTGTCAATCTTTTCGTTTGTAGATTACATGGAAATCGGTACAATTTATAAATCTTACATTCTATTTTATTGCAATGTTTGTACAATTATCGATGTACTGTTGGTTTGGTAATGAAATCATCATAAAAGTATTTGTTAATTTACTTAATTACTAATTTAAATTAGTGAATCAATTTCAATTATTTTGTAGAGTAGTGAAATAAGTGATGCTTGCTATAATTCCCAATGGTATCAACTTGATGCGAAATCAATTAAATATGTTTTTTTGATTATGGAACGTTGTAAACGTCCTATAGTTATCAATGTGTATAATTTGGCAACACTGTCATTAACATCATATGTAACGGTAAGATTTCCGTAGATTTTCATTAAATATTAATTAATTAATTGTTTCATTATACAGATTTTGAATTGGTCATATTCGTATTATGCTCTATTAAGACGATTATATAATCAGACACCCCCCAATTGAAATGTTACGCCACTGATATTTTAAAATTCAAATGTTTCGCACCTAGCACATGCGCAAATAGTAAGTTGCAAATTTGGGAAGACTTGCACTCTAGACTCTAGTAATAGTTATTACCAACTGTTCCACATTAAAATAACTATAATTTGATGTGGTTTGTATATTGGGTTGCCTATACAACCGGCGTTTTTATTAGATTTACCTGGCGCATCCACCAAAATGCATTACTTTTATTATAAACATTTGAATTTTGTAAAAGTAAATCTAAACAAAAGAACCGCCGACAAATTGTACCCAAAAAAAATTAGGCTCGAATAAAAGTTTGTTTCAAGACCAGTGTTGCCAGATGAAATTTGTATAAGTCCCTGAATAAGCTCATCAAAAATCCCTAGATATCCCTAGTTGGGTAGGAAGGCAACTTAAAATACACTCTGAAGATGGGTGGTTTGCATAAAAATAAGTTTCATAACAAATATTTCTTCTATTTTGCCACAATAATAGCTCTATTTTTAAACTTGCTAGTGTAAAAGTGGAAAATGTAGTAATTTTTTTTTTCATTAATGTTGGTAACGTTTTCATTGATTTGACAACTGTCAAAAATCATAAAAACAAAATAAAAATCATTTTTCGTACTGACCTTTGGATTTATCGGGTGCAGTCAATTGCTTCGTGCATTTTCAGCAATTTCAGGTGGAGTACGTGAAAATTGTTCACTCATTGTTAAATAAGCAAAATATGGCGGAAAAAAAAACAATTGACTAAGAATGAAAAATCAAAACAATTGAAAAGTGTCTCGGCTAACTGTTCAATTGTTTAAATCAGTAATACCAACTACCACCAATTTCCCTAAATTTCAAAACTTTTGTAAAAAGAGATGGTTCTAAGGTCTCTAGATGTAGGAACGAATCTATAGACATGGCAACACTGGCTGATTGAGATATAATCACCAAACTAATTATTTCAATATATTTTAATCATAAATGAGGAGAATTTTTGCAATAATGCCATCAAGTTTTGTTGACTATCCAAACAATTTTTATTATATTTTGTAATATTTATTTGGATTTATTTCTCATTTGTCCCTAGATTATTAAAATATCAGAAGATGGTTCTAAAATCCCTAGATCTAGGGACAAATCTCTAGACATGGCAACCATGTTCAAGACGTGGATTGGTGTTATTTGATATTTTTTTGTTGGTAATAGCATCAGTACTACCAACGTTTCCCCCTATATTTACCCTAGTACTGTCAAAATCCTAACCTTAAAACGAGCAATTGTTTTTCAAATGTATATATAATTATTATTTGTGTTAATTGTTGAAATCAACAATCAAAAAAAAATAATTTAATAATTATGTTAGATAAATCCGAGATGGATCAAGTGATACTAGCAACCGGTGGTTATGATCATACAATCAAATTATGGCAAACACATTCCGGTATCTGTTATCGTACAATGCAACATACAGAATCAGTAAATTAGCCCCCCCAAAAAAAAAATCGATTAATTAATTAATTAATTGTTTGTATAGCAAGTGAATGCATTAGAAATAACACCGGATCGTCAATTATTGGCATCAGCAACGTACCAACACATCTTCATGTACGATTTAAATTCAAATAATCCAAATGCAATTGTGAATTATGAAGTGCCCAGTAAGAATATCACCGATATTGGTTTCCAAATCGATGGTAGATGGATGTATTCGGGCGGTGAGGATTGTCGCGTACGTTTATGGGATTTGAAATCGAAAAGTACACAATGTCCGAAAATGTTTGAAATCCAAACACCTGTGAATTGTGTTTGTTTACATCCAAACCAGGTGGAATTATTTGTTGGTGACTTAAGTGGCGTTATACATAAATGGGACCTGAAAACCGACCATAACGAACAAATCATCTATGGCACTGTATTATCTAGATTTAATTGAAATTATGAATTAAATTAATAAATTAAAAAAACATTTTCAGACACCTGAAAAAGACACAATGATCGTGGATGTGGCGATCGATCCGACCGGTTCAATGATGGCAGCTGTCAATAATCGTGGCCAATGTTTTGTGTGGCACTTGACCACCGGTCATATGATGGATGAACCAACGAAATTGGAACAATCACAAACATTTGTGGCACACAATCGACATGGATTGTGTTGTGAATTTAGTCCAGATTCAAAATATCTAATAACAACATCAGCTGATCAAACGGCAAAAATTTGGGAAACACAACAATTCGAATTGGTACAGGAATTGAAACAGGATGGTCAACGTTGGGTGTGGGATGCTGCATTCAGTTCAGATTCACAATACGTTTTTACAGCATCATCGGATGGTTATGCGAAATTATGGAATATTGAAACGGGTAATGTGGAGAAAGAGTATGCGGGACATCAGAAGGCCGTCACAGCTTTAGCGTTCAAGGATTGTGCTGTTTAATATTCGTTTTTTAATTATTTTGCCGTCATTTTTCAGTTGATCAGAGCATGCGCAATAGTGACTGCAAATTTGGGACGGGTTGGACTCTAGACACTAGTGTAAATAGATACGGTTGGTAGTACTGATACTATTGCCAACAGTAAGTCACACAAGCGGTAAATTTAAACACTTTTCTTAGTGTTTAACTTATTTAATCGAGTTTATTTAATAAATAATAATCAGTAATAAAACATACGAATTACAAGTAATTGAAAGTGTTTTGTTTTGTTTTAATTATTATTTTGATGTCAATTTGCAGAACCTACAGAACCGCTGAATCAAGTTGGCTTTGATGGTCCACTTAACCAATCAGAAGTCGTTATTGTTTCTTTTTTCCCATCATCCATTACGTCTGGAGTTGTTGATCAAAGCAGATGTTTTTTTTTTCTTTTATCATCAGAAAAAAAATCTATCCTGTGTCCTGTTATTCCACTCGAAAAAATTAAGCAAAATCCTATAAATTGGTAAGTGTTCTCCTTAAATCATTTTATCCATTAATTGTTCCTTATTTTGCGTAAATATTAATTAATCTCGAGACAATGCCAATATGGCTTCGATGGTGTTTTCTGGAAAACTTTCAAGGCACACTTGATATCTGAATTATTGCGCTGTCATTATAAATTTACCAAACTTTCAATTGTTTTGAGATATCTTTTACAATTACTATTTTATAATTACAAACATTGTGCGACCGGTTTATTGCACTTTCAGGGCAACGTTCAGGAATTCAAGTGCTTATGAAACGATACTACTAAAAAATTATGATTTTATTTCATCAACTTTTAAATCGTCCAAAAGCATTTCAACATGATTCAAATAATCGAAATCGTACTGGAATTGTCGCTCCTTAATCAATACCAATAGAATTCTCAATTTTTCTAAATCACAACTCAATTTGACATTTCTATCAATTTTCGTTATAAAATAACAAAACAATTCCAAACAATCATCGAAATCATCAACACTTTGATCTTTAATTATCAACAAAATTGTAATTAAATTATTAACAATCTCCGTATCGTACGGATATTGAAGTGTACGAAATATAAATGTGAATGCTTTTAAATAGAAACAAAAATCATTAGTGATCGGTAATAGATTCCCATTGATATAATAATTTAATAAATTTGTAACAATTTCAATGATACGTTGACGATACGGTTCGATTTTAAATAATTGTTGATTACATTCAGCACAATAACACAGATTACATAGAATTTCAAAAAAATATTTTGTTGCATTTTTTGTATTCTCCTCATCGAAATTACATTCAAATGATTCATTCATAATCTGTTCATAACCGATTAAAACTGATTGTAATAGATTTTGATCGAGTACTGCTTGATTCTGTTTAAATTGTGTTGTAAAACTACCAACAACACGTAATGTATGTACAATCAAATCTTCATTGATTGAATTCTCTAAAATAAATCCAATTTGTTTTAAACGATCTAAATTAATATAATTGTTGTGGGGAAATGCAAACAATAAGGCATGTAGAAAACGCATTATTTGTATCAATATTAATGAATCATCTGTTTTGATTACATTCAAAACACAATCGATCTCTTCACAATTTATTGTTGTTGTTGATGAAGAAGAAGAACATAAGAGATTCGCCAAAATTCCAATAACAATTTCAATAAAACGATTTTGTTCTGGATATTTCTCAATAGCATTACATGCCAATTTCGGATACGATAATTGTAAGAGATAATCACAAACTGTTGATTCTGTTGTCATATCCCATAATGAACATAAATCATTCTCAACATCATCGGTCCATATTAAATTTGAAAAATTTAATAGTGTCTTCAATACGAATCGTTCACTGTACATTGTATCACCGATAGCATCACCACGTAATTTCTCAATAGTTGCCATATCGATATCGGTTGTAGCTAATTCTTGATTCGATGATGTAGATTGTGATTGTTTAGAATTTGTACCATTTTCGGGGGTTGGTTTTGGTTCTTGCATTGATGGATTGAGGTTATGTACACAGGCGTCAAAAATCTACAATAATTTACATTAATAATTGAATTTATTTAAAATTACCGTTTAAACCTGATAAATTACAAATTTCGTCGATAATTTGTTGGTTTTATTCAAGTTTTTTAAGGTTATTAGAACGATAACTAATTGTAGCGCTGTCAGTGTTGTCATTTGAAAACATAAAAAGTTACTAGATTCAATTATAATGTCGAGTGTATGCAACCAACAATACACTCATTTGAGTTTTGTAATTTTATTATATTATACTCTGTCCAAAAATTAAGTATAAAATTTCAAATTGCAGATGATAGGTTATAGGCAACTTAATGTGTGAAAAGTTCCCAACTTTTACGTATTTATATGAAAGAAAACGAACATTATATGGTGGCACTCCTGTTTGAATAAAACCCTACGCATTTGTTTACATAATTTGCTGGTAATCTTTTACTATTATTCTTGAAGTTCTATATTTTATATTTTTTTGGAGATTGTCAAATCCCTTTCGAATCAATTTTCTGTTTAATAGGATAAAGAATTTAAATTTTGGGGGGTCTTAATAGAGGGACTATTTATCGTTGCGTAGGCTTGTTGCATTTCTGTCATTTGAACTTTTGTTACTTAAATTTTGGACGGAGTATACAAGATTTTGTTGCCTTTATTCAATCTTTTCATGTTATAAAAAACTAATTGTAGCGCTGCCAGTGTTGTTATTTGAAAACATGAAAAGTTACTAGATTTAAATTAAATTATAAATGTATGCAACCAACAATACATTCATTTGTTTGTTTCTTGTAGTTCTCATAAATTGAAGACAACTGAAGAGATAAAGAATCTGCATTTTCCTAGGAACATTACAAGAGAGTCCTAATCGATAATATGGCCACAAAAATTGATCTGTCTATCAAAAATGTAGGTCGGCAGCGTTACACAACACTCATGCAATATAAACATTTATGTGCTGTATCAGCAGCATATCGCAATAATTGGTCAATGTGGAAGAATAAATATGCCACTAATTGGTTATAAAAGAAAGTCCCCAAAGATTTGGTGCTAGTGTGGCCGTACATTATCAAGAAACAAGTGAGAATGTTGTAAGTATCTTTTGTCCATTATCCATATTATACAGGATGTCCCATAAGTAATGGCCCACCTTGCAGGGTCAGATAGGAAATTAAATACTGAATCGAAAAGTCTTTTATCATTTTTCGATCTGACGCTTAGATAATTTACTATGTGTTTAAATTCAATAACCAATCAGATCCGCGCTATAACTAATCCGGGCGCTATGGAGCAGCGCGATAGGGCGCACCGCAGTCTGCTTCTTCCCCACCTACCGTTCTACCTCTCTATAGCGCGCATCTGATTGGTTATTGAATTTGACTAATAAAAAATTATCTATGCGTCAGATCGAAAAATGTGTGCAAGGTGGGCCATTACTTATGAGACACCCTGTACGTTGTTATTTGTTAAAAAATACACATGGCAATGCCGCAATTAAATTGACCGTGGTGACAACTGGCAACAGATGAACATATTGAAACTTTAATGCCTTTTTTAACTGGATTAGAGGATGAATTTTAAAAAATCCTTTCTTGGTGAACGTTTAGAGCAGCAAAGGAATTATGTGTGCCAAATTTAAAGTCAATCGGATGGTTAGTTGCGGAGATATCGTGATGAGTCAGTCAGTCAGTGAGTGGTAAATTGCCTTTATATATAAATATAAATAAACTAGCGAATACCCGCTCGCTTCGCTGGTCGTACAACACAGTCAGTCAGTCAGTTTTTATACAATAATAATAATTCTATATGGGTCATTCCAACAAATTAAATCATTTTTACGATCGCGCCGATTTTTTTCAAATTTTGTGGAATGTTCTCTACTTTGAAAAAAAGATTCCCTGAAAGTTTGAGCTCTTAATATGCGGCCGTTTCAAAGTTATGAATTTTTGATATTTTTGAAATTTTTTTGAGGTAAAAAGCTTTTTTTTTCAAAATTGGAAAAATGTAGCTTTTTGTAGGAAAAATTCTTAGCTTTTTAATGGGAATATTCACTTTTTCATACACGCAACGAAAGACCCTTTAAAATCCAATCAAAGTGAAAAAAGCGATTTTTCTCACAGTCACACTTTATTTTATGGTGATTTATTACTTCGTTTTTGTTTTAAAACAAAAGACAGTCGATTAAATGACAGTTAGATTTTATTTTTGTTTTCAAACAAAAGACAATCGATTAAAAACAACAAAATGAGCGTCTTTTATTTTTATTGGCGGTACAAAATATACACAAAACTAAATCGAAGAAAAAATGACAAAGGAAGAATGGGATTGAAAAACTAAATAGCCTATAACCATCTACGAAAAATTCTGCATCGAATGGTCAAGGTCCCATGTCGATACGATCAGTAGTTTTTACATGATCGTAGAAGAAAAGAAAAGGAGGCGATAATTTTGGTGGATGCGCCGGGCGATTCATTATCCTTTCGAAATCACTTTGTAATAAGAACAAATCGTTCAACAGACAGAGAGCGAAATTGCAACGATTACGATCTCGACCTGATTTTAGTTTGAATTTAAAATAATAATTTGATAAAAAAAATTGAGAAAGAAGTCAAAAAATGGTGGATGCGCCGGGTGAATTTTCCACCTTTTTCCCTCCATCAATTTGTTTCAATTATTATTATTATTATTGATTGAAGATATCGTATCTACAATTTGATAATTTAAAATAAAATTTTCCGGTCATAGATGAAACGATTTAATTTTTAAAAACCGTTGCATAAAAATTCCATTGCGTCGATTTATCACACAAGTCGCGACACAACTATTTTAACGACACAGAAATTATCTTACAACACACACAATATGATTATTTGAGGAAGAAGCAATTTATTAATCATAATTTCGCCCACACACTCTAACAAAAGACCCGTTTTTATTGTTGAACAAAAAAACATAATTTTTCTAAAACAATTATTAAATGGCCATAATTATTTAACGGTTATTGTTGAGATGAGAGAAGATGATTTTTTGGTCCAGTGTATTGATCCAGTAGATTCATTCTCTCTCATCATTGCAAGTACGCAAGCACCTCAACATCACAAAACAAGAGAGAGAGAGAGAAAGAGAGCGAGCGCCAGACACACACACACACTCAGGGGGTTGGTTGGTTTAGAAGTGTAGTTGTAGCGACGACACGAAAATCATTCGGCAATTTAAAGAAAACTTTTCAATAAATTCAACCCGAAAATGAATGAAGATGATGGAGTAGCGATCAAAGATGATGACGAGATCACATTGAAACCAAAGATGACACTAATCAATGGCATCACTGTGATTGTGGGCAGTATCATCGGTTCGGGGATATTTGTATCACCTGCTGGTGTATTGATGCACACGGGTAGTGTTAATGCCTCATTGCTCGTATGGACCATATCTGGTATTTTCTCAATGGTAAGAATTAAAATAATAATTAAAATCATCAGCGAGTAGAGTCTAGAACACGTGCATGTTTTAATCAAAGGTGGCTGGGCCAGACGATATTCACCCTAATGCAACCCTTTCATACAATTCACACACGTACACAAAAATTTGCCCCCAATTCGGTCGTATTATATATCGATATACGGATACAACGGAGTCGTGCGACTTTTCCATAAATTCCCAATTTTCGTGTACGGTTTCTATACAGCAAAGTGTCAATTTACGTAATAAAAACTATGTTTTTTTTTTGATTATTATTTCCGTTCAATCTCCGCCTCGAATTGGCTTGGAAATTTTCGAACAATACCAGCCAATTTATTGTGTTAACAGAGAGCTGTCAACGCCACTAACTCTTCAATAACACGATCCATCTACAGTAGTGGCAATTTATCCAAGTATATGCGCCTATGTTTTAATGTTAGATGATTTCCATACAGGTGGGCGCTTACTGTTACGCCGAACTCGGTACAATGATACGTAAAAGTGGTGCCGATTATGCGTACATCATGGAAACGTTTGGACCATTTTTGGCATTCATCCGTCTCTGGATTGAATGTATGATTGTTAGGCCGTGTTCACAGGCAATTGTCGCTTTAACGTTCAGTGTGTATGTGATGAAACCGTTCTTTCCCGAATGCCAACCACCAGAGGATGCAGCCCGATTATTGGCCGTCTGTTGTATTGGTGAGACAAAAAGAGAGAGCGAGAGAGAGAGAATTGTTGATTTTTGGTCAATTTCAGTTGTTTTGACGTTCGTCAATTGTTACGATGTGAAATGGGCAACACGTGTCCAAGATGTGTTCACTTATGCGAAATTATTGGCATTATTTATTATCATAGCAGCTGGTGGATATCAATTAGCTAATGGTAATTTTTTTTTAATTAACGTTTCATGCTTTGTTCTTCTATTGATTAATTACGATTTTTTTCCCAATACTTGCTGTTAAAGTAACACTTTATTCACTAGTGAAAAAGAAAAGCGCATTGCCTTTGACAATCAAATAAATAAAAACAATTGTTAGTTGTTTATGGAAATCCATGGCAACTGACAGTAAATAAACAAAAACAATTGCTAGTTGTTTATGGAAATTCTCCATAGCAACCGGCAGTAAATAAATAAAAACAATTGCTAGTTGTTTATGGAAATATCTATAGCAACCGACAGTAAATAAATAAAAACAATTGCTAGTTGTTTATGGAAATCCATGGCAACTGACAGTAAATAAACAACTGCTAGTTGTTTATGAAAATCCATGGCAACTGACAGTAAATAAACAACTGCTAGTTGTTTATGAAAATCCATGGCAACTGACAGTAAATAAACATAAACAATTGCTAGTTGTTTAGAATCGAAGAGTTTTAAGTGCAAGTATTGGAAAAAATCTTGTACTGCACACGTGGTGGTAAAGTCTCATTATCCACTCGTGGATAAAGTATGACTTTACCACACCTTGTACTATTTAATTAATTAATTGGTAGAAGAATGTACGGCTGAGCATTTGGGAAATGATTGCAGGTCATACTGAACACTTTTCATTCATCAATACAAAGACAGAAGTAACATCATTGGCATTATCATTCTATTCCGGCTTGTTCGCCTACAATGGCTGGTGAGGAGAACCACATACACAAACACACAAAATTCTTGTTGCATTCAATCATATGAACACCTCCAAATCCTTATCACAAAAATCATTCAATGCCAAAATTAATTCGCTTATATTTTACAGGAATTACTTGAATTTCATTATTGAAGAATTAAAAGATCCCGTCAGGTAAATTTGCAAATAAATTATAGCGCATATAATAAAATTGAAGAATTTTCTCGATATAGAAATCTACCATTAGCGATAGCAATCAGTTGTACATTGGTAACAATTGTTTATGTCTTCACAAATATCGCATTCTATACAACACTATCGCCAGCTGAATTATTGGGATCCGAAGCGGTGGCTGTATCGTTTGCTAATCGATTATTTGGTCCATTAGCATGGACAATACCGGTATTTGTAGCTCTATCAACATTTGGTGCTGTTAATGGTATACTGTTAACATCATCCCGACTATTCTATGCGGGTGCTTGTCAGGGACAAATGCCTGAATTGTTGACAATGATTCAAGCACAACGATTAACACCAACACCCTCTGTTCTTGTTATGGCCCTATTATCAATGTTGTATTTAACCGTGTCGGATATTTTCGCATTGATTAATTATGTTGGATTTGCTACTTGGGTAATTTTTTTTTTTGGTGGATTTTATTGTTGTAATCTTATGCAATTTTCGTAGTTGAGTATTGGTGTGGCCGTATTGTGTGTACCGTGGCTACGTTGGCGTCAACCTGATCTCGAACGACCAATTAAAGTCCATCTAATTTGGCCGATTTTATATTTGGCTTGTACAATTTTCGTAACAGCCGTACCAATGGTAGCAAGTCCTATAGAGACCGGTATTGGTACATTAATGATCCTCACAGCTGTACCGGTTTATTATTTGTTCATCTATTGGCGGAGTAAGCCGCAATGTTTCTTAAAATCCATCAACAATATCACCGTATTTCTACAAAAACTATTGATTGTTGTTGGTAAACCAAAATCGACGAAATTGTAAACAAAAAACAACGTGGATGCAATTGTTTTGGATAAAAATGCATATATTGTTGATATGGTTTCAATGATTTGTGAGAAAATTATCAGTTGCCTATCAGCATCGACAATAAATGTTTGGAAAAACTCTAAATATACAAATAAAGTTGTTAGCAAAAATATTCAATTTATTGCTCATAAAATTTCGATTACGCAGGTAAAAAATTATGTTTGAAATTAGTGATAGGGTGCTATGAAACAATTGCTATACCTATAGTGGATTATTATTATAACAAAAGAATAAATTCATATAGCAACGGCAATTGATAATTCGTTGCTAAGGAAAAGCAGCAATTGTTTCATGGCACTCTCTAAACTTATCCTTTATTTCCGTCTTTCTCTTCCTCGTTTTTCTCATTTTTCGTTCTTTTTCTTATTGTTTTTTTTTAATATAGGGCCTAGATTTTTATTCGTTTGTGGATAAAAAAATTGCTGATTTTGTTTTATTTCAAAGAGTTATTTTGAAAAATTTCGATTACGCAGGTAAAAATTATAAAATTAGTGATAGGGTGCTATGAAACAATTGCTTTAGTGATTATTATTACTACAATTTGGTATCACTGAAAAAACAAAAGAATAAATTCATATAGCAACGGCAATTGATAGTTCGTTGCTAAGGAAAAGTAGCAATTGTTTTATGGCACTCTCTAAACTTATCCTTTTCGTGTGTCCTTTCTTTCCGTCTTTCTCTTCCTCGTTTCTTCTCATTTTCCTTTCTTTTTATTATTGTTTTTTTAATATAGGGCCTAGATTTTTATTCGTTTGTGGATAAAAAAGTTGCTGATTTTGTTTTATTTCAAAGAGTTATTTTGAAAAATTTCGATTACGCAGGTAAAACTTATAAAATTTTGCTTGAAATTAATGATAGGGTGCTATGAAACAATTGCTATAGTGATTATTATTACTACAATTTGGTATCACTGAAAAAACAAAAGAATAAATCCATATAGCAACGGCAATTGATAGTTCGTTGCTAAGGAAAAGCAGCAATTGTTTCATGGCACTCTCTAAACTTATCCCTTTCGTGTGTCCTTTCTTTCCGTCTTTCTCTTCCTCGTTTTGTATCATTTTTCGTTCTTTTTCTTATTGTTTTTTTAATACAGGGCCTAGATTTTTATTCGTTTGTGGATAAAAAAATTATGGTGCTATCAAACAATTGCTATACCAATAGTGGATTATTGTTACTATAATTTGGTATCACTGAAAAAACAAAAGAATAAATTCATATAGCAACGAAGATTAACAATTCGTTGTTAAGCAAAAGTAGCAATTGTTTTCATAGTGTATTCTCGGAAGTTGTTTCAGGTATGTTTTTTTTTGTAATTGAAAATTTCCAAATTCACACATTTTTCAAAAATAATTATAACAAATCGTTCTCTTTTAATTTCTTGCCTTTCACTCCTTTGTTTCTAAAAAAAAAAATCCATATAGCAACGGAAATTGTTAATGCGTTGCGAAGCTAAACTAGCAATTGTTTCATGGCACTCTTTCTCATTCTTTTAATCATTTTCAGTGGATAAAACACTTTATCCACCAAGTATAAGAAAAATTTTATTTATTTTAAAGGAACCATTAACACACTCTTATAACAATCGATTAATAACAAAATTACATCACAAAATCAAAAAAACACACACACACAATCAACTCTTTCGGTCGTATTTGAAAAAAACTTGATAATTCTTCGAATAATCCCGTTCCATATGTAATCCACACCGATCGGCAGCCAAATAAGCCGCACCCACACCCATTGCTGTTGTTAATTTCATCAACGACAATTGTTCAATATTATTATTACTATTATTATTATGATAACGATCCAACCATTCAATAAAGCCAGGCTTTAATAATTCCCAACTCAACCATACAGAACCAACACATAAAATCGGATAACCACCATAACGTTGTTGTAATTCAATTGCCGCCTTTGGTAGTACAGCTGTAATATTTTTAGCTAAATGTTGGCCAGCTTCTTTGAATATTTCCATTGATAAACGATCACCATTTGTAGCGAGCACAGCGATTTTCTTACATAATGCCGCTATGTACGGTTTATCGAATTTCGCATAGAATGAATCTAAAATATCCGCTTGTTGTTGTATATGGAAATGTTGACAGATCTCTTGCCAGATTTGATCGATTGCATATGGAGCCGGTTCGAAATTATCGAAATCATCGAAACAGTATTTGATGGCACGGCGAGCTATCAACCAAGCTAAACAACAAAAAATCAGACATACAAAAATTTTGAAGATACAGAATTTTTATGGATGTTTTACCGCTACCCTCATCGCCCAACAAATAACCCCAACCACCGCATTGGGCCCGACTACCATCCGGATTGATGAGCAATGTATTCGAGCCGGTGCCGGCGATACAAGTGATACCGCCCGCATTCGAGATGGCTGCCAATGAACCTTCTGTATCGCTGCCAACAATACAATGTCGCGTTAGATTCGGATAGGTTTGTTGTAAACTATTGGCCAGCTCCTGATTGCTTTCCTCCTGTTCACAACCACTTAAACCCAAGCCCTAATAAATCAATCATCAATTGATAACGCATCGAATTTAATGAGAAATAGATAACGACACACACGTACCAGAGCATTTAATGGTTGTTCGATGGGGATTTTTGCAATTGATTTCGCTCGATTCACCATATCGGCGATACGTTGACGGCATTCGTGCATACCGATCAAATGATGATTGGAACCAGGTCCTTTAACGCTCGCCAATAGATTACCGGCAGCATCCAACAGTACGATATTCGAATGGGTGGCACCGCTACAAAAACAATAAAACAAAAATTTATGCGAGCCTAGTTAAAGCGCCAAACCGGTAGATAGAGAGAGTACGGAGACCTTGAATGTTTGCATACTTATCGCAGCATTTGTAATTTTGCGACAAGTGTTTTTTTGATAAGATTTTTTGACAAAAGAATCAACAGGCTCAGATCTTATCATTTTATTAGGTAACAAAGGGGATAATAATAAATGATTGGGGGGAATTACAATGGTGGACCGGATAGAGATAAGATTGATGCTGGCCGTAGTAATTGAATCTATTATAGAAACAATTTATTCTTCTCTCTATGGAATCGTTTAAGAATTTTGATTAAAATGTTAGCAAACGATTGATGATTTTTTTTTTGGTTGGATTACAACATAATTTCTCAAATTTTGGCACATTTCACAATTCTAACAAAATACCAATTTGTTTTTACCATTAAACTAGGTATTTAATCAAAAAAAAAAAAACAATAATAAAACAAATGAATTACCCTTCAATGCCGCCTACAATACAATTGCTCATGGTGTCTCCTTATTGTTGATTTGTTTTAACAATTGAATAAGAAAAACATGCCACGCTGTTTTTTCTAAACACCGGAATCCTTTGGTAAAAGTTGTTGTGTGTGTCTCTACACCGATGACAGTCACTTCCAAACTGAAACAGCAGGATTTCAACTCACTGTCGATTCCTCCTGCTATTAAACTAAATAACCCGAGAGAGTGAGTGAGAGGTGTGTGTGTATTACGTTTCCCAGCACACTACGACACTACTATATCGTTTCTGTTATCCTGATGCTCGTTGTTGCGTTATTTCAATTCCTGCAAATCAATTTATTTATTTATTTATTTATTAATAAATTTAGTTTTGTTATTGGCTCTAAAGGGACAATTTATCGAATTTTTATTCCACATAGAATCAATTGTTGCGCGATAGACTTGACCTTTTGCGAGATAATGTCTTCGACTCGTTGTGTGTCCTAAATTTCTTCATTTTATTATAGAAAGCTATTATCAATTTTATTACTATCTACAAAAAAAAACACACACACTAGATCCTGCTGTAAGTACGCAACCAGTTATACACATGAGCGCTATTTATTGTCTATTTATTCTGTTTATTTATTTGTGCGAAAAAAAATTGGTAATTATCGAAAATCGAGCACTTTGATCAATCAATATTCTGTTTTGTTTTTTTTTTTTTTTGAAGTGAAACTTCTTTAGGCGCGGTAGGGTGGTAAATTTGTGAGAAAATGTGTAACCCCGTGAGGGGCGAGAGGGAAGAGTGGGGGAGTTGCCAATAGCGTCGCTTCTACTCTCTCTGTCAGTGTTGCCAACTGTGTAAAATAAACACTAAAGTTGGTGTCATTGGTCGATGTACAGCGCCCTCTGATACGTAACTAAAATTTCAAGGCTTACCGCAATTTATGATTTTTGTATTTATAATAGTAATAAATGGCGTTAAATTGAGATAAGCGAAATGTCGAAAAATACAACAAAATAAACCTAGAAAAAAAAAGGAACTTCATCTCTAACCTAAGAAGTTTCACTTCTAAAGCGGCGAAGCGTTCCACACACTTTCAATTTTTTTTTAATGTCTGTCTCTCTTTGTCACACGCTGGGTCTCTATCCTTCACTTTCTCTCTATCTCCTTCATTTCTACTATTTCTGTTTTGTTTCTACTGTCTTTCCATCATTCTCTGTTCCTCTCCTACACTATTTGTGTCTCTCTCCGTCCATCCTTCTTATTCTTTCTGTCTCTCCTTCACTTTCTATATCTACCCATCATTTATAATATAAAGCTTCTATAATTTGCTTCACTCTCCGTCTCTCTCTCTGCATCCATCCTTCCGTCTCTCTATCTCTCTCCCTGTCTGCTCTTTACTCCCATACTTCCCTTTACTTCTACTGTCGCTCATTCATTCTTTATTTATATTCTTTTTTGTTTTGAATCGTTCTCGAAATAACCACGTGACCAAATTGGATGTCGTCACTATCAGTAAATTTGATTTTGTAAAGTTGGCTACTGTGAGAACTTTCAAATTTAGTGACCCTAAACACAAGCTGTCAATCCCCAGAGACGTCACTGGCGTTCACGGTACTTCCCCCATTTTTTTCGCGCGTTGTTTTGATCTTTTTTTACCAGTTGCCCTTGATTGTTTTTTTTCGAACACCTTTTATAATAAAAGCTAAAATGAAATCTTTCTTAAATTACCTTTTTCTTTGTGACAAAAAAAAATAAAATATCTACACCACTGGTGCGGTAGACTGATTTAGTGTTTTAATTTTTATCGAGTGTAATGTTGGTTGCCTAGCGCCGCGGTCACGTGGGTCTCGGACATTAATGAAGCCCCTGTATATATAGTTTAAAGAGTGCCATGAAACGATTATTATCTAGTGTTTTTTGTTATTACAAGGTGGTAATAACAGAAGAAACCATAGCAACCAAAATTAATAAATTCGTTGCTATGGTAACGTAGCAATTGTTTCTCATAGTAGTCTTTGAAGTAATTCAAATATGGCTTTTTTTTGCGTAATTTACACCGGCGTTATCTCTCTCTCTCTCGATATTTTTCTATTTTTCCCTTTTTATCGAATACCACCGAGTGTAATGTTGGTTGCCTAACGCCACGGTCTCGGACATTAATGAAAGCCCTGTATATTTGGAGGGCATGCAACCAATTATACACCATTTTGTGAAATTCGGGATAATTAAAAATTCTCACCAATTATTTCTTCACACACTCTTTATTTAGTTGCAATTTAAAATATAATTACGTTTCCAACAAATAATCCTCAACCAATTCTGTGTAAAACCTAAATGATTTGGACGATTTTTAACAAACAATAAACCTAAACAACATTTTGCCAACAATGATAAATTCATCCATTCTTTCATTGTTAAACCGATCGAAACCAATAATAATTGTTGTAGAAATATTAACAATAATATCATAGCTATCGATAAACTATATATAGCGGAAACAAATGATAAACCCAATTCGTATTGTTGATAAACATCTGAACAATCATCGGGTAATAGGATGATTTTATAGAAAACAAACGGATGACAGACGGATGTTAATGTTAGATTTGAAGAATATAATAATGCTAAAATGGCAAACAGCAGACTTGTAATAAATAAACATTGATTGTGTTGGCCAATACAACAATCCAACCAGACACAGTGATGGTCACGATTTGGTACAAGAATCTGACAAATATTACAACGTGTTGATGGTAGTGTACCATTATTAGCACCCATTTCAATGGTATTTTGTTCATTGATCTGTAACAATTGTTGGGTACGTATTTTCATCAAATAGAAACACAATATAAAACCGGCAATAAAGAGACTTAAAATAATATTCTCCTCCACCAATATCTGTAATAATGGTATAACGATAAATTCAAAAATTATATACAATAGAATAATTGTTGTGATTGTCCAAATTAGAAAGAATTTCGTTTTTGGTATTGTATAAATAAAGAAACGAAATATCGATAATAATATAACAATAATTGCTGTAAATATAAATACGGTCCACCATAAACTAATTGCTGATAATAGAAAACTTATTGGTAACAAAATTATCGGTAGAATGGCATCGAATTGGATTTGTTTGGCACCACCACGCCATGGTATCCGTAAACGATCATGGAGTGTTGCCATGGCACCCGATTTATTTGTTTGTGGAAAACCACGGCCTCCTATTAAACTACAATCAATCAATAAACAAATGATAATTATTATTAAAGAAAGAATGGAGACGATGAGGAGAAAAAAAAACGTGTGCTTACCTATCGAAACCTTCATCTAAATCAACACAATTACAACAACACGCAAGGATATGATTGCGTTGATTATTATTATCGAAATATTCACAACAACATAACGGTATTGTATCGGTGGTATTCATTCTCCATTTTATCTCTCCGAAAATTATTAGAAAAATTATTTACACAAAAAACAACGAAATACAAATGAACTACTGTCAGTAGTTCGTTTGTTTAATGGCCGTGTCTAGAGTTCAACGTTTCCCAAATTTGCTGCTTTTTTATAAACGGCCAAAATCAGTATTGATAAATATCGACAAATATTGGGCGTGTTCGGTCTTAGTAAACTAATATTAAGAATTTAGTTTGGACGAACACGCCCATTATTGTCAAATGTACACAGAGTAGTGACTGCAAATTTGGAATGGCTTGGACTCTAGACAGTAGTGTAAATAGAGAAAAACGGTTGGTAGCACTGATGCTATTGCCAACTGTAATTCACACGAGTGGTAGATTTTAATATTTTTTATTGTTTAAATTATTTAATCGATTATTGTTTATTTCTATAAATAATCTCTATGATAAATAATAATAGTAATAATACATAATAATTACAAGTAATTGTTGTTTTGTTTTTAATTATTATTTTGTTGTCAATTTGCAGAAATTGCAGAACCGCGAATCGAGTTGGCTTTGATGGTCCACTTATAGCCAATTAGAAGTCGGTATTGTTTGTTTCTTTTGTTTCTCTTCAACCATTTCCGGTTCATTTCGTTCTGAATTGTTGAACGAAGCAGACGTATTTTTTTGCTTTTATCCTGTGTCCTATAATTCCATGCGAAAAAAAATTAACCAAAATCCTGTAATTGGTAAGTGTTGCGTCCTTAAATCATTTAAATCCATTAATTCTCCCTTAATTTCCGTAAAATCCGATAAAATTTGATGAATATTATAGCAGGATTTTTCTATGTAGCATTCTGTTCAGTTGATTTATTTCAAATAATTTTAATTGGAAAATTTATGGAAATTTCGAGATAATTACAATTGTACAGAAAAAGAAGTAATCTTTAACAATTCTAGAAAACTTCCAGAGCACACTTGATAGTCGGTCCTTACAATTTTAATTAAACAATTATTATGGTATCAAGAAGGCTTTGATGGTCTGTTAGCCAATCACAGAGAAGATACTTTGGAACAATCGCTATATCGCTTCTTTTTTCCCATCATCCATTTTGTCTGGAATTGTTGATCAAAGCAGATGAGTTTTTTTTTCTTTTATCAAAGAAAATCTATCCTGTATCCTGTTTTGTTCCATTCGAAAAATCAAGTAAAATCCTAGAAATTGGTAAGTGTTTTCCTTAAATCATTTTATCCATTAATTGTACCTTAATTTCCGTAAAATCCGATAAAATTTGATGAATATTATAGCAGGATTTCTATGTAGCATTCTGTTCAGTTGATTTATTTCAAATAATTTTAATTGGAAAATTTATGGAAATTTCGAGATAATTGTACAGAAAAAGAAGTAATCTTTAACAATTCTAGAAAACTTTCAGAGCACACTTGATAGTCGGTCCTTACAATTTTAATTAAACAATTATTATGGTATCAAGAAGGCTTTGATGGTCTGTTAGCCAATCACAGAGAAGATACTTTGGAACAATCGCTATATTGCTTCTTTTTTCCCATCATCCATTGCGTCTGGAATTGTTGATCAAAGTAGATGTGTTTTTTTTCTTTTATCAAAGAAAATCTATCCTGTGTCCTGTTTTGTTCCAGTCGAAAATCAAGTAAAATCCTATAAATTGGTAAGTGTTTTCCTTAAATCGTTTTATCCATTAATTCTCCCTTAATTTCCGTAAAATCCGATAAAATTTGATGAATATTATAGCAGGATTTCTATGTAGCATTCTGTTCAGTTGATTTATTCTATAATTTTAATTGGAAAATTTATGGAAATTTCGGGATAATTACAAATTGTACAGAAAAAGAAGTAATCTTTAACAATTCTAGAAAACTTTCAGAGCACACTTGATAGTCGGTCCATACAATTTTAATTAACAAATATTATGGATCAAGAAGGCTTTGATGGTCTCTTAGCCAATCACAGAGAAGATACTTTGGAACAATCGCTATATTGCTTCTTTTTTCCCATCATACATTTTGTCGCGAATTGTTGATCAAAGCAGATGTGTTTTTTCTTTTATCAAAGAAAATCTATCCTGTGTCCTGTTTTGTTCCATTCGGAAAAATGCAGTAAAATCCTATAAATTGGTAAGTGTTTTCCTTAAATCATTTTATCCATTAATTCTCCCTTAATTTCCGTAAATATCGACTCTTCATCGAATTATCGATAAAATAATAGTATGATCAATTAAATTTATGGAAATTTCGAGATAATTATAGTTGTGAAATCATTAATGTACCACCACACAAGATGGCTTCGATGATGTCTTCTGGAAAATTTACAAAGCACACTTGATATTTGAATTATTGCGCTATCATAAATTTACCAAACTTTCAATTGTTTTGAGATCTCTTTTTCAATTACTACTTTGTAATTAGAACCATGTGTGCGACTCATTTGTTGCATTTTCAGGACTTTCAGGAATTAAGCCCTTATGAAAGGATATGAAAAAAGAAACAAAGATAATCTTTAACTGGAATCTGTAAAGAGAGCAAATTATTTGATTTTTATACATTTTCTGTCATTTCCAGTGAGTTGAGTCAAACAAATTGGTGTCCTTTTAAATCTAATTATTATAAGAATTTTCTTCAGTTTTCCACACGTTAATTTATCAATAATTTGATCCAATTCTATGCATAGAATGTAACAAATATGCCAGATATTTTTGTTTTATTACGTCATTACCTACGAGTCGTACCTTATTTCTAATTTCATCCCTTTATTATTAAAGCACTCAATTATTCTAGCCTCATTAATTACACTAAATTTTTTTTACAGTGCCTGCTTTGATGTCGTCTCAAACGAATTAGTGTGATTTCAACAACTGTGATTGGAATTTTGTAGACATCCCAAGGAGTTGAGCGATAGTTTAGTCAACGAAAGGGTGAGAGTTTTACACTAAACACTTATTTATTTCAAATTTTTATTCTTTCTTTTGTTACAGTAAGTGCGATCGACGTGGGATAGAAGAGGACACTAATAATTAAGGTAGGCAACTCCTTTTTGTGGCTATTGATAAGATCTAAAATCTTTTTTGATAAGTCTCAATAATGTTCACATGTCTTCATCGTAGTCATCTTCATTTAGGGATCCATTGTTAGTAACCGTTTTCAAATTGAATCTATTTTCGCAAAGTGTGCGGGTTTTATTACAATAATTTAAATTAACTGTAATTAAGTGCTCGAGTGTATTTAAAATACTATTCAACATCATTTGTTAATTGGTAATCTTTTGATACAATTGCCTTAAAAGTGCAAAATAGGAATACGACCAATGTAGAATCTGCAATTTTGTTTAATTACAGATCAAAAATAGGTAAATCTAATAAAAACGCCGGTTGTATAGGCAACCCAACATACAAAACACAATTGTAGTTATTTTAATGTGGAACAGTTGGTAATAACTATTACTACTGTCTAGAGTGCAACTCTTCCCAAATTTGCAACTTACTATTACGCATGTGCTAGGTGCGAAACATTTGAATTCTAAAATATCAGTGGAGTAACGTTTCAATTGGGGGGTGTCTGATTATATAATCGTCTTAACAGAGCATAATACGAATATGACCAATTCAAAATCTGTAATTAAAATAATTAATTAATTAATATTTAGTGAAAATCTACGGAACTCTTACTGTAACATATGATGTTAATGACAGTGTTGCCAAATTATACACATCGATAACTATAGGACGTTTACAACGTTCCATAATCAAAAAAACATATTTAATTAATTTCGCATCAAGTTGATACCATTGGGAATTATAGCAGGCGTCACTTAACTCTCTACTCTACAAAAAACAAAACAAAACAAATAATTTAAATCGCTAATTGCATTAGTAACTAAATAGTTAAAGTACTTTCACTATAATTTCATTACCAAACCAACAATACATCGATAATTGTGCAAGCATTGCCGTGAAGAATAGTATAAGACCGATGAACTGGATCGATTTCCATGTTATCTATCATCAAAACAAATAGAAATAATTTTGTTGCAAAAACAAAAAAATTTAACAAAAATTACCAATAGAAATTGAAAACCGGTATTACAAATACAAACAGCACTCGAACAGAATTGTGCAAATAATCCAACAACAAATAAACGTTGTACTCGTTCGGTGATTCTAGAAATTTATAAACAATTTATACAAATCAATCAATTCTTGATGGCAATTACTTGATGATTTTATTATGGTAAATACAACAGTTTTTCAATTGTTCCTCATCAATTGTTTCATTATTATTATTGATACAGAATTCAATACGTTGCTTTAAAATATCCAAATGTCCACCGATTATCAATAGAAAACCAACAGTTAAACTATCAATACCAATATTAACCCATGCTGTATAAATTATACAAATCCATTGGATAATAAACATGGGATAATGGTAATGACCATTATTGAAAAATGGGAATGGTAATGGTAGCGGTTGATTTTCAACTAATGGAAAGATTGCATATGTTGTTGACGTAATTGAACAAATACTTAAATAACCGATTGTTAAATATTTCGATATTAAATAGGGTTGTTGTAAATAATGATGTTCATCATAATCATTTAAATTTTCAATATCTTCCAATAATTGTTGGCAAATTTCCAAATTCATACGGAAACAATACAATTTTATGATGTATGCTAAAACAGTTGAACCCATAAATAGTATCTGTGATAATTCTTTAAAATCACCAATCACGTAATAGATTTGTATTAATATTGTGATTGTAAATAATGTACTTAATGTGAATGTGATTAATTGACGGAATTTATACGAAATTGTTGGTTGTTTAATTGGCCATAGACCGGTTATTAACAGAACGGTACGTTGTGTTTGAATTATTTGTAAATTTCGTATATTATTCGACATTGTGTGTGTGTATTGGGGAAAACTATTTAATCATCTCTCACACAAAACAAATCGTATTTATATTAAACTTGAGATGAATTATTGATTAAGTCAAAGTTTTCTTGGGCGGAACATGTTTAGGATTTATTTTAATTATTCAACAAAAACAAAAAAACAAATAAATCCAATCCACCTTTTGAAACAAACTTTTATTCGAGCCTAATTTTTTTTGGGAAGAATTTGTAGGCGGTTCTTTCTTTGGGGGGTGGAAATTCGACCAATATTGTAAAAAAATGTTACTTTTACAAAATTCAGATCGTTGAGATGTGCAATAAAATCTAGCCGACTAAGATTCTTTAGCATTATTATTATTATAAACAATTTGTCGAAATGTTTATAATAAAAATAATGGATTTTGGTGGATGCGCCAGGTAAATCTAATAAAAACGCCGGTTGTATAGGCAACCCAACATACAAAACACAATTGTAGTTATTTTAATGGGGAACAGTTGGTAATAACTATTACAAGTGTCTAGGGTGCAAGTCTTCCCAAATTTGCAGATTACTGTTGCGCATGCTCTATAGTGCGAAACATTTGAATTATAAAATATCGCTAATAATTATTGTATGTATAACCGAAAAAAAAAACAAACGATATTCGGGACGGTCCCTATTATTAAAAGCAATTGGAAATTTTGTTTTTGCAATAAAAGGAAATTAAAGTGGCGCAATCGAAACAAAATATTGACGACACACACACACACAACAAAACATTTTCTGATAATTCGATTTTTTTTAAGTAAGGAAAAATACTGCAATATTACTACAAATTTAGGTCGTTTATTGCATAATGAAAGATGATTAGGAAAATATGTGCATTTGTTCATTGTACAGGGTGGTCAATTTTCGAAGGTTTTTCCAGGGTATCTCCTATAAGGAGAGTCCGCACAAAATAACTGATAGGACATTCCTGTTCTACTTTTTCCTAACTAGTCAGATGGTGTAATTAGATTTTTGCTATGTTCTTTTGTTTTCAAGTTATTTCCGGTTTTTCATTTTTTCACGATTTCGAAGATGCCTTATATCTCGTAGGTTTTCAAAAAAGTTGACGCTTTTTCCACAGTTTCTAGTGTAGTTTTTAAAGCTGATTCTATTTAGCTAATTAGATTTTCTCTAGCTCTCACCGTTTTTGAAATATAACACAAACTTATGTTTTTTTTAAATGGAACCTATATTTAATTTATCGCTCATTAAATTGCTTATTTTTTTCTGATTTCAAATATATATAGTTTGATATAGTTATTATCAAAAATGCGGGAGTTATTTTGAAAATTTCGATTACGCAAGTAGTGATTACAAAAATTATACTCGAAAAGACTTTAGAGTGCCATGAAACAAATTTTACCTGTTGCAAAATAAGCAAACAAAAGAATAAATACATAGCAACCAAAATAATAGTGCGTTGTCAAGCTAAAAAACGATTGTTTCATAGCACTCTAAAGTCTTTTCGAATATGATTTTAGGAATTTTTCCCTTCGAAATCGAAATTTTTCAAATAACTCTCACATTTTTGAAAATAACTATAGCAAACCATATATATTTGAAATCAGAAAAAAATAAGCAATTTAATGAGCAATACATTAAATATATGTTCCATTTAAAAAAACACAGGTTTGTGTTATATTTCAAAAACGGTGAAAGCTAGAGAAAATCTAATTAGCTAAATAGAATCAGCTTTAAAAACTACATTGAAAACAATGAAAAGAAAATGAACTTTTTCGATAGCCTACGAGATATGAGGCATTTTTGAAATCGCGAAAAAATGAAAAACCGGAAATAACTCGAAAACAAAAGAACATAGCAAAAATCTAATTGCACCATCTGACTAGTCAGGAAAAAGTAGGACAGGAATGTGCTATCCGTTAGTTTGTACGAGCTTTCCTTATAGGAGATACCCTGCAAAACCATCGAAAATGGTCCACCCTGTACAATAAAACCTAGAAGACGACTAGGATTCTTTACACACCACAAAAATGCATTATTATAAACAATTTGTCGAAAGTTTGGTGGATGCGCTAGGTAAATCTAATAAAACGCCAGTTGTATAGGCAACCCAACATACAAAACACAATTGTAGTTATTTTAATGGGGAACAGTTGGTAATAATTATTACAAGTGTCTAGAGTGCAAGTCTTCCCAAATTTGCAATTTACTACTGCGCATGCTCTAGGTGCAAAACATTTGAATTATAAAATATCGCTAATAATTCTGATAGGGGACGCCTTTTTGTGGCTATTGATAAGATCTAAAATCTGTTTGTTAAGTCACAATAATGTCTTCTTGAGGTTGCTTGTCTTCATAGTCTTGATCTTCATTTTTCTATCACCATGATCAAAAGTTAAGATTCCTTATTGTTAGCAATAATTTTCGTATTGAACGCAATGTATGAGGATTTTATTCAACAAATAATTCCCATCTGATGTAGTGAGTGAATAGTGTAAATGTATAACAAATGCAATCTATCTAAAACAGTTAAGTAGTACGTATTTATCTATTTTTTGAAAATATTTTAAATAATTAATATTTTGCGATTCATCCTTTTATTTTTTCGTAGACTACAGAATCGAAACAAAAGAAATTGTTAAACATTTAAATGATGCACAAACAGATGTAGCAATTTTTGAAAATCACTAGCAAGTTGTGGATTGATATTGTATTATCAGAGCCGGACCGTGGAGGGGAGTCAACAAGAGTTCCAATAATATTTAAATGGTTCTGCGTGGATTGGAAACGGCACCCGCATCAGTTGCTGCCGGCCCCATTGTCGCCCTCCTCTCCGGTGGGTACTGTGTATTATTTGGTGTACTAGCTGGTAATCCACTACTAGTACTACGTAATGATTCAACAAATTCTCGAAAACCCGATAAAGTAGGATCACGATAACTACTTAAGGCATTATTTCTTTGAACTGGTTGTGGTGGTCGTGGTGGTGGTAGTATTTCATTGGCTGGTTCATTGCCTTGTGGAGTTGACCTAAAAATTAGTCGATCTTTGTTTGTTTTTTCTGACCTCAATAATGAAAAATCGAATTTACCTTATACGATTCATCTCATCAACTAATTGTACGATTCTATCTAAATGTGCTGCATATTGATCAGTAATTTGTAATTCAGGTAATGGAGTAATATCGGATCTTGCACGTAAATATTGTTTTAAATTATTCATCGATGTAGTCATGTCACGTATTAGTTCTTGTAATACATCCATGATTCGGCGTAATTGTTCATTTTCTCTTGTCATATATTCATTACGTGATATTAGAGCAGCAATTGTATGTGTATGTTCACGTATTTGCTATATTTATATATATAGATTTTCTTATATTTAAATTATATATTTATATTTAATAACTCACAATTGCTTGTTGTTTAGAAAAATTAAATAGTTCCTCCATGGATTTATTGGCTGTATCTAGACGGCTCTTCAATTCTTCTTTGTCACGAAACAATTGATTATTTGATGCACGTATTGTCTCATACGTATTCTTCAATTCATCATAATCACGATTTGTACGTTTCACAATTTCATTCAATTGTCGATTCTGTTCAATTAGTAGTTGAATTTCAGTCATTTGTACATCACTATTAAGTCGTTGTTGCTGTTGTTGTTGATGATGCATAAAATTTCGATCTGGTATCGGTGGTATTGATTCAATCAAATCAGGATTTATACAACGATTCCTTTGTAATGGATGGTGTTGGTGATGTTTGTGATTGTGGTGTGGATGATGAAATTATTTCTAAAAGACAACGATTTGTTGTTTGTAAACTTTTAATTTCTTCCGTTTGTATTTGACTGGTTGCAATTAAATTCTTCAATTTCAATTCCAATTCACATTGTTCACTTTTCTCTTTTGCTATTTTCATTAAATGTTTTTTGATTTGTGTTAGATCCTGTTTTATATTAGTCTCATTTGTACAATAGCATCGATCACGATTTCTATTATTACTAGGACCAGTCGACATTTGTGATGGTCTTGCATTTAATAATAATAAATTATCATACTCATTAGTACCAGTACCACCAGTACTACTACGGTATAAAGTTGGATCGGATTGTTGGAATGTTGGCAAATTATTTGTACGATTTTGTTGGATTAATGAAAGGAGTGTACTGAAAATTTCATTCGTTTCACTGAATTCAGATGTCATAGTTTTTTGTCAGACATCTGCCAATCTGAAAAGCAGCCCACTACATTTTTAGCCGTCACTGGCTAATTTCGAATTTGGCGCGCTACTTTGAGAGCTACAATTAGATACTTGTTAGAGATAGTTCAAATCAAACGTAGGTGTAACATTTAAACTACTAATAAAAACACTTGAACTACGGTAACAAGTTGTCAAAACAAAACGATTTAATTAATTTTACAATTAATTACAATTTTGAAAGATTTCGGCCAACAACTCAAAATGTTATCGTCAATGGTTAAGGAACACCAAGCCAAACAAGCGGTACGAAAAGAAATCCAAGGTAACTAGTTTCTTAAATTTACAATTTAATGAAAACAATTGATCGTTGTTTTGTTTTGTGTCTTTCCAGAAACTAAACGAAAAGAAGCTTGTGCTGCTGCTAGTGATTTAACACAGGCCCTCGTGGATCATTTGAATGTTGGGTAAAAAAAAACTGTTACTTTTCCAATTATTTTGATCTTAAAAAAACTGTTGTAATTATAATTCGAAAATTTTAGGGTAGCTCAAGCCTATTTGAATCAGAAAAAACTGGATGCTGAAGCAAAACAATTACATACAAGTGCAACGAATTTCTCAAAACAAACCCAACAATGGTTGAATCTGGTTGAAACATTCAGTAATGCATTGAAAGAGATTGGTGATGTGGAGAATTGGGCAAAAACAATTGAAGGTGATGTTAGGACCGTATCAACAGCTTTAGAAATTGTTTATAAGAATTCACAGGAGAACAAACAAACAAATCAACAACAACAACCACAACAACAATAAGAAATCAATTGTTTTAGTCCCTTAAATACTTGTTAATAATTAATAATAATAATAATAATAATAAATGAGAGATTATTGCTTGTTGAAACTTTCTAATTTCCATCAAGGTTAACTGTGCATAAAACAGCAGACAGTCGGACGGGGGGATAGTAGTGGGCGAGCAACCAGTAATACAACAACAAAGATGGTTCATTGCCGTGCCACGTTGATTTTAATCTGTTCCATATTATCTTTGTTTATTTTAATTAGTTTTAATGGAAATTTATTTGTTAATGGTCAATCAACAGTACCATGGTATGAGAATTTACCAGCTGTTGCAATGGATTATAAAGTTCATATTGATGCTGGTAAAGAAGATTGTTATTTCCAATATGTTAATCCGGGTGCAACGTTCTATGTTAGTTTCCAGGTAAGAAAAAACAAAATAATGTTCGGATTTAATTGATTGATGCGAGGTGGCTATGATAAATTGTTGTTGTTATTTTGTTAGGTAGTCCGTGGTGGTGATGGTATGGCTGGATTTGCTGTACGCCATCCATCTGGTCAAATTGTCCATCCATACCAATGGAAACCGAATAGTGAATATCAAGATCAATCATCAACAGGTGGTTATTATTCTGTATGTGTTGATAATCAATTCTCACGATTCGCCAGTAAATTAGTTAATATTTATATGACTGTTGTACGGTATGATATGTGGGATAAATATACGAAGGAAATTGAAGAATTAAACATGAATATGGAAAATTTCACTGTAAGTTGTTGTTTCTTTACTTTAACAGATAGTTTTATAGACAACTATTGTAACAGTAGAAATAAATAAACAACTAGCAATTGTTTTTGTTTATTTGCTACTGATTGCTATGGACTTCCATAAACAACTAGCAATTGTTTTTGTTTATTTACTGTCGGTTGCTATGGTTATTTCCAATTAAACAATTATAGCAATTGTTTTTGTTTATTTGCTACTGGTTGCTATGGATTTCCACAAACAACTACTTTAACAGAGATGGTTTTATTATAAAATTTGTTTTGTTTTTTTAGACAACTATTGTAACAGTGGAACGAAATATTAATGAAATGCTCCAATTTCAACATCACAGTCGTGCCAAAGAAGCCTGGGATTTCAATCTATTGCAAGCCAATAATTCGTACGTTGTCCGTTGGTCATTAGTACAAATTATTGTAATTGCTGCTACTACAGCAATTCAAGTGTATTTTGTGAGGAAATTATTTGATATCAAAACAGGCGGTGGAGGCAGTAGTCGATCAAGAATTTAAAAATTTACACAACCATCGAAAAAATGAACAAAAGAAGAAGGAAATGAAAGAACAATTTTTATCTCATTTTTATAAACAAATATAATAATAATAATAATAACTTTGTATATATATATATTTACAGAGAATTTTTTTAAATAATGCAATTATTTTGTTTTTAAATAATTTTCAGAAAATGCTAATAAACGATAGCGTTGCTTTAAATTCCTAGAACGTACATGTGGATTAGCAATTTCTGTTGTATAATTTGCTGGGAACCATCCAGTTTGACCATCTCGAATTCTCTCTCCATGATACCAACCTATAAACATAAAACAATAGTTATTTACTTACTGTACAAAAGGTAGCGCGCTAAAGTCATACTGTATTAACTAGCATTTGTTTTTGTTTATTTCCTACCGGTTGCTATGGACTTCCATAAACAACTAGCAATTGTTTTTGTTTATTTGCTGTCAGTTGCTATGGATTTCCATAAACAACTAGCAATTTTTGTTTCTTTACTGTCGGTTGCTATGGGTTTCCACAAACAACTAGTAATTGTTTTTATTTATTTAGTTGTCAAAGACAACACTTTCTGTGGTTGAGGTGGGTAAAGTGCTATTTTTTACCATCGAGTTTTTAGTCGATAAAGTAGAACTTTAACAGCAAGTATTGACAAAAAACAAAAATACTAACCATCAGCCATTTTACGTAAGACATTAATAATATCACCACGCGACAATGCCAATTCGTCTGGTTGATTAGCTAAATAATTATGTATGGCAGTAACTTGTGGACAATCCCAACATTCATACAATGTCTCATCGGGATTATCCGATTTTGGTGGTGTTAATGCCTCCAACCATCGTTCCTTATCAGTTTCACTACCACACGATAATAGCTGTGGGGAATTTCAATTATTAATTTATATTTAAAACACACAAAAACAAAACAATAACATACAAATTCAACAGTCTTTTCGTTTTGATTTTCCAACAATGTCAAAAACAACAAATGTCTAACTTGTGCATCTTTCACCGGTAATACATTCAACATATCTTGACTGTTGAGTTCCACAAGATTCCTGGGACAATAATGTAAGATTGTGTAGTGTTGGAGATTATCGTTTTTCGATGGACGTGTAATTAGAATTAGATCGTTGAATAGAAAAATATGTAATGTGATTTTAATAAAACGTCGTCCAAATGTTAATTTAATCTCATCATTATTACGTTGTTGCATATGTGTAACACTACCAGATCGTATCAGAAAACGTCCCTCAGTTTGTATTTCAATCGGTGGGCAACCTTTGGCAAATTCTAGCTGATTAACGATACGTTCCATCTCCAATTCACGTTCTTTACATTTTGCTGCTTCATTACATTGATTAACAATCTATGGAGAAATTGGTTTTTTGTAAAATTGTACTGCCGGTTGCTATGGAGAATTTCCATAAACAACTAGCAATTGTTTTTGTTTATTTACTGCGGTTGCTATGGATGCGGTTGCTATGGATATTTCCATTAACAACTGGCAATTGTTTTTGTTTATTTACTGTCGGTTGCTATGGATATTTCCATAAACAACTAGCAATTGTTTTTGTTTATTTACTGTCGGTTGCTATGGATATTACTATAAACAACTATAGCAATTGTTTTTAAATCATAGCAACGACAACAGTAAATAAACATTTATACTGTCGGTTGCTATATGGATATTTACTTTATTTATTGTAGCTAAAGCATATTGACATGTCAGATATTCGTTATCTTGTGGTGATAGACGTTTCAAGACAGCATCAACTAATAACGGCCATCTGGTGATACGTTGCATTGGTAACATTAAGAATGAGTACAGTGTTAATGATTGACATGCTGAACTCGTTTCTAATTGACGGAGAAAATCGGAAAATCCCGGTTGTTGTTCTCTATTGAAAAAAAAATAATTCAAACTATACTAAATTCTTCGAAACCAAAGAGTTACTAGATTTATGTTGGCATCATTGAATTTAGGGATATTTTACCGAGATATATGTCAAATCTAGTAACTTTTTGGTCGGTGGATTTTAGTATAAACAATTGAGCGAGACTTACTTGATTTTCTTTAAAGTATCATCGATAAGTATCTGATTCTCGCAATATTCCACATAAATATTGAAATTCTCTTGTGCATGTTTTTGTACAATATCAATAACACCATGCAACAGTATATTATCTTGCCAACATTTCTCTAAATCAATTAATAATTTCTCTGAACAATTCTTAACACCTTCCACTTTACCGAAAAGTATTTGAAATTGTTCACTATTTAAATGTGAAGAATTTTCTAAATTTTTTATAAAATGATTAATTAATACTTGTAATGAATTCAAATATGAAGCTTCCGATGTGATCATTTCAAATTTGGCCTCTTGTAATTTCTTTTGATGTACACTCAATGTACTCAATACAGATGATTGTATAACTTCCGGTATTTCACACCATAATGTACGTGTGAATTGTAATGAATTCCTGGTAGTGGTGGTGGGTAGTGAAGAAACTAGTTCCATTGCTGATGGCCGTAATGATAAACGTTTTGATTCTGTAGAATTATCATCATGACCTATCACCGCCTCATAACCATCTGAATCTGAATCGGATGATGTACCACCGGCCGGATGACATGCAGACTAGAAAATTACAAATTTAGGAATTTTTGTTGAAATGTGACTGAAAGAGACACAATTGAGAAAGAGAGAGAGAGAGACATTGACTGACAATGGGAGAAATAGTGGCAGAGAGGGGAGGAGCGAGTTACTTTGAGAGAGACAATGACAGAAAGAGACAGACAGACAGACAGTAAGAGAGAGAGACACAAAGTGACAGAGATAAAGAGAAATAGTAGCTGAGAGAGACAGGCACAAAGAAAGACTAAGAGAGACAGTGACTGAAAGAGAGAGAGACAGTGACTGAGAGAGAAACACAGAGACTGGGATAGAGAGTCAGCGATTGAGAGAGATACAGTGAGTGACAGAAAGAGACACAGCAATTGAGAGAGTGAGATAAAGAAAAGGAGATAGAGAAAGGGAGATAGAGAGAGAGAGATGAGAGGGAAGCGAGAGAAAGAGTGAAGAGAGAGAAAGAGGGGGGAAGAGAGAGGGGGGAGAGAGAATGAAAGAGAGAGTGTGAGAGAGAGAGAGAGATGAAAGAGAGAGAGAGTGAGAGAGAGAGAGAGAGAGAGAGAGAGAGAGAGAGAGAGAGAGAGAGAGAGAGAGAGAGAGAGAGAGAGAGAGAGAGAGAGAGAGAGATAGAGAGAGAGAGAGAGAGAGAGAGAGAGAGAGAGAGAGAGAGAGACAGTGACTGAAAAAGAGAGAGAGAGAGAGAGAGAGAGAGAGAGAGAGTGACTGAGAGAAACACAGGGACTGGGATAGAGAGTCAGCGATTGAAAGAGATACAGTGAGTGACTGAGAGAGAAACACATAGACTGGGATAGAGAGTCAGCGATTGAGAGAGATACAGTGAGTGACAGAAAGAGACACAGCAATTGAGAGAGAGAGAGAGTAACTTTGAGGGAGACATTGACTGACAATGAGAGAAATAGTGGCAGAGAGGGGGAGGGGGAGAGTAACTTTGAGAGAGACACAGTGACTGAAAGAGACAGACAGTGAGCGAGAGAGAAACAAAGTGACAGATAGAGATAAAGAGAAATAGTAGCTGAGAGAGACAGGCCCAAAGAAAGGCTAAGAGACAGCAATTGAAAGAGAGAGAGAGAAAGAGAGAGAGAGAGAGAGAACACAGTGACTAATAGAAACAGTCACTGAGAGAGAGACAGTGACTGAAAGAGAGAGAGGCGGGGAGAGAGACTAGGATAGAGAGTCAGCGATTGAGAGAGATACAGTGACTGGAAGAGAGACAGGCGGGGAGAGAGACTGGGATAGAGAGTGAGAGACAGTGACTGAAAGAGAGAGAGAGACTGGGATAGAGAGTCAGCGATTGCGAGAGAGACAGTGACTGAAGGAGAGAGACTGGGAAAGAGAGTCAGCGATTGAGAGACAGTGACTGAAAGAGAGAGAAACGGGGAGAGAGACTGGGATAGAGAGTCAGCGATTGAGAGAGATACAATGACTGAAAGAAAGAGAGGCGGGGAGAGAGACTGGGATAGAGAGATACAGTGACTGAAAGAGAGAGAGAGACTGGGATAGAGAGTCAACGATTGAGAAGAGATACAGTGACTGAAAGAGAGATAGACAGAGACGATCCAAAATAGTGGTACTTACTTCAAGTACTGCAGCATCATAGAATTGATATAAGGGTTCATCTTGTAGTAATAATTGTATATCAGGTGTTGAACGTGTTAATAATAAATCATCCTTTTTTGTTTCAGTACTACTTACACTATTCGTACTATAATTATTATTATTATTATAATATTCATCATTCATCTCATTAATAATAATAAAATCATTATTCGGTTTTATTATTAGATTTGTAGTAGTAGTAGTAGTAGTATTTGTACCGCTATTCTCTGCTGAACTAGTACTTGGTGTACTTGTTGATGGTGCTAATTGATAAAGACCTACTTCAGCATACCAACACGTTGTATTTGGCCGTTGTTGTTGTTTCTGTTGATTGTCATTTGTTGTTGTATTTTTAAACAAACCAACTTCTGCATACCACGAAGTCGATCGTTTCTTTTGATTGTTGTTGTTATTTGGTACCGGCGGTGGTGGACTTTGTGGTCGTACTACTTTATTACTATTATTATTATTGATAATTCTAGGTACTGGTGATAGTGAAGCACCACTATCACGACTCGTCTCCGATTCATCTTCATTAATATTTCCATCAATTTCAATATCTTTGATTAGATAAAAGGTACTTTTCGGTTTATTATTATTATCAAGATTTATTGTTAATTCCGAAGCCGATTCAGCACTCAACGACATACTGCGTCGGAATTTATTTAAAAAACCCTTATTATTACGTGTTAATGTTTTCGATTTATCATCATTTTGTTCCAGTTGTTGTGGTGTTGTAAATTCGATATTTTGATACGATTTCGGTTGTTGTTGTTCTTCCGGCTCTTGCGTTGATGGTGGTGGTGTTGTTGAGGTGCCTGTTGTTTCTAAATCCGTACGTGATTTGTTACGTTTCCTCATACGACTCAATGATTTTGTAATATCGTTCTTTGTCAACGACCAATTTCTACGTAATTTTCGCATATGTCGACCAGCAGTTGCGGCCAATCGTGTCAACACGTACGTTTGTTGTTGTTGTTGATTGTTGTTGTTGTTATTGGGCGGTTCAGGTAATTGATGATTGCCAATATCAACACCACTATCATTCTTTTTTTTTGATTGATTGATTTGAGAAAAAACAAAAACTTTATAAAGTGATGAGGGAAGGGGAAGAAATTCGAACAAATCAACTTACAAAGTGTGGTTGTTTTCGTGGTAGATCCGTTTCTGATTCGGAATCGCTGCTATCAAACGAATCGTAATCATCATCATTGTAGTCGGTGGCTTCTTTGATGCTGCTGTTGAGGGTTTCGTAGTGGTGGTGGTCCGTATCACTATCAGCACCTAAAGAGTCATCAAATTTGTTGATTAATTTTGGAGCTTATTATGGGATTGTTCGAGGAGTCACGGGTTCGATTCCCGTTACGTTAATTTTATGAACAAAAAAAAACACACTACTGAATATGGCTGTCAAAAAAAAAACAACAACAACCAACTTTCATCTATAACCCAGATTCACCTGTAATTTACGTAATCATCACACGTAATCATAGAGAAATACACAAATTAACGAAAAATTCGTAATCAATTTGATTTGGGGGGACGAAAACGTATAAAATCAGCGCTATTTGGGCCAAAGAAAAATTATGGAAAAATTCTTTAACAAAAGAATGGATAAATATGCGAGATTTCACATTTAATTAAATTCCCACAATCAACAATCTTATCATCACCATTATTATTATTATTATCAAAAAGAAAGAAATTGTTAATTCTACCTCTTTTCTTTCGATTCGGCAACTTGAAAAATTATAGCGATAGGGTGCTATGAAACAATTGTTTCCTAATGATTATTATTGGGTATAACAGGAAGAAACAAAAGAATAAATCCCTATAGCAACTAAGATTAATAATTCGTTGCTAGGTTAAAGTAGCAATTGTTTCATGGCACTCTCTATGAAGCTGTTTCAAAATTTCCAAATAATTATCAAAAAGAGAGGGATCAAAGTTGTTAATTGTTAACATTTCTGCCTTCTTATCGGCGCCTCTTTTTGATCTTATCATCATTATTATTATTATTATTATTATTATTATTGTGAAAAAGAAAAAATTGTTAATTCTACCTGTTTTCTTCCGATTCGGCACTTGAAAAATTCTAGTAATAGGGTGCTATGAAACAATTGTTTCCTAATAATTATTGGGTATAACAGGAAGAAACAAAAGAATAAATCCCTATAGCAACGAAGATTAATAATTCGTTGCTAACAAGTAGCAATTGTTTCATGGCACTCTATGAAGTTGTATCAAGTATTTTTTTTTTGTAATTTTCACCTGTGTAATCGAAATTATCCAAATAATTCCAACATTTTTTTTTAAAAGAACAATTAAACGAAACTGTGCTTTCTCTATATAGCTCTCTTATTAATTTCGACAGTAAACAATCTTATCATCATCAGTATTATTATTATCATCAAAAAGAAAGACATAAAATTGTTAATTCTACCTATTTTTTGTTTTTGGTCGTATGTATTTAGTTTGTTATAGTTATTTGGAAAATTTCGATTACGCAGGTAAAAATTATGAAATTATATTTGAAAAATTCTAGTAATAGGGTGCTATGAAACAATTGTTTCCTAATAATTATTGGGTATAACAGGAAGAAACAAAAGAATAAATCCCTATAGCAACGAAGATTAACATTTTGTTTGCTAACAAGCTAAAGTAGCAATTGTTTCAAGGCACTCTATATCAAGTATACTATTTTTATTATTATTATTGTCGAAAAGAAAGACATTAAATTGTTAATTCTACCTCTCTTTTTTCGATTCGGCAGGTAAAAATTATACTTGATAGGGTGCTATGAAACAATTGTTTTCTAGTGATTTTATTACTATAAGTTGGTATAACTGAAAAAACACAAGAATAAATCCATATAGCAACGAAAAATAATAATTCGTTGTTAAGGTAAAGTAGCAATTGTTTCTCATGGCACTCTCTCTGAAGCTGTTTCAAGTATATTATTTTTTTTTGTAATTTTCACCTCTGTAATCGAAAATTTCCAAATAATTATTAACATTTCTGCCTCCTTATCGGCGCCTCTTTTTGATCGTTTTATTCTCGTACTAAACGGTAAATTGTCGTAGCGAGTAGGTGGTAAACAAGAGACAGGTAGATTAACATTGACTCATTTCATAGATATCTGGATTAAATTTGGGATAAAAACAAATGTAATTTACATAAATACAAGAAACAATAGAAGCCTCAATCAAGGCTTCTAAAAATTGTACAATTTTTTTTAAGCTCGACAAAACCTTGGAAAAAACTTGTTTGTGTATTTGTTTGTTACCAATTAAACAAATGAACTAAAAATCTTTAATTACCGATATAAAAATTAATTTCTTGACTTTCTAGACTATCTTCAAATATACGGCTACGTATTTTTGGTATATCCTTTGATTTTCGAATTATTTCACAAACATCATCATCATCATCAACACTCTGCTTTATTACCACATCATTATCACAATTATTAGGAATTAAATTATCATCATTAATATAGATTTTTGTTGGTGATGACACATAAACTGTATCACCGATATTACGTCGTCGCCTTGATGATGTTGATGGTGGTTTGCGCCACGTATTTGGGGCCGATCGTGGGGGTGGGATCGGTGGTAAAATCTCACTTTTACGTTCCGATATTAACGAGATCGAACGTTGATGATGGTGTTGTTTATCACTAAATTTCATTGTTTCTTTTTTAACACATATTTAGAGAAACATTTCACAAGGTACACCACACACAACTTGTTGCGATTGAATACAACTCGCCTGGACTTTCACTTGTTTTGTTGTATATGTTGTTGTTGTTGATGATGGTAGAGACCGTGACGTATATTATTTTAGTAATGTTTCTAATTTGAATCAAGAATTCTTAGGATTATTTCTTTTGTTCAAACAAAAACGAGAAACAATAACAATTCAAAATCTAGTTTTATTGTGTTGTTTTCCTGCAACAAGTTGTGTGTATGTAGCAGCAGCAGCAGCAGGAATGATTCGTTTTGGTCGAGCTTACTCGAATTCACGCGAGAGTCATTTTCAATGTCATTAATTATTATTTTTTGTGTGTGTGGTAATTCAATTGAAAAAATAGAGTTGATGACATTTTGGAAAAAATCCAAGACCTTGATTTAAATTACTTGCATATCGTTATAGGTCGACAGAAAAAGAGAGAGAGAGATAGAATGATATGGTGAAAGCGTTTGCATTAAAAATGGGCGCAATTTCAATGGTAATTATCCTCCTGCAAATTGATGAAGAAGAAGCGTTCTTAATTGTTTGATAATTTCTTTAAAATTTTCTCCATTATCATTGAAATAAAGTAGAAAAGGTCAAGAACTAAATTCTTTTTTTGTTGTATGTAAATCAATGAGAAAAACAAGAACGTTTCTAAATCATTTGGGGCTCTAAAGAGAGAGAGATTCGGTCAGTCAAACAAAGATGTATCTCACGTGACTTACGTCTACCATTCTTAGCATTCTTGATTTAGTAATTCATTGATTAATGAATTATTTTTTTGTGTACAAATCGACTTCATGGTCAATTACTCAATTAGTGTATCAAGGCGAGACTAAAAGTCAATCAAAAACAAAAACAAAAAAACAAACGAAACATTTGATAAGATATCTCGATGAGGAAACTAATATTAATTAGAAAAAATTATGTCAAACGATGCAATAATTCAATAAAAAAAAGAAAGAAAAACTAAATTGTACGCAATATTGCCACAATAATAAATAACCAATAAAAATAAATAAGTAATTTATTATTAGAAATAAAATTGAGAAAGAGTCAAGGTAGATTTGTTGCGTGAAACATTTCGAAAGTGGATACCAAGACGTTTTTAAAATACAGTCAAGGTTCCTTCTTTAATATTAACAATAAAAAGGAAAAATTTCCAATATATACCGGGTGTTTTTTCTGAATAGGGACACAGCTGTGGATCTCCCAATAGCCCTCAACTAAGCTGTCCCTATTTAGAAAAAACACCCGGTATATATTGTTATTTTTCCAATCTTAGTTGACGGCTATTGGGAGATCCGCAGCTGTGTCCCTATTTAGATAAAACACCCGGTATATATTGGAAATTTTAAAGGAGGAAAAGTGGGGAAAATTCCAATTAATCATTTAGCGCATCTGTTCTCAGTGTTTTGTGGGTAAAAATTCCAATGATGCGTTGTTAATTACGTTGATAACAAGCACTTCCGGTACACAAATTCACGCCGCATAAATGTACTTTTCCCCCCATTCTAACCGGTGTAATGGTGTAATTTGTATGCAACAAGAAAATGCACAGTTATGGGGGGTTTTTTGAGAGAAAGTTTGTCCATTTTTTTTTGATTTCTTTCCCTGCACGATCATTGAATTTTAATCAAAAAATAAAGGATTTTAATACCAACCTAGATCTTTTGAAAGATTTTGGGCGGATTTCAGCCATTGTTCCCGGTATTGTTGTGACCATCCGGATGTTTTCTTCGATTTATGCCGTTCCCGGATGCTGAAATTCCACAAACAATTGTATTAAACTATCTATTGATGTATTACTGGTTGCCTAGTCGTGTATTTTTTTGTTTAATTATACAGTGTAACTTGTCTAAAATGTCAAAAATTCTACTACACCCACCTCTAATTGTTGCTGTATTACTGGTTGCCTAGTTTGTGTGTGTTTTCAATACAGTGTAACATTTCTATTGTAATTTTTCTAATAACGAAATGCGCGAGGTTAAAATTGTGATAATTTCCAAAGCAATTATTATTACAAAAAAATTATAAAAAAAAACAATTGTATTGCACAAGGCTCTATTTATTGATGTATTACTGGTTGCATAGTTCGCATATTTAATTCTACGGTGTAACTCTTCTTCTTGTAATTGTCTTATTGTAATTTTTCAAAAAAGCGGTTAAAAAAAACCAATTGGGGTTAAATAAAATTGTGATAATTTCCAAAACGATTATTATTATTAATAAAAAGAAAAGTATCTCATCTGATTTTAATGGCATAAATTGTGAAAGTTAAAAGTGAAGTTCCAGTTTTACTTGTCCCTTTCTCTCTGGTAAAATAAAAGATTGATAAGATTTATCTTATAAAAGAGATCATTAGAAAATCTACGGCACAATCCATGATAAACAACAATCGACAAAATATCGATGTAGACGATTATTAATAAATCAATAAGTAAATAAAAGGCTATTATCTACCCTCAATATCTACAGACAAAAGGAAGTTATGCTAAGGTTACTAGATTTGACAGATGTGTGTGACACAAACAAAGTAATCCCTAGAAATATCACTATATGCAAGGGGTACCAACTTAACTGTAGGAACTCTTTGTTTTAATGAAATATTCTTAATTTTCGCCTTCATCTTATGAATTATAAGTTGGGAAAAAGGCGGATTATGATTTGATATGCGTACATGTGGCCCACTTATTAATTAATTAAGGTAAATGGGAGAAATATTTATACTCTGTTTTTATTAGAAAACTAGCGAATACCCGCCCGCTTCGCTGGTTGTAGTCAGTCAGTCAGTTTTTATACAATAATAATAATTCTATATGGGTCATTTTTACGGGACGACTCCCGTCGATTTTTTTCAAATTTTGTGGTCGTGTTCTCTACTTTGAAAAAAAGATTTCCTGAAAGTTTCAGCTCTTAATATGCGGCCGTTTCAAAGTTATGAATGTTTGAAATTTTTGAAAGTTATTTGAAGTAAATAGCTTTTTCTTCAAAATTGGAAAAATGTAGCTTTTTGTAGAAAAATTGGAAAAAGCGATTTTTCTCACAGTGCGGCGCGTGATACATCAAATTTGACATTTCTTTTGCTGAAAGCTGAGAGTTTTTCCGTTTTCTTACAATTCAATAAAATGTAGAAATAAATGAATATTTCCATTAAAAAACTGAGAATTTTTCCTATAAAATGCTACATTTTTCCAATTTTAAAAAAAAGCTATTTACCTAAAAAAAAATTCATGAAAAAGTTGAAAATTTTTTTTCTTCAATACTTAGAAAATTCATAACTTTGAAACGGCCGCATATTAAGAGCTCAAACTTTCACGGAATCTTTTTTGTCAAAGTAGAGAACACCTCCACAAAATTTGAGAAAAATCGGCACCGTAAAAATGATTTTATTTGGTGGAATCACCCATATACTTTTATTTTATAGTGATTTATCACATGTCATTAGACTTCGTTTTTGTTTTAAAACAAGAGACAGTCGATTAAATGACAGTTAGATTTTATTTTTGTTTTCAAACAAAAGACAATCGATTAAAACCAACAACAAAATGAGCGTCTTTTACTTTTATTGGCGCTACAAAATATACACGAAATTTAAATCGAAAAAAAATGACAAACGGAGAATAGAATCAAAAAACTAAATAGCCTATAATCATCTACGAAAAATTCTGCATCGAATGGTCAAGATCCCGTGTCGGTACGATCAGCACTTTTTACCTGATGGAGCCTCAAAGAAACAGATTTTGCTTATATATGGGTCATTCCACCAAATAAAATCATTTTTACGGGGCGACCCCCGCTGATTTTTTTTTCAAATTTTGTGGAGATGTTCTCTACTTTGACAAAAAAATTCCCGGAAAGTTTGAGTTCTTAATATGCGGCCGTTTCGAAGTTATGAATTTTTGAAGAGACAAAAATTTCAACTTTTTCATCAATTTTTTTGAGGTGAAAAACTTTTTTTTCAAAATTGGTAAAATATAGCTTTTTGTAGGAAAAATTCTCAGCATTTTAATGGGAATATCCATTTTTTCATACACGCCACGGAAGACCCTTTAAAATTCAATCAAAGTGAAAAAAGCGATTTTTCTACCAGTGCGGCGCTTGGTACATCAAATTTGACCGGTTTTTCTGAAAGCTCAGAGTTTTTTCCACAAAATATGTAATTTTCGCGATTTGCATATTTTTCGTTTTTTTTTACAATTAAATAAAATGTAAAATGTCGACAATTAAAAAACGTATATTTTTAAACTTTTTTCAAATATTGGCGCGGTTACTATGGCAACCGCGAAAAATACTGCAATCGGGTATATTCGGCTCCAAACATGCACGTAAAATAACCGATTATACACGATCGTAAAAAAATACGCATTTTTATTGTCAAGATTTTACATTTTATTTAATTGTAAAGAAACAAAAAATATGTAAATCGCGAAAATAAAACATTTTGTGGGAAAAACTCAGCTTTCAGAAAAAAATATCAAAGTTGATGTAGCACGCGCCGCACTTGGTGAAAAATTGCTTTTTTCACTTTGATTGCATTTTAAAGGGTCTTCCGTTGCATGTATGAAAAAATGAATATTCCCATTAAAAAGTTCAGAATTTTTCCTACAAAAAGCTATATTTTACCAATTCTGAAAAGAATATTCTTTACCTCAAAAAAATTGATGAAAAAGTTGAAATTTTTGTTTCTCCAAAAATTTCAAAAATTCATAACTTCGAAACGGCCGCATATTAAGAGCTCAAACTTTCAAAGAATTTTTTTTGTAAAAATGATTTTATTTGGTGGAATGACCCTGATAAATATTAATAAATACTATAAATAAATAAAAGGCTATTATCAAGAGCAGGTATTAGATTATAGATTTTATCTGCCCTCAATATCTACAGACAAAAGAAAGGTATACGAAATTCACCGATCAAAAGGTTACTAGATTTGACAGATGTGTGTGTGACACAAACAAATAAATCCCTAGAAATATCACTATATGCAAGGTTGGTACCAACTTAAATCTAGGAACTCTTTGTTTTAATGAAATATTCTTAATTTTCGCCTTCATCTGATGAATTATACGTTGGGAAAAAGGCGGGTAATTATATTTATTAATTAATTATTTTAAATGGGAGAAATATTTATACTCTGCTTTTATTAGAAAATTAAACAAAATTATTACCACAAATATTTGTTGATTGTGTGTGTGCCCCCCAAATTTAAGTCAAAATAATTAGGTACACTTACATTATAAAGCCGGTACTATTACCACCATCATCCTCCTCTTCTTCATTATCAGTCATATCGATCCATTCATCACTTTTATCACTATTTGCACTTAAATCACTTGTTGCCTTATATGTTAGATTACTATTTCTATCATCATCTGTCCAACAACCACTACCACCACCACCAATAAAACTCGTCCTACCGTACAAACTATTACTTTGTTGATCCGATGATGATACAAAACTATCACGATTTGAACAAATATTGAGTAATTGACAACCATAGATACTCTCATAATTATTACCACTTTTATTATTATCATCACTATTATTATTATTTTTATTAGAGTCCGGATTATAAATCGATTCATAACAATTGGAGATAATCTCATCATTATTTTGAATTGTACAATAACTACTGCGTGATGGTGGACGTGGTGGTAAAGGTTCCTGTTGTTGCCGTTTCGGTAATAATGGTGGTGGCGGTGGTAATACTGGTGGTGGTAATGTTTCATAGATATTCTCTTTATCGGATGATTGCCGACAATATTCATAACCATCATCTTCATCTTGATCGACATCTAATAATTTCATGCAATCATCAACAATTTCATATTTATCATCATTTTCACAATATTCATAACTATTTAATTCTTCATAAATCTTATCATCATCATTATTATCAGGTGGTGGTAATGGCATTTTTGGTTTATTGATTTTCTTAATTTGTTGTTGTTGTTGGAAATTTTGCGGTTTCGGCGGTACGATCGGTTTACAATCAACAAAATCGTATAAATCCCGCCAGTTTGCAGGATCAGCGAAACTCTTTTGTTCCGGTTGTTGTTGTGGTGATTTATCTTGATTTAAACTTCTCCATAGAAACGATGTATTTGGTATTATTAATGATTTATCATTATTATTATTATTATTGGTGATGATATTTTGTTCGCTTTTTGATATTTTTTGCAACAATTTTAAATTCGTTGTTTCATACATTGAATCGCATCGGCGTTGTGGTAACATTGCTGGTATATTAATTATTTGTACTCGATCAAAATCAGTCTTATCTCCTTCTCCACCATTATTACTATTATTATTATTATTATTATTAGTTAGATTAGGTTTAGAATCAGGCACTTTTAATTTTGGCACAATTTTGTTCTGTTCAAAAATTGCAATAGTTTCACGCACTGTTGTTGCTGATGCTGCAAATTCACCGCCACCTGGTGGTGGGGATTGTGGTTGGGGTGGTGGTAATGGTAGACTTTTTGGTCGATTAATACTATTAATTTTACGTACAATCACCATCGGTTTATTACGTTTAATTATAACAATTCGTTTATCGTCTAGATTTGGTTTTGTTTTAACGCTCGGTTTACGTTGTACATGATGATGATGATGATGACTTTTTAGTGGTGGTGGGGGTGTTGTTTGCTTCTCGATAATGTTGTTGAATTTCATTGTTAATTCAGCCACTTTATTATTACTACCACCTGTTGTTGTTGTTGACGTCATCATTTTCATACCACTCTCACTATTATTATTATTATTATTTCTACGATAAATTGAGCTGGTTTTCTTTATTTTAAAACTAATCTTTTTCGTTGTTGTTATTGGTTTTCGTATCACTTCTTTTGGTACAGTTTCACTAACACTTTTCTCTTCTTGTGTTGTTGTTGTTTCTGGTTCATCTTCATTATTACTATTATTATTATTAATGCATGTTAAATTCAAGAATACTTTTCGTGACTCGTTGATGTCGTTTTTGATTTTTTGCGAGTGCAAAAATGATGGATTCTTTATTGTTGTTGTTGTAGTTGTTGATTGTTGTTGAACTAATGGCAGTAACGATTCCTCCCAATTCACTGGATTTAGATGTTGTTGTTGTTGTTGTTGCTGTGCTGTTGTTGCCATCTAAAACAACAATACAGAGAATTCTCTTATCTTTGATAAATTATTATTGATTTATGATAAGATATGGGATGATAAAACAACAAAGTCATAATTATAATAGTTAGTCAAATTTTTACATTCAATTTTTTTTCTAATTATTTAAAACAATAAAATCTATAATTATTATTATCGTCATTATCAATGTAAGTAATTATAAAAACAATTTCACATCATTCGTATGTATTAATAAGCAAATTATAATTGTTTACATGTTGCGATGGCGTTATGAAAAATAATAGCCCGTTGTTAAGGCTATGATAAACAACTTTGTTGCTGTCAATAAAAATGTGATCATAACCTCAACTTTTCAGATGTCAAAGAAAAGATTTAAAAAAAAGTTAAATTGTTGCTTTTATGGGCATAACGCCCTCGAGCCGTACACTGTCAGGCGTTATTTCTCTCATAACGCCCCTGATACATTAATTACTATTATTGTCCTTGTTTTGATGTCTAAAGTGCAAATGAAAAAATGGTGGTTGCTGATAGGATGAAAACAGCTCGTAGTTTGTTTTGTAGGTAAAAATTATAAAATTATATACTCGATAGGGTGCTATGGAACAATTGTTTTCTAGTGATTTTTATTACTATAAGTTGGTATAACTGAAAAAAACACAAGAATAAATCCATAGCAACGAAACATAATAATTCGTTGTTAAGCTAAAGTAGCAATTGTTTCTCATGGCACTCTCTAATATTGTTCCAAGTACATTTTTTTTGTAATTTTCACCTGTGTTCTTTTTTTTCAAAAACAACTAATCTACGTTTTCTTGGTTTTCTTGATTTAGCTGTCTAGTTCGTTTTTCTTCTAATTTTTGGAAAAATTTTAGACTTTATAGAGTGCCATGGAACAATTGCTATATCTAGTGTTTTTTTTTTGTTATTATCAGGTCATATAACAGAAAGAACAAAAGAATACTTAGCAACCAAAATTAATAATAATTAATAATAATTGTCCCTTGTTTTTTTTGTTTTTTCGATGTAGTATACAAAATGCAAAATTCCCATAATTATTGTTAACGAATACCAAAAAAAAAATTTAAATAAATAGTGAAAAACATACACGAACAATAAAGAAATTTGTTAACAAACAATAACAATTGTGCAATAAAACAATTGTCGAGGACATTTGACAATTGCAATCAAATTTCCCAGGTGTGTAGATATTTATATATATTTTTTCATCAAATAAACATGATTTGTTAATTGTTATTACATGTGGTGTATAAACTCTACTATTATTAGAATAGGGAATTTTAGGTCACAATTATTATTTTTTCAATACTTGCTGTTAAAGTCCTACTTTATCGACTAAAAACTCAACTAAACAAAAATAATTGCTAGTTGCTTATAGATACCTATAGCAACCGTCAGTAAATAAACAAAAACAATTGCTAGCTGTTTATAGATACCTATAGCAACCGTCAGTAAATAAACAAAAACTGCTAGTTGTTTATAGAAACCCATAGCAACCGTCAGTTAATAAAACAAAAACAATTGCTAGTTGTTTATGAAAATCCATAGCAACCGATAGTAAATAAACGAAAACAATTGCTATTTGTTTATAGAAACCCATAGCAACCATCAACCATTGACTACTGTATGAATAATTAATGTCATAATTTATTAGAAAATTAAATAAATTAAAAAGAGTCTTAAGGGTAAGTATTGGAAAAATCTTGTACTGCACACGTGGTGGTAGAGTCCCTTTACCAACTCGTGGATAAAGTATGACTTTACCAAACTTATACAATAAATAGCTATTGTTTTGTTTTGTTATCTTAAAATTAGTTCATATTCATTTGTGGCAAATACCTTTAAATAGGCCTACTTCTTTAGCCACCTCTGTATATCCAGTTATTTATATTTTTAGAATTTATTGAGACTTTGAACTATTCGAGGCAGAAACGACAAGGTTATTATTATTTCGACAGTTATCTTCATCAGGAAATGATTTATCAAGTGAATGTTCCTTTTTTTATTAAAAACGAAAAACTCTCCAATTTTCACGATAATTAGGCCACCTACAATCGTGATACTACTTCCTCTCCCTCTCTCTCTCCCTAACGTGTAATAATTAATATTCTTTAAAGGACAAAAAAAATAAAAACGTATGGAATTTTTCTAGTGAAAATCACTTTCCCGATCGATTTGCGAAATATTTATTTATTACAAGTCCAATCCATTTATAGTTGTTTTTTTTTTATTTATTTGATCACACTATGTTTAGCTAATAATGATTGAGATCGAGATCAAGATACATTATTCTAAATATAGTGAAGACAACATCATAGATTAAAAAAAAATCGATTTATTAAGAAAAAATTGAAAGTGCGTGGAATGCCGCGCGTTAGAAGTGAAACTTCTAGTTAATTTATAAATTCAAAAATCATCGCGGTAAGCCTTGAAATTTTAGTTTCGTTCCAGAGGGCGCTGTACATCAATCAATGCCACCAACTCTCTAGACCCTAGTGTTTATGTTACACAGTTGGCAGAACTGACAGAGTATAAGCGACGCTATTGGTAACGCCCCCACTGTTCTGTTAGAGGGGCGTCTCGCATTTTCGTTACATAGGGAAAATACATTGAAAAATATTTACACTCAAGCGCGCCTAAAGAAGTTTCACTTCAAAAAAACTAAATTAATTACAAATAAATTAATCACACGTCATATAAAAATTATTATTATTATTATAAACAAAAATGATTCATTTTATACAGTAACAATATTTTTGATAAGAGGATTGTATAAGGAAATAAAAGCCAAAACAAAAAGGATTTTGGTTAGGCGATTTAAACAATTCAATTATGGTGAATCTATTGTTTATCCACCACCACCACGAACAGGACACAATAATCACTTGATAATAATTTATTTATAACTGATTGCATCCTTTGACCTTATATAAAAATCACATCATCCTTGACGGTGTAAAAACTGTGGGAAAAGCCCTCATCATACACACACATACTCCAAAATAAAATGCGGAAATATTTTTCCGTCATTACGCTCCAATTATTTGTTGGTTTGTTAATCAAACATTTCTCAACGAAGATTTCACATTATTTTCAATAATTAATTAATTGATTGATTGCGTTAAAGTACACACCATCCCTCCAAAGATGAGTCATTATGGAATTCTTCACCTGTTCCAAGATCAAATCTAACGAGAGATAGAGACAGAGAGAGAGAGGCAGGAGGTCCAGAACTCGTATGATCTGTATAGACTCTGACTCACAAATTCGAATGGAATTTATACAAAAACCGGGGGGAAATTACAGATTTTCCCTTACAAAACCTTTCACTATATCGTGTGTGTGTGTGAAGAAATGATTTCGCGTCCACACGCAGTTATATTGGCAACAATTTGGACGCTTGGTTAATTAACATTCAGTTATTAATCGCACACTTTATTTACTTTTCAAGGACCTACTTTCTTATTCGTGTCGCAATAAAAATGATTTGAAACACAAACAAAGCACACAAAAATAATGCATAATTCGATGAGGTTAGCTGTGAAGAAATTACGACAAAGAAATTTAAAGAATTTGATAAAAATAGTAATTAATGTAGCAACAAGGGCGTTATGAGGCAAATAACGCTCATGGTGCACATTCAAAACGATTGCTAATAATGATTATGGCGTTATGAAAGATAATAGCCCGTTGTTAAGGCGCGTTGCTATGATAAACAACTTTTATGCCGCCATTAAAAAAAATGTGATCATAACCTCAAATTTTCGGATGTCAAAGAAGAAATTTAAAAAAAAAAAACAAAAATAAAGTCAAAATTGCTTCTTTTACTTCTCGAGGTGGTGGTCTTGACCTCACATGTATAAATTACTTGAAACACATTGTTATTCGTTATAAATTCCCCAGTTTTATTTGTCGATAGAATCGTTAATAATTTGTTGATACAACAGTAGGCGAGAGAATTGAGTGTGCCTTTTTGTTTTCAACATCTCTACGACCACACTTCACTACACCGATATCGTGTGAAATTATTCCATCCAAACATCTGTGTGTTTATTATAAAGGTATTCGGATTGGTTAATGGGAGCGGCTTCAATAACACCCAACATGTCGCTTTGAATTCTTTATTACAATTGGAAAAATGCGGTTGGAATCTAATCGAAGACAGGCAAATCTGTTTATTGTAAAACAAAACAAATTTAGGTCAGTATGTAAAACTACCAATTTCAAGCCATCCAACAACAATATAGGGGAAAAAAAGCAATAATAATAATAATAATAAATAATCAAGGAAGTACTGTTTTTGTTGTGTTATTCCGTTGCAAGAAATGCAAGCAAAAACAAAGTTGCAATCGTGTGCAACCAAGAAAATCGTATTTCATTTATTATTTATTATCTAATCGAATAGAATTCTAGAAAAAGTTTTCTTTTTTTTTCTCTCAAGGAGAATCTGTAATTATTGTGGCTACTACTACTAAAAAAAATATGCAACAGTTGTGGAGGCTTTCACATCGATTTTCTCTTAAAAAAATAAGTTTTTTCGTTTAATTATGTTTTTTTTTCATTCCAAAAATGCTTAAAAGTAAAAGCACGATCTGTGTGTGTTAATTGTACACGTTTCTATCGGATCAAGTCTATAATTTTATTGCAATATTATTTGAAAGTAAAAACATGAAGAATTATGCAGTGCAGCGTTATTCTATTTCATTCTGAGATTCTCGGAATTTAGTTATTTAATTAAATATTTATCTGAAAGTTTATCAATTAATGCAAACAACACAACAGTTGAATAAAATGATAACAACTTATTGTACAAAATTGCTAATCAAAGTTGGCCTTGATTACACTATAGAACTATAATCGATTCGGTTGACACAAACCAAACAATCGACAGTCAATTTTGATTCATTTTTGCCGTTAATAAGAAGAAGAATCGTTAGAGCTGGATTAGTCACGTACATGACATATTTGACGTTTATACTTAAAAAACAAAACAATGATAGGGTGCTATGAAACAATTGTTGCCTAGTGATTATTATTGTTATAAGTTGGTATAATAGAAGAAACAAAAGAATAAAAACATATAGCAACGAAGATTAATAATTCGTTGCTAACAAGCTAAAGTAGCAATTGTTTCATGGCACTCTCTCTGCAGCTGTTTTAAGTAGTATACTGTTTTTCTTTTGTAATTTCCTGGTTTTCTTGATCTATCTGACAAGAACAAAAGAATAAGTATCATAGCAACCAAAACTGATAATTCGTTGTTAAGCTAAATAATTCTCTGACAGTTGAATAAAATGACAACGACTTATTGTGCAAAATTGCTAATCAAAGTTGGCCTTGATTACACTATAGAACTATAATCGATTCGGTTGACACAAACCAAACAATCGAGAATCAAGTCAATTTTGATTCATTTTTTGCCACTAATAAGGAGAAGAATCGTTAGAGCTGGATCATCAAAATTTAATTAATTGATAAAAGGGCGACATTAGTCGTTATTAGTCACGTACTTGATGACATATTTGACGTTTATACTTAAAAACAAAACAATGATAGGGTGCTATGAAACACTATTATAAGTTGGTATAACAGAAGAAACAAAAGAATAAATCCATATAGCAACGAAGATTAATAATTCGTTGCTAACAAGTAGCAATTGTTTCATGGCACTCTCTCTGCATCTGTTTTAAGTAGTATACTATTTTTCTTTTGTAATTTCCAAATAATTCCAACTTTTTTTTTCTTCAAAAAAACTAACTAAACGCTTTAAAAGCTCTCCTGGTTTTCTTGATCTAATCTGACAAGAACAAAAGAATAAGTACCATAGTAACCAAAATTGATAGGTTCGTTGTTAAGCTAAATAATTCTCTGACAGTTGAATAAAATTGCTAATCAAAGTTGGCCTTGATTTCTAGAACGAATCGATTCGATTGTATAATCGACACATAAACCAAGTCAAGTCGATTTTGATTCACTTTTTACTACGAATAATGAGAAGAATTGTTAATCATCAAGTTTAATTGATGAAAGGGCGACATGAAAATTGTCGTTATTAATTAGTCACGTACTTGGTATATTTTGTATTTATACTAAAAAAACAAAACAAACACTAAAAGTCAGTGTTGGGGGGTGGTGGTGGTATTTATTCACGATTATACACGGTGGGCATCTTAAACAGATGACTCGAATTGAAAGTAGTGTCGTGAAGTGATCAGTTTGAACGCGGCGTCCTTAGTTGTAGTATCCAACCCTGTATATGAGATCTTCAAGATCGCGACCTGAATGGCGCGGCACTTTCTCTGTTAATTCAATTTGTTGGGGAAACAAAAAAAAAACACTAAACCAGGAAATGATTGCTAAACTCAAACACACTACAAATTCCATCTTTTATTTGAAACAAATTATGTGGTTGAATTCATAATTAATGGAAAAATTGAATTGATCAATAAATTTCAATTAAACAAAACGTACAACACAACAAATCGACAATGATTCGTTATAGTAATTAATGTATCAAGGGCGTTATGAGGCAAATAATGCCTTACTGTCGACTGTGTAGGGCCCGAGAGTCAGTTTCCTTGACATCTGAAAAATTGAGGTTATGATCACATTTTTTAATGACTTCAATATTTATCATAGCAACGGGCTATTATTTTTCATAACGACATCGCAACGCCATATTGGCTAATTAATGCAATATGATCTCTTTCAATATAACAACATTAGAAGAATATTAAACGTTCTACAGGTGAATCATTGAAATTTCCCCAAAGTTAAGCAGAAAAAAAAGACACCACAGTTGTTTTTTTTTTTTGTAGAAACTTTGTTAATTGTTTAGCTGCACCTTGAACTATCGATTTCAAGTTTTCTATGATGGAATAAATGATAAATTTTGCTTTCACAATATTTACAGGAAAATTATTGTGAAAAATAATATTATATAAACACGTGAGTTAAGTTGTTGAACAAGTTCTAATGACGCATTTTGGTCTAACAGTAAAATTGAGTTTCCAACATTTATTTATAATAATAATAATAATCAAACCACACACACACACACACAAACGATTAAATTGTGATTTTGTTCGTTCTTCCATTGTTAATAAAAAAATTTTGTTGAAATATAAACAAACAATAGAAATGTGTGTACAAGTTAATTGTTGTCAGAGACACATTAAATTGGCCAAAATTAAAGAAAATTATAGCAAAAGAAACGCCAACCAACAACGTTTTAAAATTATCTCAAAAGTTTCTTGACATTTTTCCTCAATTATTTGCAAACATAGTATGTGCAGAAAACAACTGATCTATCTTATAAATTTGTTTTATAAACAAATAAACAATTGAAGTTTAAATTTAACTTTTGCATAGTAAGCGGAATTATTACCTCGTATGATTGTTTGTTTTTTTGTAATTAGTTTTAAATTAATTAAATCATCAAACACAAACAAAACACTAATTAAAACATTTGTTTTTATTTGTTGAATTTTATCAAAAACATTTGAACACTAAATTTACTTTTGAGAATCAAACTCCTCCAACAACAAACACCAACAACGCACCATACACGACTGAATTAATGTTGCGATACTGTTGTTTGACATTTACTCGTTTCTCTTCGTCGCTCGTCTCGACTCACTTTACAAGGAATTTTGTTGTTGTTGCTATAAAATAAAACATTCCAGTTGTGTGCCACTCTTTATTGTTGTTGTTGTTGTTGTTGAACAGGTAGAAATGGACGATAACCGAAAATCTCCAATCTACAAATTTATATACACGTATGGCATTTGATCTAAGCCCTAAATTTCAGTTGGTGGCATATTGATTGTGGCCGCTAGAATCGGTTGATGTTGATTACGTCTCAATACAAATACACGTATCGAACGATTATTATTATTATTATTATGATCGGTTTGTTGATCGGTTGTTTCTTCATCAACATTTTCAATTATTTTAATTTCAATTTTATACGATAATCCGGGTGGAATTAAGGGTACTTGATGTAGATATTCAGTTAATGTATAAATTGTTGGTTTTGTATGGAAATTCACCAGGAAATTCACCAACGGTCGATCGGTATGCATATTCTCCAAATTCAATATCAATGTGAACCGTGGACCTAATCCAATTACCTTTGGAAAAAAAAAACAAATGTGTTATAATATACAGACGTGGCATACCAATCTCTAAACAAAAATAATTGTTTATCGAAATATCCATAGCAACCGACAATAAATCAAACGAAAACAATTGCTAGTTGTTTAAGAGAAATCCAATAGCAACCTGGAAACCATAGCAACCGACAGTAAATAAACAAAAAACAATTGCTAATTGTTGGTTAATATCCATAGCAACCGACTTTAATTTTGTTTATTATTTTTTTTATGGTTTAGAATCAAAGAGTTTTAAAGGCAAATATTGGATATACAGATGTGGCATACCAATCTCTAATTGCTAGTTGTTTATCGAAATATCCATAGTAACCGACAATAAATCAAACAAAAACAATTGCTAAGTTGTTTAAGAGAAATCCAATAGCAACCTGGAAACCATAACAACCGATAGTAAATAAACAAAAAACAATTGCTAATTGTTGGTTAATATCCATAGCAACCGACTCTAATTTTGTTTTTTATTTTTTTATTTTTATTGTTTAGAATCAAAGAGTTTTAAAGGCAAAATATTGGATATACAGCTGTGGCATACTAATCTAAGCAAAAATAATTGCTATTTGTTTGAAAGAAACCATAGCAACCGACAGTAAATAAACGAAAGCAATTGCTGAAGTTGTTTAAGAGAAATCCAATAGTAACCTGGAAACCATAGCAACTGACAGTCAATAAACAAAAAACAATTGCTAATTGTTGGTTAATATCCAATAGCAACCGACTCTAATTTTGTTTATTATTTTTTTATTAATTGCTTAGAATCAAAGAGTTTTAAAGGCAAATATTGGATATACAGCTGTGGCATACTAATTTAAGCAAAAATAATTGCTATTTGTTTAAAAGAAACCATAGCAACCGACAGTAAATAAACAAAAGCAATTGCTAGTTGTTTATGAAAACCCATAGCAACCGACTATAAAAATCAAACAAAAACAATTGCTAGAGTTGTTTAGGAGAAATCCAATAGCAACCTGGAAACTATAGGAACCGACAGCAAATAAACAAAAACAGTTGCTATAATTGTTTAAATGCAAATATCCATAGCAACCGACAGTAAATAAACAAAAAATAATTGCTATAATTATTTAAATGTAAATCTCCATAGCAACCGACAGCAAATCAACAAAAACAATTGCTATAGTTGTTTAGAATCTAAGAGTTTTAAGAGCATATACAGCTGTGGCATATCATCTAAGCACACACCCACATACATACCTGTGCGGACAATTTGATTTGTTCGCGTTCATTACCCGTCCCACTAGATTCATTAAAATTCTCCACCAACATTCTAGCAGCAATCAATCGTAATTTAACTAAATCCTGTTGGAAATTCTGATGTATCTCGACAGCATTGTGACGTTCCCGTTGACTTTGTTCCAAAAACAATTTACTACGTTTCGGTAATGGTAACGGTTTGGTTTGTAGTGGTGCTGCTGCTACTGCTGCTAATTTATCCTGATTGGTTAAATTGAAATCGGCGGTACGTTTTAAGATTTTAAAATTTATTGTTCCATTTAATGTCACTGCTACCATCACATGCTCCTCTTGACCTAATTGTCCGAAAATTATAGCCGACGGTGTATCCGGTACATTGGTATAATCCACCGGTTGCCGACCATGGTACAAATGGATCATACCACCACGTAAACCGATAGCTATCAGATGGGTGTTGAGATGTTTTAATGGTACCAAACATAGGCATGTGATGTGATTGTTAAGGGTTGTGGACCAGACTTTTTGGCCCTACACAGAAAATTTTACAATTATAGAAAACTTTGTATTTTACATTTTTTATAGACAAAACTGACCCGTTTGGTAAAATTATGTAACATTTTATTAGCTGTTGCAATAATAATATAATCGTTGGGTGCTAAGATCATATCAACAATATCATCGGAGAGTTGTATCAGAATTTTACCTTCCAACCAATCGCGACGTAATAAACAAATGCAATTCTCACGGCACGCTATCAATAGCCGATAATCCACATCGAAAGTACCTGAAGTGCGGATAATTGTCGGTGTTGTGCGGACATTCGAAACATTCGCCTGAAATTATCAAACTGACATCTGAAAATTTGAGGTTATGATGACATTTTTAATGACAGCAAAAAAGTTGTTTATCATAGCAACGCGCCTTAACAACGGGCTATTATTTCTCATAACGTCATCGCAACGTCATAATATGACATAAAAACAAAAACTAAACACTCTTGACTGACCTGATGTAGTATTGTGAAACTTTGTGGCTCTAAAATGTAAATATTACCACATTCTGTACCGAAAACTGGACAACTAACACAATCCTGTGTGGATTTAATTAAAATACTTGTTGCTACAATTGGACTAATTCTAATAGGTAAATTGTTAGAATTCCTCAAGTATTGTTCATGGTTCTTGTCTAGCGTTAATAATTCTTGTCCTCGACCACTCAATTCAACATACGGTAGTTTCTTTAATTCTTCAATAAATCCATCACAATTCTTCCGATCATCATCATCGAGTAAATTCTTCCACAATAATTCTTCTTGTGCCAGTAGCGGTACAGATGGTACCGTAAATTTATAGTAAGGTTTATTATTTTTATAAAATAACAATTCGGTAGGACATGCTACACAAATTGTTGGTAGTTTCGGTTCATTATGATCCGTATAGAAACTCAATAAACTATTGGGTAGATCAGGTAATGTTTGATCTGATACCAATAATGTACCTTTATAGATTTTCAAATGGCAACGTGTATCGAATTTCAAATCAATTAAAATTAAACGATAATCATTATCACCGAACACATCCGATAATAGTAGATTTCTTGGTAATGTTATTAGATTAGCACTACGATCTGAATGGGCCTCCAACCAACGGGAAATATTCAATTCACTACAAAAATTTTACGATTAATACAAAAAAATTGTGATGCAAAAATCACACCTTCGGCTCATTGTTTTCTTGTTTGTTGTTTGAGTTGTTGTAGTTGCCATGGTAACGGTTGAATCGATAAGCAGTGCCGGTACGTGGGGGCGGGGGCCACAAGGCTCTGTCAATTTTGTTTAATAATTACGTAGACAAAAGAATTGGCCTTGATTTGACCATTCACTTCAAGTCAAGCTTGCTTGCTCTTCTCCAACCGCGTTGTGTGTCTGGTGATTTTTTCTAAACAGGTGTTTTTGTTTTATTTCTAAATAACAAAAAAAAACACACTACTGCTGTTGAATTTTAAAATTGTTTATTTAAATGATCAACCGTTATGTGATGATGATGATGATAATAATAATAATAATAATCTGCTGAATAGTTTCTAAAACTGTCAAGGTCTTTTATTTTTACACAAATTTGCTATTTCTACAAGGTATTGTTTTGATAATTTATTCCAAATTTGTTTGAATAACTTATTTCGATAGAAACAAATTTGAATTTCGCTCGCTTTTTGTGTATATTTGGTTGCCTAATCGATTTAAATCCATTTACAGTTGATAGATGGCGCCGTCTAAGATTTCTATTGTAGTTCAATTGAACATACACAGGTGGCGCTAGTTGTAATTCCAATGTAGTTCGATTGGAAATTCATAGATGGCGCTTGTGTATGGCGCGAATTAGATAACCTTAAAAATTTTGTTTATCATCAAATTCGTTTATTTTTCTGTGTTTTGGTAAATTGATGAAACAATTAAATGTGATAACGCAAAAAATGGATTTTTACTCAAATTTGCTATTTCTACAAATTGTTGTTAATAATTTATTCCAAATTTGAATTTCGCTCGCTTTTTGTGTATATTTGGTTGCCTAATCGATTTAAATCCATTTACAGTTGATAGATGGCGCCGCCTAAGATTTCTATTGTAGTTCAATTGAACATATACAGGTGGCGCTAATTGTAATTCCAATGTAGTTCGATTTGAAATTCATAGATGGCGCTTGTGTATGGCGCGAATTAGATAACCTTAAAAATTTTGTTTATCATCAAATTCGTATATTTTGATGAAACAATTAAATGTGATAACGAAAAATGGATATGATTAGAATATTACAAGAGCATTGTGTAATAACTGTTACGTTTAAAAGAGAAATTATTGAAAATTTTGAATGGGAATCCAATCCAACAACAAGCAATTTGTGTCGATTATTTGATGGGTGGCAACCGTTTTTTTTGTAAAATACAACAAGAAAACAACATTTTTCCCCACTTTCGCCTGATCGCCTGATTCTCTAAGGAAATTCAATAAAGCGTTCCATACGCCGCCTTTAGTCATTGGAGTGTTCAGTGTGTACGCGAGTCGTTGCGTTTTGATATAATTCCTTAATTTTTTGATATTTTCAAAATAAATATAAAAGTAAGTAGAATTTTTATATTAAAAAATAATCAAGTGGCTTTGGAAATTTTACTTTTTCATAAATGAGTTTCATTTGTTTTTCTGTTATTTGAATTATTGTTAACCGTAGAAAATAATCAAGTCACCTTTGATAGCCAAACAATTGGGTGAAATTTAGGTTATAACCGGTCTTGTAAGGTCGCTAGATTTTTTTTTTGATATATTTTTACAACAAAAATTCTGATAATAATCAATTGTTTTTTTTTTTGCTTTTGAATTATTGCTATCAAGGGTAGGTACGATTTTATAAATTACAAATAATTCCGAAACAATCGGTACAAAGGTCACTTGATTGTTTGTTTGTTTGTATTTTAATAATTAATATTCATTTGTTTTTTTTGTTGTTGTAATTCTGTTTCAGATGTCACTAGACGAGGTGAGTGGTTTTTTATGTTATTTTCGTTATCCATTACTCATTAAATTGCTCAAGATAACAATTGAATCGCTGTTTATCAACATGACTTTCTCATTATTTTCTGCCAATTGCGTGGTTTTTATAAAAAAAAATTTTGCAACCTTTGATCCTTGAGGTGTTTTGTTTTAATCAAAAGTTTCGTGTTTATTGTATTGTTTTTCTTATAAAAAAATTCCACTGATCCAACAACGAAGGTCTCTCTCTCTCTCTTCGTCTCTCCCCCTCTCTCTCTCGCTCTCATTATTGATTAAATATTTGTTTATCACACACACAATTTTATAGAAATTCAATAAAGCCGCCGAGGATGTGAAAAAATTGAAAACACAACCAAGCCAGAATGATTTATTGGAAATCTATGCACTCTTCAAACAGGGCAGTATCGGTGATATCAATACCGACAGACCGGGCATGTTGGATTTGAAAGGCAAAGCCAAATGGGATGCGTGGAATGCCAAAAAAGGCACCGGTAAAGATGCGGCCAAAGAACAGTATATTGCAAAAGTACAATCATTGATTGATTCAATTGGATTACAATAATCGGAGAGAATCTATTGGGAACAATGGAAATCACATCACTTTTGGGGGTTGTTTTTTGTTTATTTTGAGAGAGGAAATAAAACATTTTCAAAAATATAATCTAGTGTTTGAATTTCGCGCCATTTACCACCTATTAAAATACTTCTAAATGTAGCCCGAATCGCTAAAGGTATAGGAAGTGTCAAAGTTGTCAAAACGGCCACATAACCTCAATTTTGAATTTCGCGCCATTTACACCATCGCACTCTTTGATGACACCTATTAAAATAAGTCTAAATGTAGCTCGAATCGCTATGGTATAGAAAGTGTCAAAGTTGTCAACACGGCCACATAACCTCAATGTTTTGACAATGGCAATGTTTAGGGCATTAAGTCGTAATCTACCGTATTTACGACAACAATTCAGTGCCTTATTGGGCAATACAAGTACATCGGTGAAATTGATTTGTATCATTGTATTATTTAGTTATGGTCTATTATCATATTCAACGGAAGCAATCCATATAATTTCGGTAACACCAGGTAAATTAATGCCACCAGCATTCTGGTTATGGACAGCATTTACATTTTGTTTTCTTGAAATCCATTTTTGGGAAGTATTAATTGATATAATCACTGTTGGTTTATGTGGTAAATTAATTGAACCATTATGGGGACAAATGGAGATGTTGCAATTTTTTGCTATTGTAAATTTTGGTGTTGCTTGTATTACAACAATCTTCTATTTCATTTTATATGTATGTACATTTAATACGGATCTATTGTTTAGTGTACATATACATGGTTTAGCTGGTTATATTGCTGGTGTATCGGTGGCTGTTAAACAAATTATGCCCGATTTAGTGATTGTACGTACACCATTGGGCAAATTAAGTAATCGTAATATACCATTAACGGTGTTTTTTTTATCATTAATTATGTGGACAATTGGATTATTGGATGATGGTACATATCCAACAATGTTTCTAAGTGGTTTGATTGTTAGTTGGATCTATTTGAGATTCTATCAGAAGCATAGTAATGGTAGTCGAGGTGATATGGCGGATTATTTCACATTTGCCAGGTAATGCGATTGTTAGTTTGGTTGTTGGTTGCTATTGGATAATCTCTAAACAACTAGCAATTGTTTTTGTTTATTTACTGTCAGTTGCTATGGATGTCCATAAACAACTAGCATTTGTTTTTTTAAATTTATTTTGGTATCAATTTCCTTCACTGGTGGTGGAATAAATAGACAATTGTTATTCTTATTATTATTTAAATTTTCACATTTGCACGGTAATGCGATTTGATTATTATTATTATTTTGGTTGCTATGGATGTCTAAACTACTGCAATTGTTTTTTTTTGTTGATTTACTGTCAGTTGCTATGGATTTCCATAAACAACTAGCATATTGTATTTCTTTTTATTATTATTTAAATTTTCACATTTGCAAGGTAATGCGATTTGATTATTATTATTATTATTATTTTGGTTGCTATTGAAGAATCTCTAAACAACTAGCAATTGTTTTTTTTTTGTTGATTTACTGTCAGTTGCTATGGATGTCCATAAACAACTAGCATTTGTTTTTTAATTTATTTTGGTATCAATTTCCTTCACCGGTGGATTAAGTAAGGAATTGTAATATTCTTATTATTACTATTATTTAAATTTTCACATTTGCAAGGCAATGCGATTTGATTATTATTTTGGTTGCTATTAGATAATCTCTAAACAACTAGCAATTGTTTTTGTTTATTTACTGTCAGTTGCTATGGATGTCCATAAACAACTAGCATTTGTTTTTTTTTTAAATTTATTTTGGTGTCAATTTCCTTCACCGGTGGATTAAGTAAGGAATTGTAATATTCTTATTATTATTATTATTTAAATTTTCACATTTGCAAGGTAATGCGATTTGATTATTATTTTGATTGTTGGTTGCTATTGGATAATCTCTTAACAACTAGCAATTGTTTTTTTTTGTTGATTTACTGTCAGTTGCTATGGATTTCCATAAACAACTAGCATTTGTTTTTTTATTTATTTTGGTGTCAATTTCCTTCACCGGTGGAATAAGTAAGGAATTGTAATATTCTTATTATTATTATTTAAATTTTCACATTTGCAAGGTAATGCGATTTGATTATTATTATTATTATTTTGGTTGCTATTGAAGAATCTCTAAACTACTAGCAATTGTTTTTTTTGTTTTTGTTTATTTACTGTCAGTTGCTATGGATGTCCATAAACAACTAGCATTTGTTTTTTATTTATTTATTTTGGTGTCAATTTCCTTCACCGGTGGAATAAGTAAGAAATTGTAATCTTCTTATTATTATTATTTAAATTTGCAAGGTAAAGCGATTTGATTATTATTTTGGTTATTGGTTGCTATTGGATAATATCTAAACTACTAGCAATTGTTTTTGTTGATTTACTGTCTGTTGCTATGGATGTCCATAAACAACTAGCATTTGTTTTCTTAAATTTATTTTGGTGTCAATTTCCTTCACTGGTGGAATAAATAGACAATTGTTATTCTTATTATTATTATTTAATTTTACAGTTTCTTCCCAAATGTTATCCAACCACCGATATCAGTGGCAAGTAATAGTATTTATAGTGTTTTTGTTCGTATTGGATTGTGTAAGAAAGTTGTAAGACGATACGATATGACAAATCCAATTGGTGTTACTGTATCGTTGCCGGGCAGTGATCAACATGATATGGAACGAAGGCGGTAATAAAATATTTTTGATTATTATTGAAGTGAAACTTCTTTAGGCGCGGCGCTTGGGTGTATATAAATATTTTTCAATGTATTTTCCCTATGTAACGAAAATGCGAGACGCCGTAAGGGGAAACACTTCTTCCCCTCTAACAGACAGCTGAGAGGGAAGAGTGGGGGCGTTGCCAATAGCGTCGCTTATACTCTGTCAGTTCTGCCAACTGTGTAAAATAAACACTAGGGTCTAGAGTTGGTGTCATTGATCGATGTGCAGCGCCCTCTGGAACGAAACTAAAATTTCAAAGGTTACTCCGATTTATAATATTAATTAACGGCGTTAAATTGAGAAAAGCGAAATGCTGAAAAATACAACTGTAGAACCTTCAAGCAACGACAGAAAGAAAATTGAACTTCATCTCTAACCTAAGAAGTTTCACTTCTAATGCGCGGCGTTCCACGCACTTTCAATTTTTTTTTTTTAATTTTTTTAGACAAATCGCCCTCAAAGCATTAAGTGAACGTCTATCAAAATCACATACAGATAAACAGCCGTTACTACCGAAAACGGCGACAAATTTGAAAGTTTTAGTTCCACCAAATCTAACACAATCATCAACATCATCATCATCATCATTGATGATGACAACAACACAGCATCATCAACAAATTGAACAGACTGTTGTTGATATTCATGCAATTCCACCACCACAACAATTACAACAGCAACAACACGAACAACAACAACAACAGATTCCCAAAACTCACACACATAATTAAATTATTAATAAATGAAATAATAATAAAACAAGTCTATCGATTGTTACTTGATTTTGTAAAATATTGTGAAATATATATTTAGTTTGTAATTTTTTTTTTTGATAGTTTATCTACAAAGGTTGCTGTGTAAATAGATTGAAAAGCTTCGAAACAACTGATGATTGAAAAAGATGTATAGTGAATTCATCGACCAAAGTGTTCCTAGATTTAAGTTGGTACAATTGAATATAGTAACATTTTAGGGATTTATTTCTTTGTGTACATATCAAACAAATAAATCCCTAAAAATATCACTATATATTCAAGGGTACCAACTTAAATCTAGAAACCCCTTAGTTGATGAATTTAGTATACAATGTTTAGCTTTATCAATTACAGGAAATTGCTGATATAACATTTCATTATTGAATGAAGTGTATAAGTGGTTGCCTATAATACGAAGAGAAATTTTCATGATTTTATAGCCAACTGTATAAAAATAAACACTAGAGTCTAAAGTTGGTAACATTGATCGATGTACAGCGCCCTCTGACACGAAACTAAAATTTCAAGGCTTACCGCGATTTATGATTTTTATATTTATAATATTGATTAATGGCGTTGAAATTGAGATAAGTGAAATGCCGAAACAAAACAACTGTAGAGCCTTCAGGCAAACGACAGAAAGAACTAAGCCAATAAAAAAAATGAACTTCATCTCTAACCTAAGAAGTTTCACTTCTAACGCGCATTACAGAAAAAATCACAAAACACAATAAGTAGCCTATGAGATAGTTAGCGTATGCGTTTGTTTAAAGAAACGCCAACTAGATACTTCCTATTATTTAGTTTTAGAATCTATTATTCCACCAAATAAAATCATTTTTACGGGGCGATTTTTTTCAAATTTTGTGGAGGTGTTCTCTACTTTGACAAAAAAATTCCCTGAAAGTTCGAGCTGTTAATATGCGGCCGTTTCGAAGTTATGAATTTTTGAAATTTTGAAGAAACAAAAGTTTGATCAATTTTTTTGAGGTAGAAAACTTTTTTTTCAGAATTGATGAAATGCAGCTTTTTGTAGCAAAAATTCTGAGCTTTTTAATGGACACATTTATTTTTTCATGCACGCAAAGGAAAACCCTTTAAGATCCAATCAAAGTGAAAAAAGCGATTTTTCACCCAGTGCGGCGCGTGCTACATCTAATTTGATATTTTTTTCTGAAAGCTGAGAGTTTTTCCCACAAAATATGTAATTTTCGCGATTTACATATTTTTTGTTTCTTTACAATTAAATAAAATGTAAAATCTCGACAATTAAAAATGCATATTTTTTTAACGATCGTGTATAATCGGTTATTTTACGTGCATGTTTGGAGCTGTCGAATATACCCGATTGCAGTATTTTTCGCGGTTGCTATAGCAACTTCTGACACTTGTTCTTCAATATACTAATTTATGCATTACAGAAAACACAGTAGCCTATGAGATAGTTAGCGTATGCGTTTGTTTAAAGAAACGCCAACTAGATACTTCCTATTATTTAGTTTTAGAATCTATATGGGTTATTCCACGACGTGCATGTTTGGAGCTGTCGAATATACCCGATTGCAGTATTTTTCGCGGTTGCTATAGCAACTTCTGACACTTGTTCTTCAATATACTAATTTATGCATTACAGAAAAAGTCACAAAACACAGTAAGTAGTAGCCTATGAGATAGTTAGCGTATACGTTTGTTTAACGAAACGCCAACTAGATACTTTCTATTATTTATAAATAGCTAAATAAAATCATTTTTACGGGGCAACCCCCGCCGATTTTTTTCAAATTTTGTGGAGGTATTCTCTACTTTGAAAAAAAAATTCCCTGAAAGTTTGAGCTCTTAATATGCGGCCGTTTCGAAGTTATGAATTTTTGAAATTTTGAAGAAACAAAAATTTCAACTTTTTCATCAATTTTTTTGAGGTAGAAAACTTTTTTTTCAGAATTGGTAAAATGCAGCTTTTTGTAGGAAAAATTCTGAGCTTTTTAATGGAAAAATTTATTTTTTCATACACGCAACGGAAAACCTTTTCAACATCCAATCAAAGTGAAAAAAGCGATTTTTCTCCCAGTGCGGCGCGTGCTACATAAAATTTGACATATTTTTCTGAAAGCTGAGGGTTTCTCCCACAAAATGTGTCATTTACGCGATTTACATATTTTTTGTTTCTTTACAATTAAATAAAATGTAAAATCTTGCCAATTAAAAATACACATTTTTTTAACGATCGTGTATAATCGGTTATTTTACGACGTGCATATTTGTAGCTGTCGAATATACCCGATTGCAGTATTTTTCGCGGTTGCTATAGCAACTTCTGACACTTGTTCTTTAATATACTAATTTATGCATTACAGAAAAAATCACAAAACACAGTAAGTAGTAGCCTATGAGATAGTTGGCGTATACGTTTGTTTAACGAAACGCCAACTAGATACTTTCTATTATTTATAAATAGCCTCTACGGAATAGGATTTATGACGCTTGTATTATTAGAACACGGTAGTGTTATAACACGGATTTTGTTTGATTTACACAGCCCCCTTGATCTGTTTGTGGGAAATTGGTCGATTTTTCTTTGAATTTTTTAAAACTTGCCGCCAATAAATTATTGAATATAAAATTACAGGTCGTATAACGGAAATATTGACGCAATTTTGTATTAATTATGTAATATGAAGAGAAGGCCCTGTAATTAAAACAAATAAATCGACCCATTTTTGTACATTTTGTAACAATTTGAATAATTGAAAAATTTTTAATTACCATCTCTCGATATTTTCAAATTATTCAATAATTTATTAATTTCTATCCCCCAATATAAATAGAGGAGGATCTCTGCTTCTTTTGTTTTGTTATCGTAGCAATTGTCATCCGAAAACAGTTGTCGCGATTAAATATGAAAAATTTAGATATAATTCAGCCCGAATGCGCGGTAATGAAATTGAGCGGAATGTGGCCCAATACGAATCCAACAATTTTCTATAAATTCCGACAATTGTTCAGTTTAATCTCAAGTGCTATATTAAATCTAACAATGTTAATACAAATCTATTATACAATTGATGATTTCAAAGAATTAAGTGAAATTCTATATATGGCTTCAACAATTACCGCCTTCGTTATCAAACTCTATCTATTCCGTTATCAATTCGAAACTGTTCAACAATTATTGATTGATATCGAATTATTGGATAGTGCTGTAGGTGATTTCCATCAAGCGTTACAAAATGCTTCAAAACTATCACGATTTACAACGATTTTCTATGAAATTGTTGCACTATGTGCCGCCATCTCCCATTGTATTTTTCCATTATTTGAAGAGAAACCGTTAATTTTCCCATTTCCATTCTTCAATGATGGTTTCTTTCGTTTACCATTGTATGCATTACAAGGCATTTCATTGGTGTTTGTTGCATGGAATAATACCGGTTTCGATATCACAATTGTTGGTTTTATGTTAGTGATTGGGGCACAATTTGATGTGTTGAAGCATCAATTGGAATTCTACATCAATAGTGGTTGTACGAATGAAGAACAATTGAAGAAGTGCTGTATCTACCACAACAACATTATCAAGTAGGCGACACTTTTTTCCACTATTTTTGTAATAATTTCGATGATTATTATAGTTTAGCAGAGCAAATTGAACGTTTATTTGTTATTGGATTATTGGCACAATTCGCATCCAGTGCTATCTGTATCTGTAATACAGGCTTCTATTTTATGTTGGTAATTATTGACATTTCAATCGATCGAGACCAAAAAGTTCCTAGATTTAAGTTGGTAACGAAGTTTGTGTCAAATCTAGTAACTCTTTGGTTGGTGATTGTAGTATTACCAACTGTTAATTGTTAGAATTCTCGATATTTATAGATTACATGGAAATCGTTCCAATTTATCGCATTAATCTTCTATTTTTCTGCAATGTTTACACAATTATTTATTTATTGTTGGTTTGGTAATGAGATGATGTTGAAGGTAAAATCTGTCAAATCTAGTAACTTTCTGGTGCCTAAAATCCACTAGAATTTCAATAATAATTTATTTTTTTTAAGAGTATCGAAGTTGGCGATGCTTGCTATAATTCCGAATGGTATACACTTGAAACGAAATTAATTAAATACGTTTTTTTGATTATGGAACGTTGTAAACGTCCCACAATTATCACTATTTATAATATTGGTACTCTATCATTAACATCATACGTATCGGTAGAATTTAATTTTTTTTTTTTTTAAAATAGGTTGTTATATTTTTAATGCAATTATAATTATAGATTTTAAACTGGTCGTATTCGTATTATGCACTGTTAAGACGTCTGTATAAAAATGGACCCAATTAAAACGTATATGTTACGCCACTGGTGATTTCTACGGCACTGGATCACTAATATTTACAACACACTATTTGTAGCGCTCTTTTAACAGTTGTTGGATTATTCGCGATTAATTATGGGAGGGATCAAATTAACTAAAGAATAGCTATTAAGATTTTTATTTATTGAATAATTATTACAGAATAAATTTTTAGAACTTTGTTAAACAAAAAATTAAATAGTAGAGCTACATTTAGTAGAAATAGTAGGTTGGTTGCACTGTTTTCCTGAATTGAAATTAGTCACGTGTCTCATAGATGGCGCTATTGTTATTGGTGTGTTTAGATTTTTGTTAAATTTGTCAAAATTGAATTAGTTTTATAATTTACAATAAATTAAATAATTTTCTTCAATTAATCTTTAATAATTAAACTATTTGCGTTTTAATAAAATCAGATTTTATCAAAAATTGATAGATTTTTCCTTATTAATTAAGCAGTTTGAGGTTATGTTTACTAACGGTTTGAGAACAGTTGCTCTCTTTAAAGAAAACGATGGTAAGTGGATTTTTCTGTTAATTGAAAATTGATTAAAATTATACGTTTTTTTTTCACGAATATTTATAACACACGACTATTTGTAGCGCTCGTTTACCAATTGTCGGATTATTTGAGATTAATTATCGGAGGGATCAAATTAACTAAAGAATAACTATTAAGAGTTTTATCTCGTGAATAATTATTACGGAATAAATTTTTAGAACTTTGTCAAACAAAAAAAAATAGTAGAGCTACATTTAGTTGAAATAATAGGGTTGGTTGCACTGTCTCATAGATGGCGCTAGTTGTCGTGACGTCATTGTTTTACTCTATTGTTATTGGTGTGTTTAGATTTTTCTAAATTTGTCAAAATTGAATTAGTTTTATAATTTATACAATAAATTAAATAATTTCTTCAATTAATCATCAATAATTAAACTATTTGTGTTTAATAAAATCATATTTTATATAAAATTGATAGATTTTTCGTTAATTAAGCAGTTTGAGGTTATGTTTACTAACGGTTGGAGAACAGTTGCTCTCGTTAAAGAAAACGATGGTAAGCGGATTTTTCTGTTAATTAAAAAATTGATTAAAATTATACATATTTTTTTAAATAGATTAATAATTGAGTAATGAGTGGTGATACGAAGAAAGACGATAAACGACCAACATCGATTCCAACACCAGTTTTGGAATATTACAAGAATTATTCGTTAAACAAACAATTAACGAAATATTTCACTGGTACATCCGTCTCTTATATACCGGAAATTGTACAAAGTAATGATGATGATGATGATTTTCAATCAGTACAAGATGTTCAAGAGGAAGTCGTACAACAACAACCAGCAGCGATACCATCACCAACGAGCAGTATAGGCACAAATCGTAAATTAGAATGGGATAATGGAGCCGATATTGGTTATAATAATTGTAACAAACAATTGAAATTACATAAAAGTTCATCATTACCGATATTGAAGAGTTTAGAAACGCAAAAACGTAATAAAAGTGGATCAACAACAACATCAACATCATCGGTATCATTACCAATACGCACTATAATCGATGAATCATCATCGACAACATCGAATTCACAAAAATCCGATATTTTGTTGGATTTAAAACGGAAAATCGGTACACCGGATGCTGAGTCGACCCCAAAAGATGTAGCGATTAAAAGCGATCGTTTACCAAAACGATTGGTACGATTGTGTACAACAAAACCGATAGTAATCGATTGTATTGGTAGTATTGATCCAAAAATTGATCGTAATATACAAACATCACCGGAAATTCAAACGAATCCATCGAAAATCGTACAAACCGGTGATAGTTTGATGAAACAATCGAATCAAAGTGTTATCATTATCGATTGTAGTAGTAATTCAGAGAAATCATCGATTGCTGCATCGAGTTTTGAATATTTATCGGGTTCAAATCGTACTACTGAAACGAATTCATCAAATAATTTAAGTGATTTATTAAAAAAGAATCAATCGAATTATTTGATAACAGATATTGAACGTAGCATTGATTTATTGCAACGTTTATTAAGATCGAAACGTTACGATCCGACAACAAAGAAACGTTACATCAAACGAATTGTTGAGAAGATCTTGACGAGTAATTATATCGATGATAATCAACAAAAACACACACAGAATCCGACTTTAACTATCAAAACATTCAATAATGAATATCTACCAAAATCATTACAACGTGAACGGAAGAAACGTTCAATTTTCACAACAAATCAACCGGATAGTTATGAGAGTTGGAAATCAGATCAGACACGTTCGGAGCAGAGATTATTAGAGAATGGTAACCAAGGCCAAGGTGATAGTTTGGTGAATTATGCAACAAAAGAACGCCAATACCAATTGCAATGGATCAACGATGAGATTTGTCATTTGGGTAAATTGAAGGCGTTATTGGAGAAGAATCAACAAATCGATAATCAACCACAAACAACCACAGTTTATATGATGTCGGAAGATTCGAAACAATCCAAGAAATACGTTATAGAAACTGAATTGGAGGAAAGTAGTAGTAATTCTAGTACAACAAATCAAGCAACTGTTGTAAACAATCGAATGAAAACAAAGAAACGTCAACCGACTTTGATTGGCAATGGTGTTTATCAGTTGCCACGGCAACAGTTTGCAATCAATATACCATTGGAACAACAGAAACAAATCTTGAATGAACGTATCTGTGATATACTCAAACAATTCGAGAGGATTTGTGGTAGTAGTTCGACAACATCCCGTAGTTGTGGTGGTACTAGTAGTAGTCGAACGAATAAGGAATGTTTATGTGAAAATAAATCGGTGCAAGTTGATGATTGTGGTTGTACTTCAGCGGCGGTACAAACCGATCTGAGAACCCCAACAACCGATTCTTCATCGACACAGTTTTCATCATCATCATCATCATTGGAATCGTGCAATTGTTGTCGGGGTCGTTTTGAGAAATTGTACACAACGAAAAAGAAACTACCAACGGTACGCTTATGCCGGCCGTGTTATTCACAATTAATCCAACATCCCCAACAATTACAGTTCTATAATGATCCGAATTATTGTTGTAATTGTTATACGGCAGTAAAGACGGATACGTTACAAGAAATTCGGGAGACTGTTGATGAATTACACCAACTAGATTATTGTACTTGTCATAATAATAATAATAATGATGATAATTGTGGGTATTGTCGGTGTAAATTGAAAAAAACCACACACAATCGCAATAGCGTGGCGTATATGTTGACATTTGAAAATACAACAATTCGTGATTGTCAACAACAACAAATTCGACCACCGTTAGCGGAGATTAAAGTTAAAATACCAACAATAAACGAGAGGAAGAAGAAGAAGAAACGGCCAACTTCAACGTGTTACAATTTACAGGTATAAAACTATTTGAATCGAATAAAATGATTAAATAAATGAATGTTGTTATTTTGTTTTGTTTTTGTAGGATTATTTAGTTAAAAATCGTCCAAAATTCGTACAATTAGCCGAATTACGTCGACAAACTGTAATTGAGACACGATTAAAGCGTGAACAACAGCAGGATACGAAGAAATTGTTGTTTTTACAAAATAATCCGTTACAACAATATCAGGAGCGCTATGAACAACGGTTGTTTTCAACAAAACAAATGAAGGAGACAACGAAACGTAATTATCGAAAATTGCCGGAAGTTCAACGGAAATTTGTTGTGGAACAAGAGAACCGGATACGGCAAGCTAATCGTTTGATTACCGATATTTTCAATCGAGTAAATTCGTTTGTTTTTTTTGTTGTATTTTTTTTTTTGATTTTTTGTAATTTTGCAGAAACTCAAAGAGAATGTGTTGAAGGGCAAATTGGATTTTCCAAGTGATTTGTACGTTGTTAATTTATAAGAATTAGACGAAGTGGAAATAAAATTGGTTCTATTATCGGGGGAAATTATTGGAAAATGTACTCTTGTCCTGGGTTAATTACGGGAAGAGCCCCTTTTGAAATCTAGACGCACTGATTTTTGTCCGAATTCTGACTCAAATCTATGGATTTAGTTTAAAAAAAAAATTGCTAACTTAACAGAATTGTTATTAAATAAAGTACGTAATCCCAGTTGAGATGAGAGGGTTGGTAGCAATGATTTTGACGCGCCATCTTGTGTAACAAATGTCAAGTTAGAAGACAGTTGGCAGCCATGATTCTACAACGCCATCTTGTGTAACAACTGTGAAGTTGGAAAGCGGTTGGCAGCCATGATTTTTACAACGTCATCTCTATTGGTAACAATTTGTTTATTGTTAAAAGTTGATAAAAAAAAATTAATTGTTTATATTAATTAATTTTTCAATTTTTAGAGTCCCAGTACGGTTGGATTGATTAAACAATAGGTATTGCGTCCATTATTTTATTTGTGAAACATTGAATAAGTTTCATGAACATAACCTCAATTGCAGTTCCACAAGTTCTATGATTGTTTGTTTCGAATGGAGAATAATTTTTGGTAAACAAATGGGAGACAATTCCTGGATATGTACGCAAAGGTAAGTGGTCGTTTAATATTAAATCATTATCAAAGGTGTCTAAAACACATATTTTGGGACTGTTCATTTGTCTTTACTCTTTATTTATTTGAATGTTTTATTATAATAATTAATAATTGCTATTAATTTCAGAAGATTCTATGAAATTAAATAATTAATTTGAATTTAGAGCGCCATCTCGCGCAGAAATTGCAAAGAAAACTTGAAGTTGGCAGCAATGTTTTTTCAACGCTAGCAGTTGGCAACAATTTGTTTACTTTCTGTCAAAAAAATAATGGTGATTGTTTCTGTTATTTATAAATGATTTAATTAATTAATTAATTACGTATAAATTAAATTATTATTAATTTCTAAATTTGGATTTAGATCAGAAGCAGCAATAAATTGGCGATTTTAATGGTAAGGTGGTATCGAAAAGCATAATAAAAAACGACTATTGTGCGATTTCCATGACATACTTGTTTGTTTCAACAAATGGAGAACAATTTTTGGTAAAATAACAGACAAAAATCGATGAAATACACAAAGGTATGTGGATGTTTTATATTTAATTATGACAAAAATTGATTGAAACACACATTTTTGGACTGTTCACTGGTCTCAACAAGTTTTGCTTTTGTTTTAAACAAATTGATGAGAATTCTTTTCAAATTTCAGCTATTATCATCCTGTAAGTAGTGAAACGGAAAAGGAACGATCGATTGGGGCGTTAACACCAACCAACCAACCCAAAATAGGATCATTCCGATGGTACACGCTATATGAATACTGGAATTGTCCACAAATTACTGCCATACATATTATATCAATATCTTACGTAAAATGATTGATGGTTAGTATTTTTTTTTTAAATCCATTATTAATTACTGAATGTAATTTTGTTTTATGTTGGAAATAATCTAGGCTCGTATATATGGAGAGAGAATTAGAGATGGTCAAACTACTGCTGGATGGTTCCCCCATTAAATTGGACAAAACAGAAATTGGTAATAGCCACATATGTACGTCGTTCTAGGATGTTCATTCAAAAAGAATTGACAAGAGATTATTCAAAGTAAGTGTATATTTCAATGTTATTGATAACATTGATCAGTTTGAACTGAACTCGGGCCAAATATTCAAATAACTCAACTTTAACGGTCTCGCTTGCACTAAATAACATTTTCCAAAAAAAATTTCTATCCACTATAACTGGTAATAAAAAAAAAGAACTATCATTGTCAATTGATCCAAACAATGTTAAATCAGCGTTTGCAATTCCCTTTATAATTCATTTACCAACATGTTTGTTATATAGGCTTAACACATTTCTTTTGTAAATAGAAAGGCATTTATGTTTTCCACGCAGTTTGATATATCCTGACAGTCTGTTAGATACCATCAGATATACATATACCAAATTTGCTCGTTGATCGTGAAATTTTAAGTGTCAATTGTACAACTGCACGCTTCAAAAGTCCCTATGCGTTTGCTTACACATTCTTTGCAACGCAAAAATTTATTATTATTACTATATTTTTGTGCGTTAGGCCTTTCTTAGGAACTTTTGTAACTTTTAAAATAATTTTTGTAAGGAATTACCAACGATACTATATAAAACATAGGATAGTCAGATAAAGGAATATTTTCGCCAGGTATAGCAGAGCGTGTGACGTCACGAGCGTTCCAGATTCATTGTAGTCGGTTAATACGGGGCTTATATTTTATAGTTTTTATCATTTAAAATTGCATTTTATACGACCACAAGTGGTTTTAATATAATTTAGTGTACCTACTTACCTTTGGGAAGATGTTACAAGTCAAAATAAATAGAAAAAAAATGTTATTTCAAACGTTAAATTTTATGAAAAATGGACAGAAAAAAGCAGTATTAAATATTACAATAATATTTAAAATTTTGACCGCTTTTGAAAGTGATGTAAGTCCATTTAAAAAAAAATGGTATCACATATTTCACAAAATTAAATATGAGATGAACTGATATGATTATTAAATAATTAAATAATCAAGTGCTATTATTAAATGATAACATGAAATATTAATAAGTTGTAAATAATTAATTCACCATTAAATTAATCATAGATTATGAGAGATCTTCATTTTTTTTGAAATGGACTTGCACCACTTTCAAAATATACGGTCCATTTTCTTATGACATACATTTCAAATATGTAATTGTCCTGCGCAATTTCTTGGCCCGTCTTCTCTGGAAGTCTGACTCTGTTGAGATAACAGTGAACCTACATTTACTTGTTTTTTTAGACTTTTCGTTTGATCTTTACTATTTAAATAATTGATACGTACAACATAATTTGATGATATTGAAGGGCAAACTTTCCCGTCTCTTGATTTTTAAGGCCAATTTTTTTACGACCGACGGCTCCTTTCGAAGTTTACTTTCCCCTTGATACAGTTCGAAATATTTGTTCCATTTTTAATGGTATTGAAAAAGTCTGTAGAGGGTCTGATAAGACCTCCAAAAGAAAGCTGTTGTCCCCAAGAAGGTAAATCGTATGTAGGGTCTGATTTTATTTTATAGGTGAAATCATCTAATTCGGGATAAGAGTTCTTAAAATTGTTTGCTATAAAACCAGCAATACGTACAATATCTGACACCAAAACATTTACCTTTGCAAATTTATGGTAAACAATATCCTGATTGGTAATTTTTGTAGAAATACAATTGTGATTACAACTAAATACCGCACAATATCGTCCTGGCATTTTTCTCAAGAAAAATAAATAAAAAACGAATAATAAATAATAGTAAGAACTTGAAAAAGCTTTACAAACTAATCCAAACAATGTCGAAAATGCACCGTTCAACGTGTTTTACAGATAGTTTTAACGGTCGTAGGAACGATCGTGACGTCACATAGCAGTCGCCACACCGGTTGCAAGCATAGGGATCTGACTATCCTATCTATCTTATAGTATCCTTGAGGAATCACCATGTTATTTTATACATATTTCAATCACCACACCACTTAGTTACGGATTTTTGGAGCGTGCTGTTGCACATTTGACATTATAAAATTCACGTTCAAACAGCAAATTTACTATACTATCATAATAACTTTGTCTTAATACCGTAACCAGGCAGGTTTTGACAATAACTTCATCATATTATATTCATCTTCTTGTAGAGGTTAATAGTACCTGAATTTGCTTGTCGACTACAACATATACTCCTTTTTGTGATGGTCAGGGAACAGCAATATCGCGTAATGAAATTACGGATATATTCGTATACTATTAGTGCCATAGATGCCCGTCTCATAATTAATCACAAAATCATAAACAATTTGTACATATTTTTTTCACCTGAAAGGTTTTTTTTAGATATACTCAGTTTAAATTCCACGATACAGAGTCTGTCAAATAGCATGATACATATTAATTCTATACATAATGCAGTTTTTATTGATATTCAAGTTTTAAATACTATGTTTAGCAAATGCGTTCTCTATTTAATCTTTGGCATTCTTGAAACCGATTGGAAAATTATTGCATGTCACGGTGCAACATATCTGCATTGATTGCTCTCATCTCCCACATATGTAATCAGAAAAAAAGGAAGTTATTAAGCAATCAATTAAATACAGGTTCCATTTAAAAAAACACAAGTTTGTGTTGTATCTTGAAAATGACAAAAGTTACACAAAATTCAATTCAATAAATAAAAACTGCTCAAGAAACAATAAAGACATTATCAAAATTTTTAATAATATAAGAGATATAGAGCACCGCCAAAATAAAAAAACGGCCATAACTCGAAAACAAATGAATGTATCAAAAATCTAATTACACCATCTGATTACTCTCAAAAAAGTAATCAAGGAATGTCTTATCAGTTATTTTGTACGAGCTTTCCTTATAGGACATACCCTGCAAAACCATACAAAAGTAGCCACCCTGTACATATTATAGAAAAAAGACAACCAATAATTAACCCAAATAGTACAATTTTTATATAAAAATTCTTTCTTTGAAATTTCTAAAAATCCCATTGTTTAGGCTATAAAATGAACATGTTGACTGCGACACAAACATATAAAATTTACAGGATCTTCAGTTCTTGCCTCCAACTTCAAATGTCTGCAAAGCTCGTTTTGTTATTTTCATTCTTAATACGTGTGTAAGTAGTTTTTTTGAAGCAATAAATACTATAGGTCCTATTGTGTCATCAAAAATTGTAGGCTACTGGTTATTTTTGTTCTGACAATGCTATTGTCTTTATTATAAAACTTACGTATTATCGGCTATTATTATTAATAATAATTATTATTATAAGGATAGTCCCAAAATAAAGAGCCGATAGTCGGTAATCTATAATTATATAAGCCATTTCTCATTCATTCACGATCTACCCTTTTGCAATGTAGACGTTCACTAAGAAAGAGTTTTTTGAAAATTCAACTTTCTTTAACGGTTTACAATTAAACAATTATTTGTTCAAACATTTCGATATTTTGCCAGACTATGATTGAATTAATAGAATTAATATTGTTCATTTTATGAATATAAATCAACGAACGGCAACAGCATTGTCAAAACAGAGACAATCTCTCGAAAACTACAACTACAACAAGGGGAGGACACGACGTGGTAATAATGGATTTTTTTAAAATTTTGCATATCAATAGAGACAATTAGTAACTCACTTGTACAAAGTCAACGCATCTTATGGAACTATCATTAAATGTTTAGATAGCACATCCGTAAAGGGTTTGGTTTGGCAGTTACAATATGTAGATTCGAATCTCGCACAATTAATGTAACTTTTTTCACTATAATTTTTTGTAAGAGTATGCCTCAATTCATCATATTTACAATAACGTCAACGAGGTTTGCTTTCCAATAGATATTTTTAAAAACCCCTGCAATTGTAAAAACGCAACTTTTATTCGATGTGCACAGTGTCGTGAGAATTATTGCTTTGCCTGTTTTTATGACAAATCACATCATTTGACATGTAAAAAATTATAGTGAAAAAAGTTACGTTAATCGTGGGAGATGCGAACCTACATATTATAAGTCCCAAACCAAACTCTTTACCGATGTGCTATTAAAACATTTAATAATCGTTCCATAAGATGCGTTGACTATGTACATGTGAGTTACTAATTTTCTTTAATTTTAATTTTCTCAAGAACGCTTGAGTAGTGCGTCTTGTCCATTTACTTCAAAGACACCTATGATGATACTCTATTGATATGCAAAATTTCAAAAAAATCCATTATTACCACGTCGTGTCCTCCCCTTGTTAGTAATTGCACTTACTGGCAAAAGATTTCCTGCCAAAATTCAGGAAAACACAATAAACAACATTTAATATACAAGTTTTAGTTTCTACTTTTCACCTAGTTGAGCAATCAAATTTTCGTTCTTTTTAGCAATACCAATCTCAGTTCCTATTTCTTTTTCATTAACAATTAATGATTTGTCAACTGTGATTTTTTTTCATTTCTAGATCATTGGAAACATCGAAAAAATTTCATGAAGATAACCTGAATTGCAGTTCAACAATTGTTAAAACAAATGAGATAATTTGGTTTTTAGACGTGACGTTGTTGTTTTAATGGTAATTTGATATCGAAAAGGATAGTGGAAAATGCATTTTCTGGGATTTACCATGAGATGATTGTTTTTTTTTTTCGAACGGAGAATAATTGGTAAAATAAAATAAAATGTGTCATGTCAACTATGTTACACCAGTAAAGCTCTCTCCATTTTAAAAATATTGTTCTATTTCATCTTCTCCTTTTAAACAAAAAAAAATAGTAAATTATTTACTATTTTAAAAATTTCTTATTAGGATTACGAGTTGTGAAGAGGTATTTTTTCTTAAAAAAATTTTCCGCCAAAATACGTCTTCACAACTCCTAATTTCTTAATAAGATTTTGTATTAGGAGATCAGAAGTTGTGAAGAGGTATTTTTTCTAAAAAATTTCCCGCCAAAATACCTCTTCACAACTCCTGATCTCCTAATAAGATTTTGTATTAGGAGATCAGAAGTTGTGAAGAGGTATTTTTTCTAAAAAATTTCCCGCCAAAATACCTCTTCACAACTCCTGGATATCCTAATAAGATTTTGTATCAGGATATCAGGAGTTGTGAAGATATTTTTTCTAAAAAAAATTTGAAATTTTATTTATAATCATATCTTTTGGTTATTATCATTTAATTTGTTAAGTTTAAAAGCATTTTACAAGAAAAAAGTGCATTGTATCTTTATTAATTAAATATTATAAATATTTTTTTTCACTAAATACACTGCGTTTCATTTACACTTCATTTTTCAGGGGAATTTTCTATTGTTTTGCCATCAAATACAATTAATCTGAAACATACAAAATATTTCAATCAGTTATGGATCAACAAAAAGTTTATTTATTAATTATTTAATAAATACGATAAGATGAAAATAGTAGGCGAAAATTGTTTGCCATTTAATGTACATACAAACCAAAACAAAGGTAAAACACAGTGGAAGCCGAATAGAGTGGCACGAAAAAAAAAAATGACAGTGCGTGGAACGCCGCGCGTGAGAAGTGAATCTTCTTAGGTTAAAGATGAAGTTGATGGTTTTCTTGATTTATTTTCTTTCTGTCGTTGCGCGAAGGCTCGATTTTTTTCTCGTCAACCAAACTGTCCGTACCGAAAAAGATGTTCGAACTTCAAAGTACGTAAACCTAACCTATAACATGCCATGGAGCTTTATATGATTTTTTTTTAAATTTGTAATAGAACTAATTTTAAATTCTGATGAAATAATGAATGGACTAATAATTGAATTAATTGGTATCAGGATTAGAAAACCATTATATACAGTTGCGATCAAAAAATTTCGAACATCAAAGACTAATCTAATTGTCAGTTGGTGTGTAGGACAGCCTTTAATATTTTATATTCAAAAAGTCATTAATTTTGACATTTAGAACGTTCATAATAACAGTAATGCTTGGCCCAGATTAAACATCAAAAAAACACCGTCCAAAATTTTTTGATCACAACTGTATGTGCAATATTGAGCACAAACTTTATTCAGAAAACAAGTACTAATATGAAAACGCTGTAAATACGACACATGTAGCAACAAGAAATACAACTGAAAGGGTTTCTGACTTCTCAAAGGATCAATGAGTAAAAGTTTGGTTTACTATCAGCAATAATAGCAGCGTGTGTTTTGGACAACTTTTGTATTTTGCATTATTTTGTATGATAAAGTTAATTTATCAGGTAGATAGAATCGAAACGTTCATGGATAGAAATTGTCTTGTCAAGAGGGGTACTTTTTCATTTATTAAAAAATGAAAAAATACCCCTCTTGATTATTAGTTAGAAAAGGTAGGTTGTCCTGCTACAATATGGTCAAAAAGTTTTGGATTACATGCGTAGATGGGCTTGTAGTGCAATGAGCCATAATTTTTGTCTAAGACTGTACCCATGGATATATACGATTACACAAATACTATTAAACATTTTCATAAGTTGCACTCTGACAACGTCACACATACAATCATACAAAAAAAGTATCCGTACGACAACATTTTATAGATAACAATTAGCAATACAATTACTTCAATGTTTTTTATTCAGAAATTCTCAAGTTACTCATAAAAAAGTACTCGTATTTTATGTAGGACCATGTATTATAATCAAAATAGCTCGTCTATATATCGTTTATTTGAAGAGTTATTAATTTCCCAGAATAATCTATCACAAAAAAGTATCCGTACGACTGGTGGGTTACACAAATTATTTTCCTTGGATATTTTATAATACATATATCGATATTCTCTGTAAATCTAAGTTGTGTCTATCACTGAGCATTAAAACAAGAAAATGGACAGAAAAAGTATTGCATTGTGAGGGTAAATTCGATGCAAAATGTTGCATCGAATCAACCGTGCAATATTATGTCATCGAACACTATAGAACTTATTGGACAATACAACGCAATCCCAGAAAAGGTCGCCCAAAAGTGTTCAATGAAAGAGAAGAACGTTATATTTTAAAAGAAATTAAATTTAATCCTCAAACAAGTGCCTCAAAAATTAATCGAATCGTCCAACAACGATTAAATATTCAGTGTAATGACGAGTCCGTGAGAAATGTCCTAATGAGAAATAATTACCAAGCTAGAAACATCTGCAAAAAGCCCTTTATATCCCCAAAAACAATAGAAAGAAACGACTAGCATATGCAAACAAATATATTTTAAAGGAGAACGACTTTTGGAAAAGTGTCATCTTTAGTGAGGAAAATAAATTAAATAGCAAAAAGTCTGGAGAAAACCCAATACCGAGTTGGAATTGAAGAATTTAAAAGGAACCGTGAAACATGGAGGTGGTTCTGTAATGGTTTGGGGGTGTGTATGTCAGTAGCCGGTGTAGGAAAATTAACTTTTGTTGACACTACAATGGACAGCCGAACGTATTTAAATATTTTAAAGTCTAATCTCAAACAAACTGCCCAGAAATTAGGAATTAATAACTCATTTACTTTTATGCTTGACAATGATCCTAAACACACCTCAAAAATTGTGAAAGAATGATTACTATATAACGTAAAAACAACATTAGATCATCCTCCACAATCACCGGACTTAAATCCCATTGAGCATCTGTGGGAAGAATTAGAGCGGAGAATTACGAAACATTCAATTAGTAATAAAAATGAATTGAAAATACCACTAATAGTAACGGAAAACCTAGTCAGTTCTATGGGACGTCGACTTGAGGCAATGGGTCAAAGCTAAATGGAACCAAACTAAATATTAAATAACTAAATTTCATTATTATTGTGCTTATTTCTAACAGTTATGTTATAATTTTTGTAGTTCGTACGGATATTTTTTTGTAATACTTTGTGATGGTTAATCCATTAATTATTAATAAGTATTTAAGTTGTACGCTGTTTTTTAATTATAATGCATGTTTTCCTACTTTAAAAACGAGTAATTTGCATGAATAAATTGAGAAATACTAAATAAATAATATTGTAGTGATTCTGTCCACAATTTTATTGATAAAATGTAGACGTTCATTGATAAAATGTATGACTGTATGTCAAGTAACTCTTAAAATGAAAAATATGTCAGAGCAATTATGGTATAAGGGTAAATTTATTAAAAAAAAAGTTTTGGATAAACTTTTAAGATTTCATGTATCAATAAAAAAAAATTGGAAAAATAAATATATGTTTGAATGTTGTACATTTTTTTAAAAATTGTTGAACTTTGTGTTACTATATCTCAACAATAAAACGGAAAAAAATTTTTGGATTATTATTTTAAGCTCAGAACAAATACATTAGTGAACAGTTAGTTTTTTGAAAATTTCTGCCGGTTACTTTTTTTATTAAATTAAAAAACTTGTAATGTTCTCCGTGTTAATTATTCGAATTTCGATGAAGTCTATCTCGAGTTAGAGACGGTCAATCAATCAACTTCAAATTTTAATGGTATTTGTATTGTAATATCCTTAATGAGTATTCAAAAATTTAGAATTTTCTGACACTATGCCCATAGCAGGACAACTACCTTAAAGCCAGAAGCGTATATTATCAAAACCGATTAACGCCAATAATAATAATAATTAGATGTTAAAACAATAATCCAAAACACACTCTATTATGTAAACTAAAAGTCATTTAGAGTCAGATTATATTTGTAGCATATTAATTATTGCTATTTAGTTTTTCAAAATTTAAACATTTCGCATTGGCAATTTTAGCCGCAAAGCATGATGATCTTTGAACAGAAAAAGCTGTTCGAACAGCCTAGTCACGTGACTAAAATGGCGTTGATACGAGTTAGAACAATTAAAAAACGACAACTTGCTGTTTGGGTACTCCAACAGATGTTTGAGCACGTAAAAAACACATGAATTGGTAACGCTACCACTCTTCCCTCAAAGCTGTCTGTTAGAATGGAAGCGTTTCCCCGCACGGCGTCTCGCATTTTCGTTACATATTGAAAACATTTACTATACCGTACCGCGCCTAAAGACGTTTCACTTCAAACCGCGTGGAAAAGACAAATGCCTTTCTGCTTACAAAAGAAAAGTGTTAAGCCTATATAACAAACATGTTGGTAAATGAATTATAAAGGGAATTGCAAACGCTGATTTAACATTGTTTGGATCAATTGACAATGATAGTTCTTTTTTTTTATTACCAGTTATAGTGGATAGAAATTTTTTTTGGAAAATGTTATTTAGTGCAAGCGAGACCGTTAAAGTTGAGTTATTTGAATATTTGGCCCGAGTTCAGTTCAAACTGATCAATGTTATCAATAACATTGAAATATACACTTACTTTGAATAATCTCTTGTCAATTCTTTTTGAATGAACATCCTAGAACGACGTACATATGTGGCTATTACCAATTTCTGTTTTGTCCAATTTAATGGGGGAACCATCCAGCAGTAGTTTGACCATCTCTAATTCTCTCTCCATATATACGAGCCTAGATTATTTCCAACATAAAACAAAATTACATTCAGTAATTAATAATGGATTTAAAAAAAAAGAATACTAACCATCAATCATTTTACGTAAGATATTGATATAATATGTATGGCAGTAATTTGTGGACAATTCCAGTATTCATATAGCGTGTACCATCGGAATGATCCTATTTTGGGTTGGTTGGTTGGTGTTAACGTCCTAATCCATCCGTTCATTATCGGTTTCACTACTTACAGGATGATAATAGCTGAAATTTGAAAAGAATTCTCATCAATTTGTTTAAAACAAAAGCAAAACTTGTTGAGACCAGTGAACAGTCCAAAAATGTGTGTTTCAATCAATTTTTGTCATAATTAAATATAAAACATCCACATACCTTTGTGTATTTCATCGATTTTTGTCTGTTATTTTACCAAAAATTGTTCTCCATTTGTTGAAACAAACAAGTATGTCATGGAAATCGCATAATACTCGCTTTTTATTATGCTTTTCAATCCCATTTAATTACCATTAAAATTGCCGCTTCTGATCTAAATCCACCTCTAGAAATTAATAATAATGTATACTTAATTAATTAATTAATTGATAATTAAATCAATTATAAATAACAAAAACAATCACCATTATTTTTTGACATAGAAGTAAACAAATTGTTGCCAACTGCTAGCATTGAAAAAACATTGCTGCCAACTGTATGTTTCATTTACAAATGAGAAGTAGCGGTAAATTCAAATTAATTGAAATTTCATATTTTTACGAAATTTCAATATAAGAGGATTTGTGAAGAAATCTAATCGAGTTACCGACTCGACTCAAATTAAAAATCAAGAGACAGGGAAATTTGCCCTTCGATGTCATCAAATTATTTTGTAATATGTGTTTCAATCAACTCTTATTGTACTTCAATATAAAACAACCACATACCTTTGTGAATTTCATCGATTTTTCTCCGTTAGAAATAAAGAATCATTTCATGGAAATCAATCTTTTTCGGTGCCAACTTACGATTAAAACGTGTCACTCGTTATGATTCTGCCAACGTCTAAGACCCATATCCCCATATTATCTCGGTTTGTTTAACAATTATTGTGATTATTGTTGAACAGCAATTGAGGTTATGTTCATGAAACTTACTCGATATTTCACATATGAATAATTGATACACTGCCTCTTCTTTAATCAATCAATCCAACTTTACCGGGATACTAAAAATTGAAAAATATTAATTAAATCAATTATAAACAATTAAATTTGTACCAACTTTTAACAATAAACAAATTGCTCCCTGTTGCTCCCAATTGATTTATTTTATAACTTACAAACAAGATGGCGCTGTATAAAAAACCATTGCTGCCAACCGACTCTCTACTTTATATTTATTACGTGAGATGGCGTTGCAAAAATCATTGTTGCCAACGTTTCCCTCTTATTGCAACTGTGTACATGAAATGGCGCTAAAATTAAATAATGACAATCAGAAAAATATGTGCTTCAATTAACTCTAATGATACTTTATTTTAATATAAAACAATCACCACATACCTTTGCGTATCCATCTATTTTTTCCACCCGTTATTTTAGCAAAAATTATTCTCCATTTGAAACAAACAATCATCACATGGAAATACAACAATATACATAATTCACTATCCTTTCCGATACCAAATTACCATTAAAATTGCCACTCATTGTGATACTGCAACGTCTAGGACCAAATAATCTCGATTGTTTAACAATTGAGGTTATGTTCATGAAACTTTTTGGATGTTTCACAAGTAAGGAAACAATGCCAATTCTTTAATTAATCCAACCTAACTGGTACTCTAAAAATTGAAAAATTTATTTAATTAATTAATTAAACAATTAAACTATTTTTTACCATCTTTTAACAATAAACAAATTGTCACCAATTGATTTCTTATTTTATAAATTCCAGTAAAGATGGCGCTGTAAAATAGCATTGTTGCCAACTGATTTCTGGCTTTGTAGTATCCATCAGAGATGGCGGCGTAAAAAAAAATTTAAATTAATTCAATTAAAATTCATCCACTTACTTCACAAATTCTGTTTGTTGAATTGTTGGGGAATTCTCTGGTAATTTCTGTGTGTCCAAATATCGATATCGAAACACTGGAAAATATTTGTTTTGTAAATATGGTATAGATAGACGAAACACGATTTTGAGGTTATGTTTGGCCAACAATCAACAACACTCTACACCCTACCGTACTTCAACACTGACTGATTTAAAAATAACCAGACAAGTCGAATATATCTGATTTTCAAATGTGTTGGAAAAAGATGGACTATACAGTAGATTGTAGCGACATCTAACGATACTTAAAGGAACTAATAGAAGGTCACTAGAATTAATTATATTTTTTTTGTAATTTTGTAATTTTACAATGGAAATAAATAACCTTTCAGAAATAACTTGGAATTAATTTCCGTTAGAATTCGTATTATTTTTTTAGTAAATTAGAAAGGTTTCGATAATTTCCAAATAAAAATCAGTGGCCGTGGAGGGTTGTTCTTTATTACTTCTGTAGAGTACCGCTAGATGTCGCTACTATCAATAATTTTTTCAGCACATTTGAAAATTGATCTTTTTTCTTCCCTCAAATCAGGGATTTAGACCAGAAATTCTCAAATGTGTTGGCATTTGATGGGTGAAAATATAAAAGAACAATATTATTGCTTTAATTTGAAATTATTTATGGAGAACCTTTTTAATAAAACCGTAAAATCTAAATTAAATATGCCCTTGATTTTCGTTTGTAATCCACTAAAATACAACAAATTCGTAACGAAATTGAATCCAAGCTATTTTTAAAAGCTTTTTTTTTAGTTTTAAAATAGAATTTTAATATAGAAAATAATAATTAAGTCTAGTGACCTTCTGTTAGTTATTATGCCTATCGCTAGATGTCGCTAACATATTTGAAAATCGAGTAATTTGCACCCGCTGTTCACCCTTTCAGCAGGATTTTATATCGTTCTAGACGAGAAGTTCTCAAAGATATGGCCTTTTCGATTTCGAATTTTTTAGATAAAAATTACTTTTAAATCTTGGCCTGAAATCGAAATTAAATATTTTGGAATTATCGAAACTTTTCTTCATTTACTAAAAATAATACGAATTCTTACGGAAATTAATTCCAAGTTATTTCTGAAAGGTTATTTTCATTGTAAAATTATAAAATTACAAAAACAAAATAATTAATTCTAGTGACCTTCTATTAGTTCCTTTAAGTATCGTTAGATGTCGCTACAATCCATTAATAGTCCATCTTTTTCCAACACATTTGAAAATCAGATATATTCGACTTGTCTGGTTATTTTTAAATCAGTCAGTGTTGTAGTACGGTGGGGTGTAGAGTGTCGGTGATTGTTGGCCAAACATAACCTCAAAATCGTGTTTCGTGTACCATATTTACAAAAACAATTATTTTCCAGTGTTTCTATACCGATATTTGGACACACAGAAATTACCAGAGAATTCCCCAACAATTCAACAAACAGAATTTGTGAAGTAAGTGGACAAATTTTAATTGAATTAATTTAAATTTTGTTAACATGAACCGTTACGAGAATGATTTAAAATTAGTAGAAATAACCACACATGTTTTCAATGTTTGGTTCAGATCATTTGTTTTTTAAGTACTTTTCCCCAAATTATCGAGAATTTTTGTTTATTTCTGTATCTATGCATATGTTTGTGTTGGACGAAAAACATGAAAGGAAGCTTATAAATGATGATAGGTCATCTCTTCATCTGCTTACTGTTATTTAAATCGAAAGTTGTTCACATGAATCCGTAATGAGAATCTAGCGAAACATTGTAGGTACACGAACAAAAGAAAAAATAATGTTAGAAATCATTGTAAATAATGACAATTTACCACAATACCGGATAGGCTAAACGGATTTTTTTTTGTTGTTGTTCTGCATTAATTAATCTATTACGGTTTATGGTTTATTTATTTTATTGTTTTCCTCAAACATTTTTCTATAATTTCGCTTTTATAATAAGTAGGCAAAAAGAAGGAAATTGATTAAGTTATTTCAACCAGAAAAAATTGATAGTTATAAAAACAAAAGTTATGGACAATTGAATGTTCAAAGATGGAAAATGGAAAAACAATCATTTATTCGTTTGTTTCTTTTGTATTATTACGGTTGAGTCCTGTTAATTATATGTTAGTAGTTAGTTGTCTATAATACCGTTAAATTTGTCGTGGTTTGGGTTCATTGACCAAATACGTGTGTATTTTTTTACTGAGAGGGGAAAATCTAACTATACATTTATTATTATTGTACGATCATCTGGTTGTTAGCTTAATTTATTGGCTTCAATTGTTGAAAAAGCGACAAATCGTCACTACAAAATTTTGTTGGAAATTCAAACGTAAATCACAAGAAATTCCACCACCACATTGATTCTATGCAATAAATTAGTTTTACAAGTTTCACTTTTTATTCGCAATGAATCAACGAAATTAAGTCTAAATTCTTGAGAGAATTTGGACCAAAAATGCGTCTCTCATGCCCTTTTAAACGACTATCTTTAATGTGGTTATAATTCTATCCCGACTGTCAGCCCTCACATAGGGTTGGTGCCATTACGTGGGATTAATATTTTACCTTTTTTTTTTCTCTGCATAGTCCTATATTTACTAAAAATTGGTGTACAGGGTGGACCATTTTCGATGGTTTTGCAGGGGTATCTCCTATAAGGAAAGCTCCTACAAATTAACCTGACTAGTCAGATGATGTAATTAGATTTTTGATATGTTGTTTTGTTTTCAAGTTATTTCCGGTTTTTCATTTTTTCGCGATTTCGAAGATGTCTTATATCTCGTAGGTTTTCAAAAAAGTTGACGTTTTTTCCACAGTTTCTAGTGTAGTTTTTAAAACTGATTCCATTTAGCTAATTAGATTTTCTCTAGCTCTCACCGTTTTTGAAATATAACACAAACTTATGTTTTTTTTTTTAATGGAACCTATATTTAATTTATCGCTCATTAAATTGTTTATTTTTTCCTGATTTCAAATATATATGGTTTGTTATAGTTATTAAAGGCCTTTACACTAAGAGACTTGTCCGCATACAAGTCTTTCAGATACAAATACAGAGATTTTTACAGAGACCAATACACAGACCAAATCCGGAGACTTCTACAAGTTGCGTTTACACTACACCAGAGACAAATCCGCAGACAAATCAAGGTCACTTAAATCCGCCCAAAAGTCTCTGTAGTATAAATGCAACGCATAGATTTTTACAAAGACTTTTTGCCTCGGTCTCTGGTCTCTCCTAAAATCACGCGTTTACACGTAAAATAAGATTCGTGAGACTTTTAGAGAGACAATTTGGCTAGCATTGCGCAAGATCCAGCGCGAAAATTGACAATAAAGGTTATGTATTTGAAAATTAATGTTTTAAATTCAATCATTCAATTTCTATGGTTTATGAAATGATTTTCTTAATTTTTTTAATAATTTTTTGTGCGAATAAATTGAAACTTTTCTCATTATTCCCTTTTTTGAGACGTATCTTTCGCATATTTTTACTGTTCCAATAATATCTCAAAAGCGGAAAGGGTTTTAATATTTCTATTTAAATGAAAACAATAACAATTATGGTAAAAATAGTTCCAGATGGTTGATATTATCATACAGTTAATTTATTTCATTTTATATGGTCACAAATTCTGGAATTTCCGACTATTGTACTTGTAGGTATTAACCCAAATTGAGGGACTAATAAAATTCGGCATGTTTCTTTGTTAACAATATTCTCTTTTGTAAAAACTGTCTTAATACGAAACACGTGTTTGTCTAGCATTGTGCACGCGAAAAAATCTTAATTTGAAAAATACAGTTAATTCATTTCTTTTTATATTTTTTATATTTTTAAATTGCAGTAAATAATGAATCTAAAACCGATTATACCGACAATAAAAAAGGTTTTTGTATTTGAAAATTAATATTTTAAATTTAATCATTGAATTTATGCGGTTTATAGAATGATTTTATCAAATTTTGTAATCATTTTTTTAAGCAAAAATATTGCAACTCTCCTCATTTTTTGAGACGTATTTTCCGTATATTTTTACTGTAGTACATTCCAATAATATCTCAAAAGCGGAAAGGGTTTTAATCTTTCTGTTTTAATAAAAGCAATAACAATTATGGCAACTATAGTTGATTATTATGACTACCATTTATCATCACAATTAATTGATTTCTTTTTATATTTTATATCGTTTTATATTTTAAAAATTTAATTGATGAATTTTAAACCGATCAGGGTTGTTTTAGAGTAAACAATAGCATCCATAAGAGAAAAGTCCGTGGTCTCTGTAAAAATCTTTTCAACATTCCAAGAGACTTCAAGTCTCTCCAAAAGAAAGAGAAGAATATATATTTTATCCTTACAATCGACAATTTTAGAGTGACCGTGAATTGTCTTTGGTCTCTCGTAAATAATTTGCGTTCAGACTAGAAAGACCAGACTCACGGATTTTTGGAGAGACTTGCCTCTGCTATTTTGCGCAGACCACGTCGATCTCTCCTATTTTCGCGCAGACTTCATTCGCACGGATTTGTCTCTCTAGTCTGAAGGCGACAAGAGACAAATCCGCAGACAAGTCTCTCCAAATGTCTTTGTAAATGTATGTGTAAAAGTCTCTAGGTCTCTCGTTGCATTCACACTAAAAGTCTGGTCTCTCCTAAAATCTGCGCAAAAGTCTCTTAGTGTAAAGGCCCCTATTATCAAAAATGCGGGAGTTATTTTGAAAATTTCGATTACGCAAGTAGTGATTACAAAAATTCTATTCGAAAGGACTTTAGAGTGTGCCATGAAACAAATTTTACCTATTTGCAAAATACGAAAACAAAAGAATAAATCCATAGCAACCAAAATAATAGTTCGTTGTCAAGCTAAAAAACGATTGTTTCATAGCACTCTAAAGTCTTTTCGAATATGATTTTTTTGGAATTTTTCCCTTCGAAATCGAAATTTTTCAAATAACTCACATTTTTGAAAATAACTATAGCAAACCGTATATATTTGAAATCAGAAAAAAATAAGCAATTTAATGAGCAATACATTAAATATATGTTCCATTTAAAAAAAAACACAGGTTTGTGTTATATTTCAAAAACGGTGCACGCTAGAGAAAATCTAATTAGCTAAATAGAATCAGCTTTAAAAACTACATTGAAAACAATGAAAAGAAAATGAACTTTTTCGATAGCCTACGAGATATGAGGCATTTTTGAAATCGCGAAAACATGAAGAACCGGAAATAACTCGAAAACAAACGAACAGATCAAAAATCTAATTACACCATCTGACTAGTCAGGAAAAAGTAGAACAGGAATGTGCTATCCGTTAGTTTGTGCGAGCTCTCCTTATTGGAGATACCACCCTCCCTGCAAAACCATCGAAAATCGGCCATCCTGTATACATTAGGGTCTTTTTAATTGAAACGCTTGATGCCCAACTCATTAATATTGTTAATCACATATGTTGCACAATTTCCGCCTATCAACATCCAGAAGTATTTTTTTTTTTAGATTATTTTTTATCGCAGTTCATTAATAATTTTTGTCAGTGATAAGACTCGAAAAATTAATCGGTTTTTTTATTAGGTCAAGTGACAAGTGTGTTTTGTAAGATTTCTTGTAATAATTCTCACTTTTGGCAAGTCAAGTAGAGTTTTTTTTTTTTGTTTCTCTGTTTATACGGATTATTAACTCATAACTATTTCTATAAATGTTAATGAAAAACGAATAAGTATAAAGAAACAACAGAAAGAGGGAATTAAGTGATTTGTGTTTAAACGAACAACTTACAGAACTTATTCAAGTGTCTAACTTTGAACCGTTGGTGCTATGAGATGAATAGTTTTTTTTTTTTTAAGTGAAACTTCTTTAGCCGCGCATGGTTGTAAATATTTTTCAATGTATTTTCCCTATGTAACAAAAATGCGAGACCTAACAGATAGCTGTGCCAATAGCGTCGCTTATACTCTGTCAGTTCTGCCAACTGTGTAAAATAAACACTAGGGTCTAGAGAGTTGGTGGCATTGATCGATGTACAGCGCCCTCTGGAACGAAACTAAAATTTCAAGGCTTACCGCGATTTATAATTTTTTAAGTGAAATACAACTGAAAAACGAGCCTTCAGGCAACGACTGAAAGAAAATAAACCAAGAAAACAATGAACTTCATCTCTAACCTAAGAAGTTTCACTTCTAACGCACTTTCAATTTTTTTGTTGATTCTTGTCGTTTTTGAAAATAGCAATTGTACTCCATTTACAATGTTTGTTTATAAAGGGTATCAATTAATTGTGAAAAATTGATTAGTTTCTTTCCTGAAAAGCAGGAAAATCGTTTGTAATTTTTTTTTTGTATTCTTTTTTAATTAATATTCATATTGAGTAAACCTATACGGGGACAGAGGTCCACTCCAGTCTTTTATTCCCAAATTTCCACTTAATTCATTTGTTTGCATTAATATATATAGCTAATAGCTAAAGAACGAATTTATAGGGGGGAATAAGAAATTAAGAAGCAATCTTAAACTATATATACAGTCTCAAACTTTTGTATTTAATGAATTTATAATGGATGATCTGTTGAATTGTTTCAAGGGGGAGTAGGAGGGGGCGCGGTGGCCCTTTTCACACAAGTCAAAGATCTGCAAATTCACTTGTTAAACAATTAATCTAAATTCCTTTGTTTGTTAGGCACAAATTATTTAAATGATTAAGTATTAATTCGAAACATGTTCTAAATACTTGAATACTTGAATGGAAATTTATTTACTTCTATCATTTATTATTTAGATTGATTCTGTATTTTATTAATTTTAAAAACAGATCTTATACTTAAATAAAGTTTGTGTTCAAAAAAAAAATAAATTGAAAGTGCGTGGAACGCTGCGCATTAGAAGTGAAACTTCTTAGGTTAGAGATGAAGTTCATTTTCTTTCTGTCGTTGCCTGAAGGTTTTTGTTCTGCAGCTGTATTTAACGCCATTAAGTAATATTACAAATATAAAAATTATAAATCGCGGTAAGCCTTCAAATTTTAGTTTCGTTCCAGAGGGCGCTCTATATCAATCAATGCCACCAACTTTAGACCCTAGTGTTTATTTTACACAGTTGGCAGAACTGACAGAGTATAAGCGACGCTATTGGCAACGCGCCCACTCTTCCCTCTCAGCTATCTGTTAGAGGGGAAGAAGTGTTTCCTCTCACGGCGTCTCGCATTTTCGTTACATAGAGAAAATACATTGGAAAATGTTTACATCGAAGCGCCGCTAAAGAAGTTTCACTTCAAAAAGTTTCGACAATATTATACGATTGGGATTCAAATCTGAAACTTCTATATACATATATCAATTTAGACATGTGCCCAATTACACAATAAAGTAATTTAGCAAAATTACAAATTTGTTTCTTGTATACTAAACTTTGACAATAAGTAGACTCTTTCTAAACCAAGTAAATCGCGAATATAGTTGGATAAATGACTTAGGAGATTGGCGTTTGAATCTGTAAAACCACAAAATTACTCCACACAATAGATTCGGTAACAAAAGATACCCTGTTTGGGTGGTACATGACATTTTTTTTCCAGGATTTATAATTTTCATAAAATCTTTTGTTACTGTATCTATTGTGGTTTTTTTACGGATTCAAACGTCAATCTCCCAAGTCATTTACCCAACTATATATCTATAAATTTCGTGTTATAACTTGGTGTGTGTTATTATTAAATCCAAAGTTGGTGGCCTAAAGTTTGCGCCCACTAACTATAGGGACTAGAAAAAAAAAGTCTGTACAATCTTATCCCATTGATTTAATCATCTAACGAGATAAACTTGAACAAAAGTGGCTTTAGGCTAGTTTGTAATAATTTCAGGCACTAGAGATACATGCAAACTAAAGTACAATATGAAATTTTTAAATTAGAGTTTTTGTTTTTTTTTTCAACTGTTTTACAAACACTAATATTCCTAGGAAAATTTGATTGTTTGATTAGAATTCAGTCAACTATAAAATTTCCATTTTAATATAATTTCTAAACAACAAACAACAAAACAAATAATAATATTAACGATAAATTTTAATTATTTTTAATTAGAAATAAAAATCAATTTCCTGTTGATATATCATCACCACCACCACCACCATTGATTGATTGTGTATTATTTTCATAAATAATACACAATCAATCAATTAAAAGACAAAATGTCTAGTTTTATTCTATATAAAATAACACAAATAACATTAATAGATATCAAAACAATTGCATTAATAAGTAAAATAATAATTGTTTACTTGACAACGGGCCATTATAGCGGTAGGAAAAAAATAATAGCCCGTTGTTAAGGCGCCGTTGCTATGATAAACAATCTTTTTTGCTGACATTAAAATTGTGATCATAACCTCAAATTCTCAGATGTCAAAGACAAAATTTAAAAATAAACTTGGGGGAGAGCGTTTCCATACGTTTTTAGGGTGGAAAAGTTCGACAAGCAGAAACTTTGACGATTTTTTTTGTTCGAACATTGCTAGCCTACATAATTGGCCAGATTTAAGTTAAACATCCTGTACATACATACATACATACAAAATTTCTACACAATTACTGTGCAATTTTAGATTAGAATAATTGATAACTACCCTACTACTACTACCACTACCACAATTCGTATTGTTATTGTTCTCGGGACGTAATATAATAATAATAATAAAAAAAAGTGAAAGTTCACGTCTATACTGTATTACACCATTCAATAATGGGTGCGTCGTTATTAATTTTAAACAATAGAGAGATAGAAGCACATAATTGTGTAATATTAACAATTAAGAAAAAATTGTTATAAATTAAACAATTCTATGAGTATGTCTCTATAAAAACATAATTACTTTGATTTGTAATTAAAAGTTTTACGTTTATTTTATTTATTTACTTTGATCGTGAATAGCTCAATATAAAAATATCGCCTCTTCAGGGAATCATTGGGAGAGCAATCAAGCTTCTCTAAATAAAAAAAAGAGAGAGAGAGAGAGAGAGAACAATGAAGACTCAATCTGAAGTAATTTGTTGAATTGATAAATTACCGATATTAAAAGCAATTTGTCAATCAATTTGTGTGCTTTTGTTATCGGATTTTATTTTTTTTTTGTTCTACAGAAAGAAACAAATTTCTTTCCAAATAATAATCCTTTAATAAATGTAAAAGAAATTTTTCTTTTTAAATTCGTTCTGATTGAAACAAAAAAGACAAAGAGAGATAAATAAATTTTGTGGTCATTAACATTTAAGAATGATTAAGCAGCATTTTATTTAAAAGTTAAATTGGTGTTTTTTTAAGATTGATTTGATTCTATTGCATTTTAATAGAATGCAAAAAGGACAAGCAACTTTTGAGTAGGCGAAGATTGTTTTTTTTTCTCTTAAGATTAACTATTTTTGGATAGTTCTAGAATTATATTCGAGTATGCACCACTGAACTGTCTTTAATCACAAATATCTTGTTTGAAATTTTAAGTGGAAAAGTATTTAAAAAAATGACATAATTTCTCACCATCAGAGTCCTAGAATTGCTTTTTTTTTTGCAAAGCTAGTGCTTTTAGGAGAAAGGTCAGCTGCAGCTATGTACCCGCCAATCATTGTATAAATAGCAAAGTGGGCGTTAACATTTGATATATTTATTAAAACGCGATTTGATTGGCGGCCACAAGTCTACAACTAGAAGCGACCAATGAAACACTTAAATGGGACAGCCTGTATATCGAATAGAAAATCAGATCACTGTATAGATAGTTGTTTTAATATTCTAGTCGTTAGTATATAATCGAATGATGATTATATTTCTCTTTATTAACTACCAAAGACAGATAAACTTAATTCAATTTGTTATGTAGTAGATTTGTGATGATTTATACAAAGCACACACAACAACATAATTTGATTTGTATACACTAGGTGCTGTCAAGCGTAAAACCGTGTTAATCGATACCCGCACACTCCTAATTAATATATCTTTTTCTATTTTACGTCCGTAATAGCGCTATTATTAAACTCATTTCGATACTAGTGCTGTAATGAAAAATGTATAGTAATTTTTTTTCCTAACGTTGGTATTGACAGTTGTCAATGACAACAATCGTAAACAAAATCAACAAAATACATAGTAATTTTTGGTTGCATAGCAACCACTAATACATCAATCAGAAACAAATCAAACAATGTTCAATTGTTTTTATCAGTAATACCAACTGACACCAATTTCCCTATAAATATCAAATCTCGCAATTGTTTTTTAATATACTAATATCATCAAGTGACAACAATTAATAATTGAGTTTGTACAACAAGATTTGATTATAAAAATCGTTAAATTCAGAATAGTGTTTTAATTAAAGTTGTAAAGAAAACGTACGACTTGTTTACCATATTTTGATAGACATTTTAACTAAATTGTTTACCCATACCTATCAATTTTTATTAATAATTTAAATCGTTTGAGAATCTGTGTAGTTGATGCTTGGATGTTTAATCATAGAAGACATGAAAAGAGAGAGAGAGAAAGAAACATGTTGATCTTATATTAAAGACCTATATTTAATTAATTTACATTACGAATAAGTAGAAGCGAGATAGAAATAGATACGAATAAAACAACCATCTGTTTGAATAATTATATATAATTATTTTTTATAATTACACTAACAGTCTTCTGTTTTTTGTTTTTTTGTATTTGTATTTGTCTTCTTATCGTTGATACTTTGTCGTAATGAAGGAACGTTATTTTCATTTATATTATTACATTATCTATCTTTGTCTGTCTTGTTGGACAATCAAAAAAAAAATAAAATAAAAAAAACACGAAAAACAAAAGAATTGTTTGAGATTAGATCCATGCACGTTTTCCATTTGGAAAGTTTCAAATATTCATCGAGAGTACGGAATTGTAGTAGAAATGATATTGAATTTAATCCAGGTGTAGCCATTTCTCTCTCTCTCCCCTCTCTTCATCTTTAACACTATCGTCGCTATAGGCCACGCCTTCAGACGGTTCTTGTTATATGAAACGATCTCTAATAGGATGGTTCTTCGACTACATGTGTTCATAAAATTGTTTGCAATTTGTTCCAGTTTCAACCTCCATTATTATTATTATTGTTATTGTGGAAATTTTCTAATAATATTCTGTTAGTTCTACAGGAATTTACAAATTCGTTCACAACAGTTGTTATTATTGCTGTTTATTATATTAAATTCTATTTTAAAATTTGTTCGTTGTTAATGTGGCGAATTGTTGATCCTATTCTATTATTAAAATGGAAATTTTAATAGAAAAATTAGTATTCTACCTACAGTTTGGAATTATCTTAAATAACATCTTTAGAATTGCTAGTAAATCAATAATTTGTAGAATAAAGACACAAAATAATCTAAAATGATTGTTTTTGAGTAGATGTACAAGGCGATCTCTCATTAGATATTGCTTTTTTGATATGATACTGTCGTTGTTTTTGTTGTCGTTCTATTTGTGAGATTTGTGGGTGGACACAGCAAAAAATCAAACCCTCACCGAGATCAATGTATTCGTCATCTCTCTCTCTCTTTCTCTCTGATTATATTGTTTCGTAAGTAGTCAATAATTTTCTGTTTATAGTTTTGTTCTCTATACAACACGAGGTGCAGTAGAAACATAGAGACACAAGAAATCCTTCATTAGCATCTGTCTAGTATTTGTATGTGTGTGTGTGTGTGTGGAACAATTGAATCACTTGACAAATTTGATTTATGTCAAATCAAGTCACTAAAGATCTATTTGTTTTTTGTCTATCGATGGGAATTTGTGCCAAAACATGATCATAGTAACCGTAGAATGATATCCTTATAGCTGCTCAATCTTTTGTCTCAAATGGGCAACGGTTAGGTTACGTTCACACCAATAATTTAATGTCTTATAGCTAGCTAGCTAGATAGATAGATAGATAGATGCTTGGTTGAATCTGTCCATTTAGCAGCGATTTTGTATTATCGGATTTTCATTATTGATTGAAGACCAATCGTAAAGTTCAAATACGATACTAGGCAGACGAATCAAACAAAACTCCAACAAATCGTTTCAATATGAAATCTTCTGATTGGTGAAGCCCCGACTAATCTTAGATTTTGAGGGACTGTTCTTTAGAATCATAAAGAACAAAATTTATGCACATTTAATTTTTTCAGATTTTCAAGAAATATCATTTTTAGGCTTTATCAATTTTAGCTGTAAAAATTTTACTTGTCTAAGATATCTGTGCATTTGGGGTGGCATTTGAAAGGTGAAAGGTGGTAGTTTTCATGTGATCGATAAAAATTTGTTCAGTTAATACCTGTCATTAACGAGATGGTGTTGAAGATACGTCCTTTTTTTACTCAATTGTTGTGTTTTTTTCAACTGAACCCAGCGTCTCGACTGTTTAATCTAAATAATTGATGTTTACTCAGAAAGAATAAAGTACAACCTGTAGTTAACACGAATAGGTCAATCTTTATATACAAAATCTGTTTTTTGCCTACAAAAAGAAGGTACATTTTGCCAATTTTTTTTTTGAAAAAAAAGTTTTCTTGAAATTGTGGAAAAAGTTGAAATTTCTTTTTTCAAAATGTCATAACTTCGAAACGGCCGCATATTAAGAGCTCAAACTTTTAGGGAATCTTTTTTTCAAAGTAAAGAACACCTCCACAAAATTTGAAAAAAATCGGCTGGTGTTGTCCTGCAAAAATGATTTTATTTGGTGGAACGACCCACCAAAAAACGTTATAACAACGTTATCTCTTTATCCTAGGCCTGCAACTTTTCACATCATCCTCGTATATGTAATGAAGCTTTTGGCTTCAAGCATAATTTGGTCATGTGTAAATACTTTTTCCCCCCCTCTCTCTCTCTATATATATATAGTAATATTAAAATTGTTGTGAGTTTATTGCGACAAACTTTCATTGAGTTGAATCGGTTTTGTTTTCTCTCTCTCTCTCTTCCTTCGCCCATCCTCTGATGACAATTTCGTTATAATTATCTTTTGTATTTCGTTCTATTTTATTTATTTTTCTTTGCTGTACTTTAATATACCTACCTACTCAACTTAGTTTCTCGTTCATCGTTGTGATTTCGTTACAGGTCTTCTCTTGTCTTTTTGTTTTTTTTTGTTGCTAAAAAGGAAATAGAAGAAGAAATCAATGTAGTGAAGTAGAGAATTTTTCTTTCGATTTACTTGTTTATTAGTTTCATTAAAACTATTGTTTATTCTGTCTTTTCTCTCTCTCTCTCTCTCTTGAAAATGATTAAGTTGTTTTATAAAAAAGTTCGAAATTCAATTCTGTTCAATTTATATACTTGATTAAATTTTTAATTCAGTTTTCTAGAATTATTTTATCATCAACAAAATATTAGATTGGGATTTCTTTTTGTTGTTGAAATAAAACACAACGGGCTCTTGATAACTTGTGTGCATATAAATCTATCAAATTTACCTTAAAATACAATGTGTCTATTTTGTTTAGGTTTTTGTTTTGTTTTTCTTAAGCGAATAGTGAGGTATTGTTGCCACTCTGTAAATTACCCACACACACAGAGAGAAAGAGAGAGAGAGAGAGAGTTTTGTTTCGTTTTGTAGCGTTAGAATAGACAAATTATTTAATGGAGTTTTGTGAAGTAATAATGGTGCTAAATCGTTTAACCGATCCTGGATTCCATACATTATTATTATTATTATTATTATTTTAAAAGCTTACTATAGATGGAAAAGAATTTACTTTCAAGGGCCGACATATACATCTTTTACCCGCCACAACTGTAATCCACAGAAGTAAATAAATCAAATAGCGCCAATTGTTTTTTGGATCGTTAGATTGCAAGACAATAATTCACACATTCAATCAATAATTTCATGGATTATTTCAGTTCTTATTTATTAGAGACGTGTGTTTTATATAGGTACAGTTTAATTTGATAATTAATGCTATACGAAATTAATCGACCAAAAGGTTTCTAGATTTAAGTTGGCACCATTGAATTTAGTGACTTTTGTTTAACAACGTTCGTCATCGAGTAAAAAGTGTTACCAGATTTGGTTAAAAAGAAACGTATATTTCTAGGGATTTTTTCGGTTTTCGTACTGGCACTACGTATACTAATGTTAAATGAGACACCTGTCATATCTGTCAAATCTAGTAACCCTTTGCTCGTTGAATGATTATATTATTATACATACATGTAAACAAAGAAATCACTAGAAATATCACTAGATTCAAGTCTACCAACCAAGAAAAATTAAAGAAACAATAAAAAATAAAATAAAAATAATTGTGTTTTTTTAAGGGGCGATATGGATACACACAAATAAATCCCTGAGATGCAAGGGTACCAACTTAAAGCTAGGGTACCGATTTCTGCGCTTCATTCTTATTATTCGCGCATCTATCGATTAATTTCACGTAACGATTGATTGGTTCCTTCGTTTTTTTGTTTTGTTTTTTTTTTGTACATAATATTTTAACACCTTACCATGCATAATTTGATTTGTTCCGAAACAAATTGATATTTACTCTCGAATTTTTTGTAATGCGTAAGCAATTTTTTGATTGTTTGGTAAACAATGCAAATGTATTAACGAGTTGGGTAGAAGAAGTAAAACTTTCCCTTCTGTTTGGGGGAATCTTGTTGAGTTTTACTACATTATAAAGTGGTGCTGCAGCTGCGTAGGTATAATAGAAAAGTTTTCTTTATTCTTTTGTGGACAACAGAAAAAATCAATCTGTCTTTTAAAGGCTGAAATTTACAATTTTATGTGTTAATTAAAACGTAATAACCATTTATCAATGTCAAATCAAAATGTGAAAACAATAACAAATATATTCTGGGATTGAAAGAGAAAGAGAGAGAGAGTGGAGAGTATTATACATTTGCCGCCCAATTATCGTTAACAACACAACCATATACTTACAATTTTGTTGTTTTTAACCAAATAAAGTCAGATCCAGTTTACATGATAATTGTGTGCAGATCATTATTTAAAATGGAATGAATGGAGCGAGAGAAGAGAAAAAAACAAAGGAATCAATTACGAGAATATGCCAGGTTTATTTTCTTAGTATGGGTTTAATTAAATTGAACCATTAAAAGATTGCATTCATAAACAAATAATAATTGTTTACTTGACAACGGGCAATTAATGGCGTTGCTATGGCGTTATCAAAAAATAATAGCCCGTTGCTATGATAAACAATACAAAAATGTGATCATAACCTCAATTTTTCAGATATGTCAAAGAACCCGGACGTTATTTGCCCCATAACGCCCCTGATACATTAATAACTATTATAGGCGTAGAGTAGTAGATAAATTAGGCATCAATAATTCAAATGAATCTCAATTTCGACACCCCTACAATTGTTGCATAACTCTGATGATGGGGTGGCGGTGTTGAAAGGAGAGAGAGGGGGGGAAGGGTAGATAAGAGAGAATATAGAATGTCAAGTAAATTGAAGTGTCATAGACGACGCGCTAGCTAGGGGAATTGTTACTAATCAATCATGAAATAATCAGAGGAGGCACAGGAATGTGGGAACGTTTTTAATATAACCCCGGTATGTGTGTGTGCGTCACGTATCTTTTCAGAAAAGAAAAACACTCGAAGAGAGCAACGATAAAGTTTTATGAATACCGAATAACATTTTCCTTTGAGAGACGTTACGATTAGGTGTCACCTGGACGGTGAAATCGTTCATCTTTTTTTTGTTTGTTTTTTGTTTTATAAATTGTTAAGGGTTGAGGGATGAAAATCGATAGATTTTCTAATAATAATCGTGTGTGAAGGCAATCGAAACCGTTATGGTTTTCATACGATTCGATCCCAGATGTTTAACAACAACAACAACAACAACAACGAAAAAAACAGTGATTAATGAAACCTCTTTAGTGCGACCTATTTTTGCTATTTTGTTTTTTGACTTCATGACTAACAAATGATTGTGTATATCTTAGAAATATTAAATTAGATTGCTACAGATTTTTGATGGATTCTCATATTTTTGTTGTGGTTGTTGTGTTTTTTTTTCTGTAAGAAGTTTATCCATTTTGGGAATACACTCATGACATTATGTGGCTATAATATAGAGTATGTCGATAATGGATGTGGGAATTGGGGAGATGTCGTCTTGTTTTGAAATTGAACAGATTTATTTATCTATTTTATTGATTATTTAATGAAATATCAAAAAAATTGAAAGTGCGTTAGAAATGAAACTTCTTAGGTTAGAGATGAAGCTCTTTTTTTGACTGGTTTATTTGCTTTCTGTCGTTTGCCTGAAGGCTCGTTTTTGTTCTGCAGTTGTATTTTTCGGCATTTCACTGTTATTATTATAAATATAAGAATTATAAATCGCGGTAAGCTTTGAAATTTTAGTTTCGTTCCAGAGGGCGCTGCATATCGATCAATGACACCAACCCTCTAGACCCTAATGTTGATTTTACACAGTTGGCAGAACTGACCTCTGTAGCTATTGGCAACGCCCCCACTCTTTCCTCTCCAGTGTCTGTTAGAGGGGAAGTGTTTCCCCTCACGGCGTCACGCATTTTCGTTACATAGGGAAAATACATTGAAAAATATTTACACCCAAGCGCGGCTAAAGAAGTTTCACTTCAAACAAATAAAAAGGGAGATAAACGAACATAGTTGCCCGTGTGATAATTGGATTCGTTGCTGTTTCATTGCAAGTTTCTTTTTCTGCTTTATTTTAATGTCGCCGTTCTTTCTCTTTCTTTCACCTTTTATAATTAACAACAATTTATTAGAATATTTTATTTTAAATGTTGGCATTGTTGTTGTTGTCTTGAATGTTAAGAATAATAATAAGGGTTGTGCGAGTGGTGCTTTTAGGAAATTGCTTTGTGTAGGGAATTTCTACAGTTTATGATGTGTCATCTATTTATTGCATGTTAGCATGAAACACGGAAATAAGTGCCGTTTAATTTCAGTTCCAGATATAGCTCCTGAAGGAATTGGATTATTTATTATTAACTGTACTCCCGCGACTTTGTTTGTGTAGATTATAAATACATCACATAATAATATTATGTGATTTGTTATAAAAAAAAAAAAAATTGAAAGTGCGTTAGAAGTGAAACTTCTTGGGTTAGAGATTCAAAAATCATCGCGGTAAGCCTTGAAATTTTAGTTTCGTTCCAGAGGACGCTGTACATCAATCAATGCCACCAACTTTAGACCCTAGTGTTTATGTTACGCAGTTGGCAGAACTGACAGAGTTTAAGCGACGCTATTGGTAACGCCCCCACTCTTCTGTTAGAGGGGAAGTGTTTCCCCTCACCGCGTCGCATTTTTCGTTACATATAGGGAAAATACATTGAAAAATATTTACAACCAAGCGCGCCTAAAGAAGTTTCACTTCAAAAAGACGGCAACGTCGCAATAAATTAACCATGTTGACAACTGATGTCAGCTGTATTCAATGTGTTGAAACTTTAATGCCCTTTTTTTAACCCCGTTAGAGGGCGCATTTTCAAAAATCCTGTCTTAGTTTTCGTTTACAGCGCCAACTGATAGTTTCGGAGATGAGTCAGTGAATGAGTGGTAAATCGCTTTTATATATAAAGAGTATCGTTTAATATAAATATTGAGTGTAAATATTTTAACACGGATTGATTTCCTTTCACTGATCTACTTTGTTTTTTTTTTAGATTTTTCCAAAAAAAAACAACAGAATTTTTGTTGTAATTATTTTCTCTCAAAATTGTTCCTAAAATGGAAGTAATTTAAACAAATTACTAGTTATATTTTTGTCTTATCTCTTAAAGGCACAGCAGTAGGTTTCAGGTGGGGAAAAAAATGGGATATGTCAAGGAAAATACGTGATTTCAGAGATTAAGATATTTTTACAGTAGAGTCTTTCTAAGGCGCGCGCGCTCTCTCATGACAGAACAAATGAATTCAATCATTAAATTTAACCTGTAAACTGTTTTAGAAGATTTGTATTTTCTAGGCGTGTTAAAAAAAATTGAAGTAATTTTCAAGTGTTATTGAAATATTTTCAATAAGAAATCGACGATTATTATTATAGAAAAATAGTTGGAGAAATTCTAAAGAAATGCAAAATATAAATCGAATGACTCTCCCCATATGCAATGTTCTATTATTCAAATATATTTTTATTTATTGAAGTTTGAAATGTGTAATAAATTTTCTATATAGTTATTGACAATATCATTGATCTCAACACACATAATAAAACCGTTTCTATCGAATGTATTCGTATATATCAGCGCACATGTTGATCTAAAAGAAAAAGTACAAAAAAAATCCAAAATTCAATATTTATCAAAATGTAATCGCTTAATACACATCATATGGCCAGTATAACGTTGATTATATTATCGTTGAAATGTTGTATTATCGATTTAAACATATTGATAATAATGTAAAAGCTCTCCCACATAGCTGCAAAAATAATCGCAACTGTTTGCATTTCTTTGAGTTGGTAAATTTTGTATCCATTTGGCGCCCTTTCCCCGTATAAATTCACATTTTTTTTACGTTTAATTAATGTTAATAATGTCCCTACGGACCTAACACAAATTTCTTACAATTCTCTTATCTCATATCAAAGTTGCTATGGATATTCGTTTTAAACTCGATTTTCGATTGTTTCAACTACAATCCGTGTGTTTCTATGGCAACTAGCGGACAAACAATTATATATTTTCATGGCAACTGAGATTACGAAAATGTGTGTCGCAGATAATGTGATTTGCTGACAAGTAAAATATTAAGGGTGACTTCTTGATTCTGTAGAGAAATCTTCTACTCTAATAATTTTTAATAATGTTTTTTTTTGTTTATTTGTTATTGTCACAATAGTTTGATAACAAAACAAAAAAAGAGAGTAAAACATTAAATTATTGACAACTATGACATATCTCTGCGTATTGTGTGTTCGGATCCGATACGATAGCAACATTTTGGGCGTAAAAATGTCTGCGTGTGATGAATCAAAATATTTGTTTATCTCAAACTTCATAGAAGAAAACGCTTATTAAAGTTTATGTTGCGTTATTTTTTTTGTTACACGAACTTCATTCAATGATTGAATGGAAAATATAGAAATGATGGCGAAAAGGCGGAAAATCTAATAATAATGGTGAATAGTTCTATCGCTTTTGTAAAAAATAAAATAATAAAATCGACAAATAATAAAAGAAAACGAGTAGAAATCTGATATTAATCCATTATTTTTTTTTTGTGGTGGCCTGTATAAAATTATAGCCTTCGTTGGGCTTGTGTGTAATTAAAGTTGGTGAAAATTGTTTAAAAATTGATCCATCATTGCATTTCTTTATTATATGATGGATATATATTTGAATTTTAATTAAATCATTTAAAAAAAAATATGTTTTTTAATTGAGTGCAATTTTTATGTCATGTTGCAAAATTATAGGTTGCTTTTGTTTATCAAAAAGTCGACAGCAGTAGCAGTAGCAGTAGCATAATATTTTGTAAGAGTCTAAAATTTATAATTTATTGGTTGAAATGTAGAAAATGGAGACGTCGACTTGGATTATTATCAATAAATCTTTCCACTCTCTTTCTCTCTTCCCATTTTTATAACTTGTTACATTAAAATTACTCAAGACGCGACTTAAACTGCTTTTATAAGTTGAATGATAATATAATATCCGGCGTGCAAAAAAAACTGTGACAAGTATATACGGTTATGGTAGAGCAAATAGGTGGCGCGGCCAAATCAACCACCAAACCAAAATCTTGTTATTAATCAACTTAAATTATTGCGCCCGAGACAAACAAGACTTCTGCTAACTATTCTGAGTTGCACTAGAAACGGCGCCCGAGGCAGATGGCCCCGTGGGCCCCCCCTCTCAGATCGCCATTGCAAATACGAAACAACGATTATGGTTGAAATAAAATCAACAATCCACGATAATTATTTGTTGGAAACGTATTCAAAATGTGGATGCACCGGTTTCTCTTCTTATTCTTCTTGACCAGTTGTAGTTGTAGTAGCGATTGGTGTGTTGGGCAAAGAATCCTGAAAGCCACAGCAGGATTGCTTGTCTTTGTTTTGTTGTTGTTGCTGTTGCTGTTTTTCTCCTTAGGCTGTGTGATATGAATTTTAATAGCTTATCGGGTAGCATTCTCTCCCAATACAATTGTAATATAAATCCATCTCGTCGCTTTGTTGTTGTTGTTGTTGTCATCGTTTTCAATTGTTGTTGTCTTAAAGTTGAACCTTTTTCTCTTGTTTTGTTTGTTTCGTTTTTTCGTGTGTCTTCACCATTGTGTATATTGGTTATTCTTTTGTTTTGTTATCCACTACGGAAAAGCAAAAAAATTGAGATACATTTCGAGTCATTCATTTTGAAATGTCAATTAGTCCTCTTACTGGGGCCACAATTCCCAATTATTATTAATATCTGGTAACTACAAGTTACAAAAAAATATATAATTTAAAGAATTTTAGAGTGCCATGAAACGTGTCTTTTTTTTATTATTGCAAGATAACAACCAGAATTAATAATTCGTTGCTATGTTACAGTAGCAATTGTTTCTCATGACAGTCTTTGAAGTGATTCAAATATATATTTTTTCAAACACTTACTGTTAATATGATACTTTAATGACCAATAAGCTCGATGGTACTGTAGTAATTCACCCACATCAATGGTAAAATGCTCTACTTTACCATCGAGAACAAAGAATGTGTTGTCTTTGACAAATAAATAAATAGAAACAAATGCTAGTTGTTTATAGAAACCCATAGCAACCGACTGCAAATAAACAAAAAACAATTGCTAGTTGTTTAGAGAACTCCAATAGCAACCAACAATTGACAACTGTGTGGATTTTGGGACCGAATGGTTACTAGATTTTACAGATAGAATCGAAAAGATACCTAAATAAACAAATAAATCACTGGGAATAGCACTAGATTCAAGCGTACCAACTGAAATCTAGTAACTGTTTGGTCCGTGAATATACTATAAGTTACTAGAAAATTGAAATTTCAATTATAGCCTTAAAATAAACAACTTTTGGTCACAATTACTAATTACTATCTGACTATTGTGCAAATTTATAAGGACACCTCCGGGGAATTGTCACGTTTTCATGTATGATTCACACTTGTACGCACAATAATTGTACATGTATTCTCGGTACGTTATGGCATGTACGTACATACAAAATTTAATTGATTTGTATTGTAAATTGGATTCCAATATTGTTATATAACGTGACCTGTTAATTAGGTCGCTTTAATTTATAAATATTACTTATTGTTTATAGAGAATATATGACTAAAATCGGTTAATTATTTGAATGATGATTTCAATCGATTTTCTTTACGTTATATCTACTTACCACACGATGAAAAAAAAAACAAACGTTATTTGATCATAAGTGGTTTGCTATTGAAAGATTATCAATGATTCAATTCATCCATCTTACTTTTCTACTTTCTTTCTTTCTTTCTTTTTCGGATGGATATTGTTAATCTCAAGAGGATTGATATTGTTTGTTTAGTATTTCAAGAGTTTTCCCTTTATTTCTTCTACTATTCTACGATGTATGTACGTGTGTATGTGTGAATGAGAATAACATTTCCCTGAATGTAATATCTTTGAAATATAGTGGCACTTATGTTTACAATACACTGATAAAAGCCCTACTGTCATAGAGGATATACGTTTGTCTTTAAAAAAAAACAAAAAAAAAACAACACGTCCTATCTTTTATTTGTTTTCCATTAGAATTTAAATATTAAATTTTTTAATAGAACGAAAAAAATCAATATTCCATCAAATTGTTGATAAACGCTCCGAGATTCGTTTTCGTATTCCGCGTTTCTCGTAGTTGTTAGGAAATTCAAAAAAAAAACGAATCAATTTCGTAATCGAGGGGTGGCGGAGGAGGGATTGACGTGATGACAACAAAAGCTACTCTCTTCTCACACACACGTATACGTGTCTAATTATTCTCTTGCGCCTTGCCCCCGTTGTTGTAATAATGAAATGTGATAAACCAGCGAAGCGGGCGGGTATTCGCTAGTTAATATTATAAATATAAAAATCATAAATCGCGGTAAGCCTTGAAATTTTAGTTTCGTTCCAGAGGGCGCTCTACATTGATCAATGACACCAACTCTCTAGACCCTAGTGTGTTTATTTTACACAATTGGCAGAACTGACAGAGTATAAGCGATGCTATGGCAACGCTCCCACTCTTCCCTCTCAGCTACCTGTTAGAGGGGAAATGTTTCCCGTCACGGCGTCTCGCATTTTCGTTACATAGGGAAAATACATTGGAAAATATTTGCACCCAAGCGCGCCTTCAAAAAAAAGGTTTGATTAGAAAAACAATACACGAATTGTGTGTAAAAAAAACGCTGTCGTTTTCGATCAAAGTAAACGTTGATAGTCGTGTAAACTGAAACCGTGTAAAGTGATACAGTCGAATATAGTTTTGGGTGGGCTATGATAACGATCATCCTGATAGATATCGAATCAATTTGTACAGTGTAGATTTTCTAGAGTACCTTTTTCAATAAAGAGAGCCAATTTTTCTTTTGAGATTTCAAAAAAAGTTCGATTTGAGAGACTGGAAAACAAAAGAATGTATCAAACATCTGACTAGCCCCTAAATACTATCGAAAATAAGTCATGTTATACAGTGATACCTTGCTAAGATTCGTTAAACAAAGAACAAAAGTCCCTATGGGTTTTTTTACATATTTTTTTGTAGTCTAAAAATTTGTTATCATTATGAATTTTTTTGGTGCGTTTCGTATTTGAAAATAATTGTTGTAATTAATTACAACACGTAGTTGGGGATTTTTGGAGCGTTTAGTTTGACGTTCAACCAACAATATCACTAGATTCAAGTGTACCAACCGAAATCTAGTAACCTTTTGGTCGGTGAATATTTGAATTGTCATAAAAGAGACAATTTACTGTAGCTGATGTGAAATGAATTGTTTTTATTAAATAAAATCGAAACTGTACTAGTGTTACTAGATTAATAATAACAATTATAATATGAACTTTATATCAATTTTGTTGTGGTATTTACTCGTATTGGGGGGCTAATTATTCTATAGTCAGTGGCAAATTATTGGGTTGTTATCTACACACAAAGGGTCTAGTTGTCGGTTATTATAATCCTCTTATTATGTATTCAATACTACGGAAATTATTCGCCTCCTTTACCATATTGCAGAACAATACTAATTATATACTATAATAATAATAATAAAATGTTGGCAAAATTTCAAATATTAATAATATTTAATATAAACTAGGTGTGAATATTTTTAATACAAGATGGTAATGAACAGCTTTTGATTTGTGCCTCTTTCTCACCCAATGCACAACCACCTGATAAACAATGACGCCAACGTGTAATTTTACCAATACCACAACTAACACTACATGTTGACCATTTACTCCAATGATCCCATTTTTTTATCACTTTATTATCATCATCATCATCATCATTATTATTATTATTATTGTTGTTAGTTGTAGGAATTTCAATAAATTCACATAAAACGATCGATGTTGGTACCATAAACAATGTGATGAATATTAACATTGACATTTTATGTCAAACATACGTATCTACCAACAACCAACAATATACGTTATACGTTTACATACTATATTTTGGATTTTAATGCTATCTGTTGTACCAAATATGATTAATTATGTTTAATTTTTGAGATTATAAAAATGAGTAATTTTTCAAAATTAACGATTAATAATAACACTCCGATGATGGATGATGTTTTTATTTTTGCTACTCAATATCGGAAAAGCAATCGAAATATCATTATAAATTAATGAAGGGAAAGAAAAAAAATCATTATAGAAAATACAGGGTGGCTGATTCAAATTTGTTTACGTCATTTGTTTATTGGAATATATAGTTTAAAGAGTGCCATGAAACGATTATTATCTAGTGTTTTTTTGTTATTACAAGGTGGTAATAACAGAAGAAACGATAGCAACCAAAATTAATAATTCGTTGCTATGGTAACGTAGCAATTGTTTCTCATAGCAGTCTCTGAAGTAATTCAAATATGGTTTTTTTTTCGTAATTTACACTGGCGTTATCTCTCTCTCTCTCTCTCTCTCTCTCGATATTTTTCTATCTTTACCTTTATCTCTCACTCTTTGTTGCTGTCTCTCTTTCTTCCTTTGCCACAGTTCTCACTAATACTTGTTAGAAGAAACAAAAGAATAAATCTATAGCAACCAAAATTAATAATCAATTGATAAGCGAATGTAGCAATTGTTTCATGGTGCACTGTGACTATTTCAAAGGTAATTAAAAAAATTTGTTTTAAGAAATAAAAGAATATCAAAATAAAGTTAAAACTTGACACAATGTAAATATTTTGAACAATCAAATGTTTGGTTTATTATGAATGAATAATAACTTTCCTGTTTCGGATTTGATGATATTTTTTTGTTTCTATATAAAACTCGTTTCAATTTTTGTTTTTTTTTTGTAATTTTTTCTTTGATATCTGAAAATTTGAGGTTATGATCACATCTTTAATGGCAGCAAAAAAGTTGTTTATCATAGCAACGGGCTATTATTTGTCATAACGCCATCTCGCAACATGTAAACAATTATTATTTGCTTATTAATGCAATTGTTTTGATATCTATTAATGCTCCAATAATTTATATTTACGTATGACATAAAATAATAAATAAACTTTAATAGGTTTCACACAGTTTTAATTTAAATTTGATTCTTATCAATCTTTCAATTTAAAACAATCCGAATGGGAAAAATCTTTCTGTGGATCATTCTCCACACAATTCACAACAACGTTGATGTTGATTTGAAATTGTTCAAAAAAAAAAACAACAACGCTTTTATGTTATTATCTCTCAAAACAAAAAAAAACTCATCCGAATTTAATTCGGATAAATAATAAGTGTGGCCCTTGTAAATATTTCCTTTCTTTAGGCCATTCTCTATCTTTCTCTCTCTCACACACATACAACTTAATCATTAAATAGCCAAATTTGAGGCCTGAATTTTAATTACTCACATCCTTTTTATAAATAGAATTAACCACTAACACTATATTTAAATTTATACAACGCATTATACTACAAACTTTAGAGTATGTACAAGCAATAAAACAAATATTTTTGGTCATAGTAGAGAGGTGTTTCCATATTTTTGCCGTCTTATCAATTCAAGCTTTAACTTTCTTTGCGAACAGAGAGCTGAATTACCCATTTACCCACAGCTGTTCACTTTTATAGGTTTCATTTTAATAATAATAAGAAGAAGAATTGATGGGTGAATAAGTATAATAATTTGTAATTTAATAGGAAAACTTATAACTTTGCCAGTTGTATAATAATAATAATAATAATATGTTATACTTATGCTAGAAAAGATTAAGATGAACATTCACTTTATAACTTTGAAAACTTAATTATCCTAATTGTTTCATTAATAATCCTCTATGGTTATATTGTTTAAATGTAAAGCGATCGTTCTTTCTAGTATACATGCCCAATATTCAGTTGGATCTAAAGTTTTATTTTACAAATAAAGGAGAAAAACAGACGAACAAATTACGGTTAAATTCATTATTTTCGAAGCTTGTACAGGGTGGCCGATATTCGATGGTTTTGCAGGGTATCTCCTAAAGCTCGTACAAACTAACGGATAGCACATTCCTGACTAGTCAGATGGTGTAATTAGATTTTTGCTATGTTCTTTTGTTTTCGAGTTATTTCCGGTTTTTCATTTTTTCGCGATTTCGAAGATGCCTTATATCTCGTAGGTTTTCAAAAAAGTTGACGCTTTTTCCACAGTTTCTAGTGTAGTTTTTAAAGCTGATTCTATTTAGCTAATTAGATTTTCTCTAGCTCTCACCGTTTTTGAAATATAACACAAACTTATGTTTTTTTTTAAATGGAACCTATATTTAATTTATCGCTCATTAAATTGCTTATTTTTTTCTGATTTCAAATATATATAGTTTGATATAGTTATTATCAAAAATGCGGGAGTTATTTTGAAAATTTCGATTACGCAAGTAGTGATTACAAAAATTATACTCGAAAGGACTTTAGAGTGTGCCATGAAACAAATTTTACCTGTTGCAAAATAAGAAAACAAAAGAATAAATACATAGCAACCAAAATAATAGTTCGTTGACAAGCTAAAAAACGATTGTTTCATAGCACTCTAAAGTCTTTTCGAATATGATTTTCGGAATTTTCCCTTCGAAATCGAAATTTTTCAAATAACTCTCACATTTTTGAAAATAACTATAGCAAACCATATATATTTGAAATCAGAAAAAAATAAGCAATTTAATGAGCAATACATTAAATATATGTTCCATTTAAAAAAACATAAGTTTGTGTTATATTTCAAAAACGGTGAAAGCTAGAGAAAATCTAATTAGCTAAATAGAATCAGCTTTAAAAACTACATTGAAAACAATGAAAAGAAAATGAACTTTTTCGATAGCCTACGAGATATGAGGCATTTTTGAAATCGCGAAAAAATGAAAAACCGGAAATAACTCGAAAACAAAAGAACATAGCAAAAATCTAATTGCACCATCTGACTAGTCAGGAAAAAGTAGGACAGGAATGTGCTATCCGTTAGTTTGTACGAGCTTTCCTTATAGGAGATACCCTGCAAAACCATCGAAAATGGTCCACCCTGTACATTAATTTTATTATAATAGTAATAATAATAATAATAATAATAGTTGTACAAAACGATTTGATATAATAACAATAGTTATTTGTAATATACGAGCAAATTTAATTGAATTAATCTGTTTTATAATTGATTAATCGAAAACAGTAACCAAATTAACAGATAATTACGTAGAGAAAATTTTATAAACGGTTAAAATTGATGGGGTAATGGTCTCTCATTAATTTTAGAGTTGAATGAAAGCGCTAATCTTTTGTGTTGAATTTGGAATCATGAAAATTCCAAAAACACTTTGACTTTTATTACTTTTTATGTCTCCAATTATTAGTGTAATGAAGAAAAAAAATTTTAAATCGTTATTTTCTCGTTTCGTTTTTCGGTTCAATTCCGGTTTATGATGATGACATAAGAGAACTAATAACACAGCGTACTTGATTTTTTTGTTTTGATTTGTTCAATATTTATTGAAATTAAATAAAGACTCGAAACGTATTTGTTCGAATAAAGTTTGATTGAAATTGTTTAAAGAAAAACCAACATAAAAGACGACTTTATCTTATATCAAGACAATTTGAAGAGAATTGAACGAAAAGATTAATCTTAAGTTTAAGAGAGAGGGGGCGCTTACATCAATTCATTCACTTATTATTAGGCATACTTTAGGCAATTAACAGAACTTGTAATTTCGTCAAATATTGTAAATATCTGCACAAAGAAATCAAACTAAATTCGAACTAATTAACGTTATTTGAATTTTGCTCGACAAATTAAAAGAGAAGATGAAACAAAAATACTCGATGATGATGATAATGATGATGGTAGAGTAGAGAGACAAATTAATGGAATCGAACTGGAAACCTCTTCTCTCTCTCTCTCTCTCTCTCTCTCTCTCTCGTGTGCAAAATTGTATCAACGGTTTTCGATAACGATCGGGGGAAATTTGCTAAAATTTCAAAGAGTGTGTGTTTCGTTTTTTCTTTGTTTTGTTCGTTTTTGTTTTGGTTTTTGTACAGGATGGCCCATTTGGGATGGTTTTGCAGGGTATAAGAGTTCGTAAAAATAACGGATAGTACATTCCTGTCCTAATTTTTCGAGATTACTCAAATGGTGTAATTAGATTTTTTGGTATATTCTTTTGTTCCCCAAATAAGTACTACTTTAAGCGTCATTCGTCTTATTTATTGCACACGTCTTTCTCTTGTCAACGTCTTAATCACACTGCCTCGTCACATCCATCTCCCCTCTCTCTCTCACACGCAATCTTCCATTTTTTGCACAACAATAATTATTGAAAATCATTAAAAAGTAACACGTCAATTCTACTACATATTAAATAGGTATTGGAGAAATTATGCCATATTGTCTATCCCACATAATACAGAGTAAAACCTCTCTAATACGGACACATACGGAATAAGAGGTGGCCGTATTAAGGAGGTTCTGGAAGTTGAAAATGCCATTTATAAGATTTAGTATGTATGTTGGCAAAAGTCTCCGTAGAGGTTTGGTGTTCGTAAATAGAGGTTTTATTATTATTATTATTATTATTATTATTATTATTATTTAAATAAGTAATAAATTTCAAATAGGAAATATTAAAATTTTGATCATAAACAATAAATGTGGGTGAATTTAAAACAAAATTTTTTGTATGATGAAAAATCACATCAATTTATTTATGTAATTATTTATTTATTTATTTATTTATGTTGGATTTTTTTAATTTGCGCAACCAGCAATTTCATTGTTTCCAATTATTCAGGAAATTTGATAACAAATCGTATTATTTATCAAAAAAAAACCGAAAAAAAAAATAGAAATTGCAATAGATTAAAAAGAAACAATGGTTGAATTTTTGGTGGATGCGCCGGGCCATTAAACATTCTTGCATACTTGTTCTTTTTACTCAATAATGAATGAAAGAGCTTCCATTTCATTAGAAAATATCAACAGATGTGTTCAATAAAAGTATGGTTGGCTGGCTGGCCTTAGAATTGAAATATATTTATTTATAAAACGAGCAAATACCGCACACATCCGCCCACAACAGAACTAACCAAACTGTTATCAATTTTTTCTATAAATAGTCGTCAGGGGATTTTACTGATGATAAATACAACCCAAATAGTTATACAACAGACAGATGTGGTGGATTTAGAAATAAACTTGTTTCATGTTCAAGTGTGTCTGGTTTTCATCATATTTAATTATTTCTATCGAATTGTTATGTCAAATTTTATTAAACTTTAACTTATTGTAGTGTAAATGTTCGTATTGAATGCCCAATTATAATACGTTGTTCTTATCGAGAAATCTGTAGCTTATCGCTTCATCACGCTTTGATAGTTCAGCAATTATTGCCTTTTCTCTATGTAGGTACGTGTTACGGGATTAATGTGCGGAATAATTCGGGTGATTAATTGATAAATTAATGATTGATATTGGTTTATAACTAATGAAAGGTGAGAAAATTTATAATTGGTTAATTTTGGTGGATGCGCCGGGAATTATTCTTCCCCCCCCACCCTCTCCGTTCCAACATAAAATTGTGATAATATTGAAATGAATAGAATACAGAATTTGATAGAATGGTGATGATTTGAACTATTCATAGTTTTGTTTAATTTGATTAGGAAACAAATTTGACCGCAACTTATGTTGTAGCAATCTTTTTGCAAACTGATGAGAAATGTCGTTCTTATTTCAATTAAGGCAACATTTTTTTTCTAATAATTAATTCTATTGTGTGTCGAAACTCTAATAATCTCGTATTGGGGCGTGAACTGTTCAATAAAATTAAATAGATTGAATTTTTTATGATGTCATTAATGCAGAAATGCGAGAGAGAGAGATAGAGAGAAGGGGGGAAATTGCAATGTTGATACTTTACTTTTAATTTATTTTGAAAAATTTTAATATAAATTCATTAATAATTGGGAAAATTATTAATTTGTGGATTTAATCAAGGCCTTTATAATTATAAAATATTAATTACTTAAACAAAAGTGACTTTTCGCTGGTGCAAATTACAAAAATTAGATTTGTATCCGTTTAGAGTGCTAGGAAACAATTGTTTCCTAGTAGTAATTATTTTTACTATAAGTTGGTATAGTGGAAAAAAACAAAAGAATAAATCTACATAGCAACGGAAATTAGTAATTCGTTGTTAAGCTAAACTAGCAATTGTTTTATGGCTCTCTTAGGGCTTTTAAAATACCTAATCTTTTTGTAATTTTCACATGCGCAATGGAAATTTGTCAAATAACTCCAACTCTCTCTCTAGCTCTCGTATATTCTCTCTCTTTTGCAGGTGAACATTACAGAAATTAGATTTGAATTGCTTTAGAGTGCCACAATACAAAAAAAAAACAATAGTTATTTACTACACAAGGTGATAAAGTGACTTTACCACCTTGTGTAGTACAAGATTTTTTTGCAAAATTTACCTTTAAAACTATTCAATTTATTTAATTTTGTGTAATTTTCTAACACAGTTATCAATGGCTCTGTTGGTTGCTATTAGATTTCACTAAACAACTAGCGATTGTTTTTTTAACCTAATTTACCGACTAAAAACTAAAAAAAAAACAACTGATGAAGTGCTACTGTACCATCGAAGTGTCTTTGACGACTAAATAAATAAAAACAAATGCTAGTTGTTTATGGAAACTCATAGCAACCGACAGCAAATAAACAAAAACAATTGCTAGCTGCTTAGTGACATCCAATAACAACCAACAACGATTGACAACTGTATAAATAATTAATGTAATAACTTATTAGGAAATTAAAAAATAATTAGTTTAAAGCTCTTTTCCTCTATTTTCTAATAAGTATTGACATTAATTATTCATACAGTTGTCAATGGCTCTGTTGGTTGTTATTGGATGTCACTAAACAACTAGTCGGTTGCTATGGGTTTCCATGGTTTCCATAAACAACTAGTATTTGTTTTTATTTATTTATTTATCAAAGATAACACTTTTCAGTCGATAAAGTAGGACTTTAACTGGACGTATTGGAAAACCGGTCTAAGCTTTTTCTTTTTTTGAGTGTCTTTATCGCTAAAACAGTAACTTTTTTAGAAACGCGTATTTCAACCATACTGTGTGCGGGTGTTGCGTAATGTTTTATTTTTTAATCTGCCTGTCAATGGAAAACAGAGCTTAAAAACCACTAACACTGAATTAACAACAAATGTGATTGTATTGTTTTTTTTGTTACATAACTCTGTTAATTTTGGCGGATGCGCCAGGTAATAACGTCTGCATTGCATGTGTTATGATTGATTTTCTCTGTTAATTAACAGTAGATGAAAATTTATGAAACAGGTAAATAGAAAAGACTAAAATTCGTAGTATTAACAATTTTACCTAAAATTCAATTGTTTTGGTTACCAAATAAATCAATTAATTTTAACTATAAAATAAGTCACTTAAATCACTTAAATGGTTATACAGGATCAAAGTAACGTGTGACTTATTTCCAATTAAACATCAAGTGAAACTTGACAATGATAAGCTGTTTAATATACAAATATATAAACGTATATACACTTAAAGGTATATATATATAGCTTGAAATTGAAACTTAAATAGTAATTACATGGTATAATACTCGAAACGGTATAAAGGGGGCCGGTTGGAATTGTGACTGTAATAAAATCCTTTAAACACACTAAAATCACACACTACACTTATAGAATGGAATAAATTATTTGGAATTTAACTTTAATCTATTAAACGTGTATAATCAAAAATATTGCTGGTGGTGTTTTCACATTAAATCAATGCCCGCATTTATAAAAGACGTTGAATAACAACAATCGCGAAAAAAACGAAACGGATCGCCTTTGTTCCAAACAATACAACAACAAAAAATAATAATAATGTGATAAAGTCAACAATAATGAATATTTTTTGAACGATATTTCCGCATTTATCGCGCTTCAAAGTAAATTCCTAAGTTTGTTTGGGATAATGGGTCGGGAGGGTGGTATGGGACAGCACCCACATAAACAAAGAAGGCCACCACTTCCGGATTATGATATCGTATGTTGGTAATTTATAGCAGTTGGGGGGTTGGGGGAATTATATAAATTTCCATAATACCTTATATAAGGTCATTTAAATCGACCGGAAATGGTTTGAAAATTAAATTTTAATAAACGATTACGTGTTTTTATCCCTCAAATAAAACTCCAAAAATCTTTACGCTTGTAGTGTGTTGTGAATTAAGCATTCTGTTTCGGTTTTGTTCTAACAAAAAAAAAGTATTCTCAATGGGTAAGCATTTGTTACATCTTTTACACAAAGGCTTGAAACTACCATCGACAGCTATGTGTTGTTGTTTTTTTTTTGTTTTGTTTCTTTCATCGCATATCTATCTCCATTCTTTTATTATTTTGCCTGTTTGTCTATCGTCTTTATGTTGGCCTGTCTATCGCCATATCCATCCATTTGTTTCAACAATTTTTAAACGAACGAAAATACGCGGTAATTAAAACCGGGTTGGTGTTGTTTTTTTTTGTCTCTCTCTCCCTCTCCCCTCTTCTACCTCACAGAACTCATCGAACTGCTCGCCTTTATTATCGTTGTGTTTTGTCGATTCCCAGTTATTCGTGTTATGGCACACGTATAGATGTTTGCATTATTAGATTAACGATCAAAATAACGCATTTTATCATAATCGAAACAGTTCCATTTGATTCTCTGTCAGAGATAAATAATAATATAAATACAGTTGGCAAGTTGTTAATGGTAATTCTACTTAATTTTTTTTTTCTTCAAAATATTGCTAATTTGTTTCTGATTCCAAATATATATAGTTTGTTATTGTTATTTTAAAAAATGTTAGTTGTTTTGAAAATTTCGATTACGCAGGTAAAATTTTCGAAAACTAGAGAGTTAGAGTATACTATCAAAACAGTTGCTACTTTAGGTTGTCAACGAATTAGTAATTTTCGTTACTGTTAGTAACAATAACATCACTAAGAGATAGCGATTGTTTCAAGGCACTCTAAAGTTTGTTTTTTTTTTAAATAATTTTCACCTGTGAATGTCTTTCATACTTTCAAAAATACAGAAAATGAGAAAGAGAAAGCAGGAATTGCGAAAAAGAAACGCAAAAAAGACCGAAGGAATGAGAGAAAGGTGGAAAGGTGAGGGGGTAAAGAAGGGAAGATAAAGAGATTGGGGCAATGTGGGAAAAAGACCATGGGAGAGAAGAGATAAGCAAGAGATAAAGAAAGAATGGAAACAAAAGAGGTAGATAACGCAATACAGAGAAACAAGATAGAGAGAGACAAGATAGAGAGAAACAAGATAGAGAATAGAGAGAAACAAGATAGAGAGAGACAAGATAGAGAGAGACAAGATAGAGAGAGAGACAAGATAGAGAGAGAGACAAGATAGAGAGAGAGAGAGAGAGAGAGAATAAGAAGGAAGATAGCTGAGAGAAATAAAGCACAAGAGAACGGAGATAACGAGGCGGGAAACAAGAGAAAAGAGAGAGAGAGCAATAGTGATTTTCAAAAATAATTTCAAAGATTAATCGTTATTTTTGCTTAGCAACGAACTATTAATTTTGGTTGCTATGTATTCGTTCTTTTGTTTCTTCTATAATACCAACCTTGTAATAACAGAAATCACTAGATAATAATTGTTTCATGGCACTCTAATTTTTGTAGTTTTCACCTGTGTAATCGGAACTTTCAAAATAATTTTCATTAAAAATAATCACGAAACAAAGAAAGAAGGAACGCAACAGACGATCAAATACGCATTTCATCAAATATAGAAACATTAATACGAGCGATTCCCTTTTTCATTCACTTTTAATTTATTGATGAGAAAAATTGATAACCTTCAAAAGACACAGAGTTATTTGATTGGAGAGTAGAAAATATCGCTGGCAGGTATATCATAACTTTGTCCAAATACTGGGGAATAAATGTTTCTCTATTCTATACATCTATAACTCATTTTATACAGATTGTTTCAACCTAGACAACCGCCTTGCACAACTTGATTAATTATTTAAAACATTCGAATACAGGTCTACGTAACAAGTAGACTCAAAGTGCTTCTAAGGTAGACCTAGTTTGAGTTCTTGAAGTCGTGGAAGGTGCTTGTATGGACTGAAACAATCTGTATACTGTTCTAATTAGAATTATCGTGACATTTTGTCTCAAAATCCTATCCGAAATAAACATTAGCACTCATGACACAGTTATTTATCGATCACAAAACAACATTATTAAATGGATCGGTATAAGTCGCATTAATTTCACATTTGCCGTGTACATTATTCATCCTTAACGGATCGTATTCGTTGTAGTAGTAGTAGAACACATTTACTAAAACCAAGCACCTTCTCTTTACTAATTTAATGAATAAATTTCCAATGATTTCTATTCGAGTACTGACGGATAAAAGTAGGCTGTAATCGATCAATGTCCAACTTGACACCGAACATTATAGTCAAAAGTGAAGCAAATAGAGACATCAGAAGCAACCAACGATTTCTAATTATGTTTAACAACAAAAAATTGTAATCCCGGCGCATCCACCAAATTGTTAAAATTGTTTGTTTTTCCCCCACAGACTCCCGCCGGTATACAACATCATCCAAAGATGAGGTGAATTGGGAGCGCTGCAATGCTGCTTAGATTGAACCGTGGTGGTCCCCGTCGGGCGGCCCTATACGCTATCGGCTTATTATGCATTGCAGCCGTTGTGCTCCGTTTGGGTATTTTATGTTTAACAACAACAGAGACTGATCCATCATCATCATCACCAACCCTATCATCATCGTCTGCGGGTCGTCTACAAATGGTAGCACCTTTGAAATATGTTGTAGATAGTGAGAAGAAAACGTACGAATATAATCGTGACATGCCATTGATTTTTATTGGTGGTATACCACGTTCCGGTACAACATTGATGCGAGCAATGTTGGATGCACATCCCGATGTCAGGTAAGAGATTATCGTATCGATTAGTTGTTCTCTCTCTCTCTCTCTATCTCTGTCTCTTTTTATCTACAAAACTACTACTATATTCGTTTTATCGTGTACAAAATCAAGACATCGGAAAGACACAACAAACAAAAAAAGTGCACAAAACAAAAGAATGTCGTAAATTAATTAAAACTCTCAGTTGACTTGATTTGTATTAGTTGCTTGTGTCGTTTCGTTTCTAACTTTCATTCTTTTTACTCGTAGTAGTCGTAGACATAATAAATATTGGAACATCTCAATATGTGTTGGTACAAAGAGAACTTTGTTTCTTTTCATTCTTTTCTAGTCGTTTTCAATATAGAATTGTGTCGCACTTTTACCATGCAACTCTTATAATAGAGGGATTGGTATTTTGAAATTCTATCAAACTGGATCAATGCCACACACACAAACACACACAGTTGCTTTAATACAGTGAATGGTGTAGAGACGAAATGATGTTACAAATCAAAGGAAGACCCCCCCGATAATAGTCTAGTTCGTCTGCCACACCGGTATATTAAATATCGACTGGAGATTGTTGAATTGAAAATTTCAAATCAAATCAAATAAATTACATGAATAAATGATTGAGACAAAAGTCGCATGGAATATCGGATCTGCGAACTGATTAAAATTTTGATCCAGTTTCTATTTATATGTGAACCAACAATAATAATAAAAGAGTGTATTTTTTTTTTGGAAGGTTAATCAGAAGTGCTGTTTTTCGTATGTTGGACTTTTCTTTAATATTTCTAGTGATTCTATTTATTTCACTTCAAAAAAAAAAGAACGGAAACAATTATTGGCATGAAATGTTTAATAAAGAATATCCCTAGATAAGGAATAATAACAACAGAAAATAAGTATGTCTAATTATTTATATGCGTCATATTCCAACTTTATTGGCTGTACAAAATATACAAAAAATTAAATCGAAAAAAAAAATGATAAGGGAGAATGGAATCGAAAAACTAAGTAGCCTATAACCATCTACGAAAAATTCTGCATCGAATGGTCAAGGTCCCATGTCGATACGATCAGTAGTTTTTACGTGATGGAGCCCCCTCCCCAAAAAAAACAACAGATTTTGCTGAATTGTTTTGTATTCATTCTTTTGTTTTCTTTCAATTTGTATCAAGAGAGAAATAAAAAAATTACAATTAATAGAAATAGAAAAAGAGAGAGAACTGAAGTAAAAGGACATATTTTGAAAAATGTGAGTTATTTTAAAAATTTCGATAACGCAGGTAAAAATTTTCGAAAAAACTACTTCAGAGTTTGCCATGAAACAATTGCTGTTTTAGCTTAACAACAAATTATTAATCTTCGTTGCTATGCATTTATTCTTTTGTTTCTTCTATTATCCTACCACCTTTTAATAACAGAAATCAACTAGACCATCATTGTTTCATGGCACTCTTATAATATTTTGACAAACAGTAAAGGCTGAAAAAAGAAGCCATGGAACAATGAACCACTCTCTATTATACGAAAATAAACCTTAATTTTGCCCTCTTTTTTCTTTCTTTCTTTCTCAAAGATAATTTATCTTTCGACTTCGAAGAAAAAAAATTGAAAGTGCGTGGAACGCCGCGCGTTAGAAGTGAAACTTCTTAGGTTAGAGATGTTCATTTTTATTATTTTCTTTCTGTCGTTGCCTGAAGGCTCGTTTTTTTCTGCATTTCACTTATCTCAAAACAATATTCACATATAATTTAACGCCATTAATTAATTTATAAATACAAAAATCATAAATCGCGGTAGGCCTGGAAATTTCAGTTTCGTTCCAGAGGGCGCTGTTGTACATCGATCAACTTTAGGGCCTAGTGTTTATTTTACACAGTTGACAGAACTGACAGAGAGAGTAGAAGCGACGCTATGGCAACGCTCCCACTCTTCCCTCTCAGTTGTCTGTTAGAGGGGAAATGTTTCCCCTCACGGCATCCCGCATTTTCCGAACGCTTTGAAAAAAAAATTACTACCCATGTGTGCCCAAGAAGTTTCACTTCAAAAAAAAAGAACGCAAACAATTATTGGCATGTAATGTTTGATAAAGAATATCCATAGATAACGAATAATAACAACAAAAAAAATAACTATCTCTAATTATTTATATGCGACATACGTATACAATTATCGGGCCATTAATAGATAACAAAATCATTGCACGAATAAGCAAATAATGATTGTTTACTTGACGACGGGCATTAAGACGTTGCTATGCGATTATGAAAATATAACGGCCCTCTATTAAGAGCCGTTGCTATGATAACAGTCTTTTTTTGTGGTCATTAAAATTGTGATCTTTGGAAGAAACACGAGAAATTGTTTCTTTTACTTATAACATAAACTCTTGAGCTCGGTCGACATACAGCCATCCGGCCGTAAACTGTCGGCCTCATGCGTTATTTGCCTCATAACGCCCTTAGTACATTAATTCTATAAAATTGCTATAATTACAAAAAAAATACATATTGAAAATAATTACTTCTATTTCAGCTCCACAATCATTTCTCCTCTTTATTATAAGTAAACCGCAAAAAGTTATAATATTCAACTCAATATATTATCTACCTGTATATAGAAAACTTTAATAAGAGTCTTTTGTTTATTTCAAAACATGATCGAGAGATAATCGAATTTTTCATTTGTCGTTCCGTGGTATAAACGATTTTAGTTCCAGTTAATAAAACATAGAAAATCAGGAGTTTGAAGAAGGAAAAAAATATGAGAAAATTCAATTTAATTCATCCACTCTATTGGTGGCGGACGCGTGTCTATAATAACGAAGCTATTGGCAGCAGGGTTTTCTTTTCAATTTGCATTTTTCCACCGTGGCGCAATCAACGGCTTTTTTCCCCGATTCTGTCGTCGCTTCTTTCATTTCCATCTATTTTAAATATTTTATTGGATTATTAGTGGTGTGATTTTGTTTTGTTTTTTGTTTTGTTTTTGTTTTACAGATGTGGACAAGAGACACGTGTCATACCGAGATTATTACAATTACGTTCGCAATGGATGAAATCGGAGAAGGAGGCATTACGTTTAGAACAAGCCGGCATAACGAAGGCAGTTCTAGATTCAGCAGTTGCTGCATTCACATTGGAAATTATTGTGAAACATGGTGAACCAGCACCGAGACTGTGCAATAAAGATCCATTAATAATTAAAATCGGAACATACGTGCATGATCTATTTCCGAATGCTAAATTTATTTTTATGGTAAAACAAATATTTACTATTAAATGTCTACTTTATCGGCTAAAAACTCGATGGTAAAGTAGCATTTTATCTAAAAGTGTTGTTTTTGACAACTAAATAAATAGAAATAAATCTAGTTGCTTATGGAAATCCCTAGCAACCGATAGCAAATAAACAAAAACAATTGCTAGTTGTTTATAGAGTTTGATTCACGAGGCGGTGGTCGAGTGTGCAGTACAAGATTTTTTCCAATACTTTACCCTTAAAAAACATTTTTTATTTATTTAATTTTTTCAATTTTCTAATAAATCATTAATTATGCAGTAGGCAATGACTCTGTTGGTTGCCATTGGAACTCTCTAAACAACTAGCAATTGTTTTTGTTTATTTGCTGCCGGTTGCTATGGCTTTCTATGGTTGCCATAAACAACTAGCATTTGTTTTTATTTATTTATTTGTCAAAGACATCGGAGTTTTTCTAGTCGGTAAAGTAAGTAATGGAAAAAATTAACAAAAAAACAAAATGTATATTTTTGTAAAATAGATCCGTGACGGTCGTGCCACAGTCCATTCGATCATATCACGTAAAGTTACAATAACTGGTTTTGATTTGTCAAGTTATCGTAACTGTTTAAAAAAATGGAATACAGCCGTTGAAACAATGAATAATCAATGCCGTGAATTAGGTACGAAACGTTGTTTACGTGTACCATATGAACAATTAGTATTGCATCCGAGACAATGGATGGAAACTGTATTGGAATTTTTAGATTTACCATGGAATGATTCCGTATTGCATCATCAAGATTTCATCAATAATGGAATCAGTTTGAGCAAGTAAGTTTCGTAACAATACATAATACAAAAAAAAACAAAAAAAAATTGAAACTGCGTGGAACGCCGCGCGTTAGAAGTGAAACTTCTTAGGTTAGAGATGAAGTTGATTTTTTTTCTTGGTTTATTTTCTTTCTGTCGTTGCCTGAAGGCTCGTTTTTGTTCTGCAGTTGTATTTTTCGATAAATATAAACATTATAAATCGCGGTAACCTTTGAAATTTTAGTTTCGTTCCAGAGGGCGCTGCATATCGACCAATGACACCAACTCTCTAGACCCTAGTGTGTTTATTTTACACAGTTGGCAGACCTGATAGAGTATAAGCGAAGCTATGGCAACGCTCCCACTCTTTCCTCTCAGCTGTCTGCTAGAGGGAAGTGTTTCCCCTCACGGCATCCCGCATTTTGGTTGCACATTGGAAAATATTTACACCCAAGCGCGACTAAAGAAGTTTTACTTCCAAAAAAGTATAACCGCTTAGAGCGATAATATAATAAGATTATCTCATCAAAAATAACAACAACAGCAAAAAAATACAGTTCTTGTTATATTAGCGTTATCAAAAATAATCCCAAACGTATTGATTTTCTGATATATACATACTTTGAAAATATGTAGCTATTTAATATTCATAACGTTGTCTATCCAGGAGTTTATTAGAGCCATTCCAAAAACATCGCATATTTCGCATATTTTCGATAAATTTCGATAAAGTGATATGCGATCCAATGAATATTCGACTCTTTTCCCTCTTCCTTTATATATGCGAATCTCATAACGGAAACACATTCGTTTTGGTGTTGTTGAATCGATATCCGGTTAACATACGTTTCCTGTTTCCGACCGCCCCATACCTCTCTGATTTCATAAATAAATAAATATAAAAAAAGTACTCTGCAATTTTATTTTATTACAGAGTCGAACGTTCTTCCGATCAAGTGATAAAACCGGTTAATTTAGAAGCCTTAACGAAATGGGTCGGCAACATACCAGATGATGTTGTTAAAGATATGGCCGATCTAGCACCAATGCTCTCCGTATTGGGTTATGATCCATATGCGAATCCACCAAATTATGGTAAGCCCGATGAGATTGTAGCAACAAATACAAAGGAGATCCAACAACATAAAGGTGAATGGGAGAAGATAGCCAAAGAGATGTTTAGTGATATTGGATCGGCGGCGAATCGTATCGGTGGCGGTGGTGGTGGTGGTGGTGGTGATACAGTAATGGATAAAGAGCCTAGTGATAGTCCGAATAATACAACGTGATCGATCTATAAATAAGTGTGTTTTCTTCTTCTTGTTCGATAAAAGGGGGAGAGGTGGGGACTGTTTTGTTGATGTTTGTTTTGGATTTGTTCGTTTCATTACAACCTCCCCCTGTCAAATGGGGGAACTGTTCAGCTGTTAAAGCGACAGTTTTGATTTCCTACATCGTTGGAAATTGTTATCGGTGGTGACGTTTACGTGTGATCGTAATCGTGACCGGCCAGTATATCACGTTATTTATTTCAATTTTATCTCTATTTTATGATTACAAATTTTTAAGTAATTTTAGTGTAAATCTGATTTAATGACATAATTAAAAAAAATGTGTGTGCAGTTTTCGGTTGTTTGTATAAATTTTAAATAAAATTATTTTAATTATTTGTATTTCTTCAATTACATCGTCAACAACCGAAATAGTGAAGTGTATTTTGCACGACATTCTCGCCGGGATTCCATTAAAGAATTATTACCTTTCACCTATTCGACTCCTATCCGTCTTTGCACATAGAAACACCCCAACAAAAGCAGTAAATACACGGCTTGTGTGTCATTTGAAATTATTTACCTCGACTAATATTGGAGTCGCCGGCCCGGCATCCATTTTATACGCTTAATGTTCTTATTTATGGTGGAATTTAAACGATAAACTTTCGTACTTTATAATAATGTTTATACGTTTTTATCAAATTTATACAAACATTATTATTTGTGCAAATTTATTGATCAATAAATTTCTAAAAAGTTTTTGTACAGAATTGGTGAATGCGCCCGGATCAGTGCAACGGTATAAAACACTGCCCGACTACCACAAAGCGGCCAGGTAATGGTAAAGTCATACTTTAGCCACGAATTTCTTTAATTATTTCAATTTTCTAAGTTGTGACATTAATTATTTATACAGTTGGCAATGGTTGGTTCCTATTGGATCTCTCTAAACAACTAGCAATTGTTTTTGTTTATTGACTGCGATTGCTATGGATTTCCATAAACAACTAGCATTTGTTTTTATTTATTTAATTGTCAAAGTTAACACTTGTCTTGATTGACATCAATGGTAAATTAGCACTTTACCATCGAGTTTTTAGTCGGTAAGTAGCAAATATTGGGAAAAAATTGTTAGTTTCATTGAACAATTATTCCTATTGTGGATAAATGATAGTGAAATTTTCCAACGCCTACTAAGAGTTTTGGTGGATGTGCCGGGTCCTGAAATCGTTGCTGTATTGTTATAAACAAGACAAATGAATCAAATTCAGTAGATTTTCGATTACTTCGAAAGTGACAAATGATCGTGAAATCCATCCCAACGCCTACTGGGAACATTACAAAATATCCATTTAAATTGCGGAAACAATCGTATCAACGCAGCATATCTCATTCAAATAATAGTTTTAATTTAATTAATATTTTCATATTAAAATAATAGAAAGATAGAGATAATGGGAGGAATGCAAGCGCTACGTTTTACTACTAGACGACGAAACTGCAAAAACAATGGAACAAATGTAAAACTAATCAAATTGCATGCTGCGACTGGTGGATTAGAAATTAACAATTGAAATATTTAGAATCAGTCATGAAATATTAGAAATTTTTTTAAAGGAATCTTTCACTTAAATTGCCATGTAATAGAAAAACATAACGTATACGGTTTTATGGGGAGCACAACATAAGTTTTAAACAAGAAATTGTCCAATATTTCAACGTTACTAAAAATAAAACGTGACATCTCATAAATTGCATATATAAAACGTGGATTTGATTCAAAATACCAGCATTCCAGACGAATTTATTTGGGGGGCGATTCCTTTAAACTGTATGTGTGTGGTTAGTTAAAGGTTCGATTTCAAAATTGATCGAAACATAGTAACTGATTTCAATTAGTGTTTGTAGCATTGTTGGACGAGTTGTGAGCAAATTCCCTACACTTTAGCCGCACACACACACACACACACATAAATTAATTTCAGTTTATAGACAGTTTCGAGTCTGGTTTCTAGAAATGTCACCAATAATTGGAGAGGCGGGGCCAAGGATCGTTGTATCAATTGTTCTGAATATAAAGTCGGAAGTTTCAGATGTTCACAGAATAATCATGATAATGTGTGTGTGAGAGAGAGAGAGTGGTCTCGGAAATCCAGCCCTCTAAGAACCGATTGTGTAAACAGTGTTGAATTATTCATCGTTTTTATAAAACTCATGTTTATTTATTAATAAAATTATTAATATTTACAGGGTGGTCCATTTTCGATGGTTTTGCAGGGTATCTCCTGCTCGTACAAAGCAACGGAGAGCACATTCCTGTCCTACTTTTTCCTGACTAGTCAGATGGTGCAATTAGATTTTTGCTATGTTCTTTTGTTTTCGAGTTATTTCCGGTTTTTCATTTTTTCGCGATTTCAAAAATGCCTCATATCTCGTAGGCTATCGAAAAAGTTCATTTTCTTTTCATTGTTTTCAATGTAGTTTTTAAAGCTGATTCTATTTAGCTAATTATATTTTCTCTAGCTTTCACCGTTTTTGAAATATAACACAAACCTGTGTTTTTTTAAATGGAACATATATTTAATGTATTGCTCATTAAATTGCTTATTTTTTTCTGATTTCAAATATATATGGTTTGCTATAGTTATTTTCAAAAATGTGAGAGTTATTTGAAAAATTTCGATTTCGAAGGGAAAAATTCCTAAAATCATATTCGAAAAGACTTTAGAGTGCTATGAAACAATCGTTTTTTAGCTTGTCAACGAACTATTATTTTGGTTGCTATGTATTTATTCTTTTGTTTTCTTATTTTGCAATAGGTAAAATTTGTTTCATGGCACACTCTAAAGTCCTTTCGAGTATAATTTTTGTAATCACTACTTGCGTAATCGAAATTTTCAAAATAACTCCCGCATTTTTGATAATAACTATATCAAACTATATATATTTGAAATCAGAAAAAAATAAGCAATTTAATGAGCGATAAATTAAATATAGGTTCCATTTAAAAAAACATAAGTTTGTGTTATATTTCAAAAACGGTGAGAGCTAGAGAAAATCTAATTAGCTAAATAGAATCAGCTTTAAAAACTACACTAGAAACTGTGGAAAAAGCGTCAACTTTTTTGAAAACCTACGAGATATAAGGCATCTTCGAAATCGCGAAAAAATGAAAAACCGGAGATAAGTCGAAAACAAAAGAACATAGCAAAAAAAAATTGAAAATGCGTGGACCGCCGCGCGTTAGAAGTGAAACGTCTTGGGTTAGAGATGAAGTTTATTTTTTTGATTGGTTTATTTTCTTTCTGTCGTTGTCTGAAAGCTCGATTTTTTGCTACAGTTGTCTTTTTCTGTATTTACATATACAGTTGCGGTCAAAAATTTTGGACATTTTTTTTTGACGTCTAAAAATATTTAGACTGGGCCAAACATTACTGTTATTATTAACGTTTAATGTCAAAATTACTGACTCTTTGAATATAAAATATTAAAGGCTGTCCTACACCAAGTGACAATTAGATTAGTCCTTGATGTTCGAAATTTTTTGATCGCAACTGTATAATTTAACGCCATTAATTAATTTATAAATTTTCATTTTAAAAAGTTAACAACAGTGATTCTAACCTCACTTTCTTTTTGACGTTATATTGTTCAAACATTTCGATATTGTTAATTTTATGAGAATATAAACCAACGAACGGGCGGGGGACGAAGTCTGCCGGCTCTGCTAGTTTTAATTTATAAATTCAAAAATCATCGCGGTAAGCCTTGAAATTTTAGTTTCGTTCCAGAGGGCGCTGTACATCAATCAATGCCACCAACTTTAGACCCTAGTGTTTATTTTACACAGTTGGTGAAACTGACAGAGTATAAACGACGCTATTGGCAACGCCCCCACTCTTCTGTTAGAGGGGCGTCTCGCATTTCCGTTACATAGGGAAAATACATTGAAAAATATTTACACCCCAGCGCGCCTAAAGAAGTTTCACTTCAAAAATAGAATTGCACCATCTGACTAGTCAGGAAAAAGTAGGACAGGAATGTGCTTTCCTTATAGGAGCTACCCTGCAAAACCATAGAAAACGGTCCACCCTGTACGTACATACATGTTTTGAGTCAGATTAAATGGAGAGATAATTAACGACAAATGTGTATTGTTTACGTAAACTGTTATCGGAAAAACTAAGCGCATCCAGCAATTCCGTTCCAATTTAATTACACTCGACTCGTATTGAAACTAATTAATTAATTAATTAATTAATTAATTAAGAGATTCGACAATAATATTCCAATAAAGATTATTTTAGTTGCGTATTGCCGTTGGCAGTCACCCCCTTTTACTGGTAGATTACGACACACACACGCACACATGTACGGAACTAATGGACGCAATTACCGTCGATAATTAAAATTGTTGTCACAAACTGTCTCCAGTTTAACGCGCCAAACGAGCGGGACGGAAAAAAAAGGAGAGAATTGCCAGGCGAACTAACTAGCAAGAGTGAAAGAGAGAGAGAGAAACAGTCTAAATTAATGTCATTTTATTTTCCAACAAAATGTCCCACTGACGTTTATACACTGTCGTTATTTTCTTTTATATCAAGGGATCGTCATTTGTTTTATAGGTACAATGTCTTGTGTGTAAGTGTTTTTTTTTCTCTCTTTTCTTTACTTTCAACATTTTCTATTATTTAGCCCGGTACGTAATGAAGAAATACAGTATCCCACCATTCGTGTCGCACCCGTAGTATTAATCCTATTTTAATTTAAAAGCTCATCACGTCAACATGACGAATAATGTCTTCACGTCAAGTGTACTCCAGACGATTTTTATTATAGAAAATCACTTTTGATAGAATTTTGTTTGGTGAAAACGTAACGAAATCGTTGACACACACACGCGAACAAATAAAACTTGCAATAAAAAATGGGGAAATTACGTGCGAAACATTCTTACTAACAAACAGTCTAACGATATATATATATCTATATATATAGAGAAAAGGAAACGGAAAAGCGTCAATTGTTTTGTTTTCTTTTTGCCTTCCAACAAAACATTAACTCGTTTAAATTATCACACGTGTTTTATTAGAATTTCTACCAAAAATCCTTGTATCGTGTATTTTTCTCTATATTTAGTTAAGGATTTAATTTACAATTTATTGTCGCTTTTCAACAAATATTTGAACAACGAACAATTCTTGATTTAATTAGCAACAATCGAAATTGAAAATTGGTGGATGCGCCGGACTCATAATGTGTAGCAATAAAGAAAAATATAGATTGTTTTATCGAATTGATTCAATTGTTTCTCTGTCTGACAACTGTGGAAAAGTCTAAATATTCGATCAAATCTGGGAAAAATTGGTGGATGCGCCCGGTGAGTTCTCATTTAAACGACACGAATTTAATTTACAGTTACAAGAAGAGATTTTTGATGTTTTTCTTTTGTTTTTGTTGAAAGTTGATGGATGCTTCAGAATCATTAAAAATATCGATTATTTTATCGTTTCTATCCTATCTGTAAGAATATCGATTCAATTGTTTCTATGCCGCGATTGATATAAATGATAATAAAAGTCTCCCAACGCTTACTGCGATTATTACAAATTATTACAAAGTGAATGCGTTGGGGTGTTTGAATCCGTGCGACAGCTGTGCAAAAATCTTTGCCACCACCCCCCCGTCAAGGCAGTAGCGATAAAAACTCAATCGAATGGAATTAATTTGCCAACATTTCGCCAAGAAAAAATATCAAATATTCTATCAAATCGAAAACTTGGTAAGTTACAAATCGAAATTAACCAACACAGCGAGAGAATTTTTATTTTGGTGCATGCGCCGGAATCATTGTCGTTTCTGTAACGTTGCTGGTTACATCGCAATTGGGGGAAAAATATCGATTATTTTATCATCGAATTGATTCAATTGTTTCTGTAACGAATCTATGCGCCGCTGTTTGACTTCGTGTGACAGTTGTACGAAAAAATCTTCACACCGCCCATCAGTAGCGATTTCTCCATCAAATCGAGCAAATTGATGGATGCGCCGGATGAGTTGTTCTAATTTAAATGACACGAATTTCGAATTAAATTGGAGGGGGCGAATTTTGATTAATTCCAACGAAACTTTACATTAAACGTGTCACGATTACGTTAGCATTCATTAAATTCGAATCGTGACTGTCATCTTCGAGAATAATGAGATATGTGTGTGTTAGAGAGAGAGAGAGAGAGAGGTGGTGTCAACCCTTTAATAACTTGCATAAAATCAAAGGGTAATAAACTCTCGCGCTTTATCAACAGCAACGACTTGGTATTTAAAGGGAAAAAAAAACATTCACCTAATCTCCTTAGCCGCTTTGGAAGATAAGGGCCGAGTATAACCGGATTGAATTTCTAATGAAGCAACTGTCGACGTCGCCCTTGATGACTTAATTTTCTCTCTCTTCTCGTTTTACTTCTTCTATCCTAAAATATTGTTAAAATATAAAATCGGTGTAGATATTCAATACGAAAATTCTGACAATGTTTCCCTCCACCACCACCCCCGTGTGGTAGAAGTGAAGTGGAATCTGATTTGTGTTGGCAACTCGAAGGGCTCAAATTTACATAAATCGTTTTGGACATATTAAGACAACCGTTCCTGTAATAGTGTGGCGCTGAAATTTGCACACGTCTCTCTGGGCCTTCAACATAGGAGGTAGAGAGCGTGAAAATCACGCAAACGTCACTTGTGAATGTATTGTTGGAAATTGGCCACATGGGAAATATCCGACCGGTGTGGGGCAAGAAGGGGGCATATTTAACACAAAGCAACTGTGAGTATCGAGTTTAGATCTATTAGAAAGACAAGTTTAGTGTGACCTTTTGATAATTTCGTACCAACTAAAATAATCGAAAGAGGCACAAAACTAAATATTCTGCAAATTTTGATTATGTCTGAGCTGAATACAGTGGCGGCAATCGAACTAGGCGCAAGTGATCTGTTTGGACAATTGATTAATTGGTAAATTTTCATTTTAAAAGGTAAATAACCGTGATTCTAACCTCACTTTCTTTGACGTTTTACAATAATTAAACAAAAATCATAAATCGCGGTAAGCCTTGAAATTTTGGTTTCATTCCAGAGGGCGCTGTTGTACACCGATCAATGACACCAACTCTAGACCCTAGTGTTTATTGTACACAGTTGGCAGAACTGACAGAAAGAGAGTAGAAGCGACGCTATTGGCACTCTTCTGTTAGAGGAAAAGTGTTTACCCTCAAAGGGTCGCGTATTTTCGTTACATATTGAAAAAATTCACTGCCGTATCGCGCCTAGAAGAAGTTTCACTTCAAAAAGAAAACAATATAAATTGTATTCGGTATATTATCCGCCGTTTTCTTGTCACATAAATCAAACGAAATGCTTCAAAGAAAAATGGTTTAAAAAGAAAACGCAATGGATGGAAACCGACAAGAAACAGTTGGTGGTTACGTGGAACAAAGGTGTATTCTTATCGTTAATATTTATGATACATTTATTGTTGTTGTTGTTTAGAAGGTCCATTATAGAGTTTCTCTATTGAATTTAATCAAAAAATAAACACCGCATCTAGTTTGATAATGTGAAGGAATTTTCTTGCATTTTTGTAGCTTTAAAGTTGGAAGTAAACCAGACCGTGACCGATTGTTTGAGATCTCAAGCGAAAATAACAAAAAAAAATCATAATTTTTTATGGAAGAACAAACGAACAAGAGACAGAGAGAGAAAAGTCGTATTTCATTCGATCTATAGCGAGAGAAATTCGATTTGAAACATAGACGACGATTTGAACGGATGACAAATTCTGTTTTTGATCCCCTGACAAAGGTAAATGTCGACTCGTTTTTTTTTGTTCTTTGTGTGTGTGTTAACGGTTGACTTTGTTCCGCACACAATCATTGACTCTGTGGATTCATTTTTTATTATTTTTCGATTTTTCCAATAATATAGAAGAGAGAGCGCAAATCTGAAATGCTATTTATCTGTAAAAGTTCAAAGTTGAAAAAATGCAAAACAAATTGATGGAAAATAGTGTAAATTTTCAATTAAGAGATCAAATTGTTGATTTTCTTTTACAAATTTTCTATCCGCTTTGTTTGAATAATAATAGGAAATCACATCGACCGGTCAAGTGGTCGCAACACATAACAAAAACACAATTTCCACATATTAGTTCGTATCAACATTGGAAACTTTGTTGTTGAAACAGAGAACACACATAATTTTCCGTTAATATTCACGTATAATTCACACAGAGTTGGAAACTTTAGCTTTTAACCGGTGAAAGCTCAATGTGTATAAAGTTTCTGTTTTACTGACATATGCAGCCGTATTCTCAACGGCTACTAAATCGATCACAAAATATACCAAGAATAAACCTTAAAAGCGTTAGAGATAATAATGTTGATGATAATGATAATGTGAAAAATATCAAAAACGTTACAGCTGAGAGGACATGTGTTTTGTAAGAAAAAAACAAAAACAAAATGTAGAGCGCATCTGACAGACGAAACAAAACTGATAAAATGTTGTCGACGTAACTGTGTTGTGTGTTGAATGGGAAGAAAAACGACAAGTTTGGCAAAAAATACGACAAAACAGGAACGAATTCCAAATGTCCATTTACTAAATTTATTTCGTTGCAACAGACTGGATAAATCTACTTAAAAATAACTCACTATAATGGTGTGATAAGTAGCGATCGGAATAATAGTTATTTACTGTGTGTACACCAAGTGGTGGTAAAGTCATACTTTATCCACTAATTTTTCGACACGACTTGTTGTTTTGTCTAATCGCAAATATATAAAGTTTGCTAGATTGATTGATTTTCAAAAATTTTAGAAAATTTCGATTTTACAAGTGAAAATTACAAAAGTTTGAATTTGACTCCGTTTATAGAGTGCTATGAAACAATTGTTTCCTAGTAATTATTGTTACTAGAAGTTGGTATAACAAAAAAATAACAAAACAATAAATCCAGATAGCAATGGAAATTAGTAATTCGTTGCTAAGCGAAAGTAGCAATTGTTTCATGGCTCTTCAAGGGCTTGGAAAATATCTATAATTTTTCTAATTTTCAAATAAGTCACATTTTTTTAAAATACATAACTATAACTAGCTTTCTAATCCCCCCTCTCTCACTCTCTCATTCTCTCTCTCTCTGTGTGTGTGTGTGTCTGTCTGTCTCTTTTGCAGGTAAACATTACAAAAATTTGATTTAGAGTGCCATGAAACAACTGCTGTACGAAGTGATTATTGTTGCTATAAATTACTAAAAAAACAAGTTGCTGAACTTACCCTTAAAACTCTTCAATTTATTTAATTTTTTGTTATTTTCTAATACAATTGTCAATGGCTCTGTTGGTTGCTATTGGATTTTACTCAACAACTAGCAATTGTTTGTTTTTTTCAATACTAACTGTTAAAAACCTACTTTACCGATTAAAAACTTAAAAAAAACTGGTAAAGTGCTCCTTCGAAGTGTCTTTGACCACTAAATAAATAAAAACAAATGCTAGTTGTTTATAGAAATCCATAGCAACCGACAGTAAACATAAACAAAAACAATTGCTAGCTGCTTAGTGACATCCAATAGCAACGAACAGCCATTGATTTATTAGAAAATTAAAAAATAATCATTTTTCCAATATTTACCGTTAAAACTCTTTTTAATTTATTTAATTTTTCCAATTTTCTAATCAATTATTACATTAATTATTCATACAGTTGTCAATGGCTCTGTTGGTTGGTTATTGGATATCACTAAACAGCTAGCAATTGTTTTTGTTTATTTGCAGTCGGTTGCTATGGCTTTCCATGGTTGCCATAAACAACTAGCATTTGTTTTTATTTATTTATTTGTCAAAGACACTTCGATGGTAAAGTATCACTTTACCTAGTTCTTTTAGTTTTTAATCGGTAAAGAGTTGGGTTTTAACAGTTAGTATTGGAAAAAAGCTTTGATTTCGTATTTTGTTGATAAATCAATTGGTAATTGTACAACAAAAGCTATAACTAATTAACATTATTAAATAAAACTATGCATGAATTGTTGGAATAATTTGAAATTCAAATAAATTCCTGTCGAAATGCAGACACAAAACAACAACATAGTTTCCAACAATTGAATACAGAAATATTTTGGTAATTTATTAGCAATGATGATTTTATAATTTGTTTTATAATCGCATTTCACCTGGCTTGTCAGACGGACTAATATTTTTAAGTTAAACAAAAAAAAACCGAATTATTGAAATGAAATTGCAAATTAACTGTTACTGTAGCAAATAAGAGAATTGGAAATCTAATTATAAACACGTTTTTCTTTGTTTGTTGTAAAAGTTGCGAATTAAAAAGCTTTTGTGTGTTGTAAACAACAACAGAAAAAAAAACAAAACACCCACAGTTATTGTTCCAAACTTTCTTCGCTCATTATAGTTGAAGAAATCATTAATAATAGCGGAACAAGTTTACCAGAATTAATGCACATTTATCAATTAACCCATAACTAAAATAGATGCAATTACATAGGATCGTAGTTTACAGAGTTTATCAAAAACTTTCAGGTTTATTGATTGTGATTTACAAACGACGAACAAAAAACTCTCACGTATCGTTGATATGGAAATGTTGCGAAGATCGGTCGCAGAAAGTTCTCGAAAATAATCACAAAACTAGAAAAAATTGAAAGTGCGTTAGAAATGAAACTTCTTAGGTTAGAGATGAAGTTCATTTTTTTCTTGGTTTATTTTCTTTCTGTCGTTGCCTGAAGGCTCGTTTTTGTTCTGCAGTTGTTTCGGCATTTCGCTTATTTCAATTTAACGCCATTAATTATTATAAATCGGAGTAACCTTTGAAATTTTTGTTTCGTTCCAGAGGGCGCTGCACATCGATCAATGCCACCAACTCTAGACCCTAGTGTGTTTATTTTACACAGTTGGCAGAACTGACAGAGTATAAGAGACGCTATTGGCAACGCCCCCACTCTACCCTCTCAGCTGTCTGTTAGAGGCGTCTCGAATTTTCGTTAGATAGCGGAAATAGATTGAAAAATATTTACACCCAAGCGCGGCTAAAGAAGTTTCACTTCAAAAATTAATCGCCCACCATTATACGAATCAATTCGAAACAGGTTAGTAACAAAGTTTCAAGACAAATCTTCAAACGGATCATTAAAGGAAATAAACGACAAAACGTGTTGTATTGGAAATCGTGCAAATTTCAAACGAAATTCGCTCATAAAAGTGCCGTTAACATTATCAAAAAAACAGTGCCGGGAATTCATAAATTTCAATCAAATTTATCGGACGCCATTACGAGCAGTTTAACCAATGAATTATTAATTTATAAACAGAGTTGATGCGATTAACAACTTTTTGAACGAAATATGAAGACCAGATTGCAACTGAATTGCCAGCAGGGCAGTATTTTTCTCTACATCAACCAAAAAAAAAAAACCGACTTTCAAACTGGAACTTTTAAAATGGAACTTGTTGTACATTACTTTTCCATTAGTCTAATTTTAAAGTTACATTCTTTTGTGTTCGACAAGCTGATAAAATCGTAGACAAGCGCACATTTTTTCCAAACACAAAAACGCATCTGTAGCTCTTGATTGAGTCGTCAAAAAACCATTTGCACAAATGGTGGATGCGCCGGGTTAAATCGCGTGTTATAGCTTTAATAAAACAAATTATTATGGGATTAGCTGTTTAAACTACCACACATTCAATAATTAATTCAACTACACAAATTCTGTTTTTTTCCGGGCATAAAAACGTATCTGTAATTCCTGATCGAGTCCCCCAAAAAAAGCAAAAAAATGGTGGATGCGCCGGGTAAAATCGCGAGTTAACTTTAAACTGAAACTTTGCACATTTCTAATATTTACAAATATAACAAATTACTAAGGAATTAGTTGTTTAAACTCCCACTCATTCAATAATTAATTCAACTTTCAACATTTTAAACTAACAAAGTCTCGGAGTAAAGTAAAGAAATTATCGACGATTAAAAATGATTAAATATTTAACCAAGAATATCTCTCACAATTATTTTAGACATACTCTATTCAAACTGCTTGCAATAAATGCTGCAGGCGATTAAAAATACATTAGAACGATTGGAAAAGTTTCTTCTTATTGCAATTTAATTGAACGCGAATTACAAAACGAATCGAAAAGTTTATACGTAAATGTTCTCGAATTGTAAATAAAATTAGTTTTAACTATGCTGCTTTGTGAAACAAAACAAAAACCAAAAAAAATTCTCAACTTTATTCAAACAAATAAATGTTGAAATAGGATTTACAGTTGAAAAATGTTTTTCAAGTGTTATAACTGGATTACAACAAATTTTCATTTATGAAACTTTCAGTCGACACAATACCCGAAAGACCTCACTGAATATTCATTAAAAGAAAAACGACTGAAGATAATAATAATAATAATAATAATAGCAATCATAAAAATTCAAACAGAATCGGATAGACGGTGGAGAAATAGTGTGCGTTTTTTGTGGAATTTCATAACAAATTTCACATAAAAGAAAACCGGATTCGATATGGGAAATCTTATTTGAAAATTCAGTCAATCAAAACAATGGAGAAATAACAATAAAACTTTTATGAAAAAACACAACACAATAAGCAAAAGTTTTATTGTCACGAAGTCGAACTAAAAAGAGAATCGGGCGAGAGACTCGAACAAAGTTCTAAAGGTGGACGACGCTTTAACGTTATTATTTTGAACTTTTAAACTCGATCTCTGTCTGTTGCCAAGAATCAATGTGGACTTTGGAATGAATTCTAAGTCGCTGTTTCTCAATTACAATTGAAGACACTAATTTTTTTTTTATAAAAAATCGCCTTTTTGCACTGGTCACTTCAATTAAAGTCCTTTATCGACTAAAAACTCGATGGTAAAGTACCATCCAAGAAAGTGTTGACTTTTACAATTAAATAATTAAAAACAAAAGCTAGTTGTTTATGGAAATCCATAGCAACCGACAGCAAATAAAGAAAAACAATTGCTAGTTGTTTAGAGAAATACAATAGCAACCAACCGCCATTTATAATTGTATGATTATTGTTGATTATTATGATAACTTATTAGAAAATTACACAATAAAATAAAATAAAATAAATAATATTTTATCAAATAAACACTTACCATTAAGGTGGCCAAAGTGGTATTTTACCATCGAGAACAACGAAAAGTGTGGTGTTGGACAACTAAATAATTAAAAACAAATGATAGTTGTTTATGGTAACCCATAGCAACCGACAGCAAATAAACAAAAACAATTGATAGTTGTTTAGTGAAATCCAATAGCAACCAATTGACAATTAGAAAATTACAAAAAATTAATTAAATTAAAAAGAGTTTTAAAGGTAAGTATTGAAAGAAATCTTGTAATACACGGTAGTAAAGTCGCTTTATCACGTTATACAGTTGTTTTTCTTTTTGTTTTCAACCAATTTAGAGCAACAATAATCACTACGTATAGCAGTTGTTTCATGGCACTCTAAAGCGATTTAAATCGAATTCCTGTAATGTTCACTTGCAAAAAAAGAGAGAAAAGATAAGAGAGCTAGAGAGAGAATTGTAGTTATTTAAAAAAGAAAAAGTGAGTTATTTGAAAAATCAGAATTACGCATGTGAAAATTATAAAAAGATTAGCTCTTAGAGAGCCATGAAACAATGGCTACAGTACCTTAGCAACGAATTATTAATTTTCGTTACCATATAGATTTATTCTTTTGTTTTTTTCTATTTTACCAACTTATAATATAATTACCATGAAAGTCCCTAGTACATTGGAAAAAAAAACAAAACTGTGCCCCTATTTAACACGGTTTTGATCTTAACCGAAACGGTGATAATTACTAAGTTAACTAATCGAATCCAAAGAAAAATTAGTGAACAATCAACAGAGCGAATCAATAGAAAAGCGATTAAGTCGCAAACTGTTTTGATAGTAATAATTAAATGAAAGTGAGTAATTAGTGTTGTAATTAGATTGGTCGTGTATTCAAAAGGAATCCAACAACTTCTAGATCGATTGATAACCATTATAATTGCGTCGTTTTTTGTTTCTTCTAATTTGAAAATCGTGTTATAATCGGCATTCAATTTCAATCTATTTAAATCTGGCGAACTGTTACACGAATTGAAAAGTTTGAAAACGTTATAATTCTCTTAAACAGAGACTTAATATTAAAACTTTTATAAAACTCATCTGAGATTTATGGATAATGCGAGATAAATTTGAATGATAATAAAATTATAGAGAAAAGCTCCAATCGGACGAGCACACCAAGAAAAAAAAAGAAACACATCGAACGAACGACCCAATTTTAGTGGTGTTAACAATGGAGAGATAGTAGGGCAAATCAATCCCATTTCAGTTGAAAATGTCACCCCATTGTCAGACAATTCATACACACTAAAATATTTACTAGTCTCGACAATTTGCTGTGTAAATATTTTAAATTTTATCCCCTGCTGTTGACGTATTTGTAGATCTAATTATAAATTGTCGAGACAAGTCGTGTCTTCAATTGAAATTGGAAGGCACTAGAGAAAAATTCAATTTGTGGTCGTTAAAGACACGGAAAAAGAAAAAAAAAACTGTGGAGATGTCTTATTAATATTCATTGTGAAATCAATGTCAATATAGAGGGGTGGTGGTGGGGGGTGGCCGAATCTATATAGATAAGAAAGAACGTGACAAGACCTGTATATACCCCCAAGATGTCGGTATATTTACAAGATAAAGTCTAGAATAACATCCCCCAAAGGACATTACGTCAACTTACAACTACCATTACCACATACACAGATTACTTGGAAATTTAATCAAAACTTCCAAGGGATTCGATGTAGACCACTCTTTCTTATGCGATATACAAGCTGTTCGATAAATTAATGGCGTTACTTAAGTCGCTGCAATTACAGTGTTTTTAATCCAACCAACCAACCCAACCAATCAAAAAGGCGTTACTTAAATGACAAAAAATTACGAATCAAGTTGGCTTGATAAACAATAAAAACTGTCAGATCAAATATTTAACAAAAGCTTACTTGATTGCAGCTTTCTTTAGAATGCCGTTTATTTGTGAAACATCCAGTATAGCGTGTCAATAGGAAATTCACCGATCAGGGGTACCAACTTAAATCTAGCAACCCTTTGGTAGATTTCTAATTAAGCTTAACCGATGGTAGCAATCGTGGAGCTGACTTTCTATTAAGTCCATTAAAAAAATTATGAGGTCAATACAGCGCAACCATTACTTTTTCGTAAATTCCAAATAATCCACTAGTAAAGAAAATTCACGTAAATTATTCTATTTATAAACACACGTTTGGAATTTACCGCACATAAATTCTAATTGAGTTTGTTACAGATATTACGAGCCCGAGAGAGAGAGACATAGAGAGAGAGAGTGAGAGAGAGACTAGTTTTAAATTAGACGAAGCGGAATCTTGGAAGTTAATGGAAAAAATTGTTGGAAACTTTTCTTTTTTGCTTGATTATAGAAAGCCAGCCAGCAATCTGTTGCTGGGCTCCAACTTGAAAATTACAATTTATTTATTAAGTACCTACTCCACTCTATATTTAAAAATAAGAAAAAAAGAATTTACGTGGCTGAACTTGAAATGATATCTAAACTCATTCCATTTAAAACCCGAGATAATTTTACGCTTAATTTATGAAACTATTCGAGGTGTCCGACTTCGATTTTTTTGCGCTTTATTTTTTTAGCGGCCCGAATTTCGTTTTAAGGGGTGAAAAGTGCCCGCAAAGATTCATCAAAATCAGGGTGGTTATTCCTGATATCAAATAATAAAAATACGCACTTTCAGATAACCACCTACTCCTGTTATAAGGGCATAAACCACCCCTTGGAAAACTTTAATCGTCCATAAAAAAATTATTGCGTTATCCGATTTTAATAAAAATAACATCATTTGTTAGAGCAAAGAAAAATAAAGTTTACCTGTTTTTGGATTTCTTGAAAAAAACAGTTTTAAGGGATGAAATAGTATATTAAAGAACAAGTGTCAGAAGTCGCCTATTATTGCACGAGTCCAAGTTATTTTGCCTATTTTTTGCCCTTTTTTACAAAAAAAGTTGCGAGATATGATATTTAGGGAATTTGATGGGAGTTGGAGTTACTAAAAAAACAAACAATTGAACATTCAGCTAGGAAACTTCAATTGTTTTATTTTTCACTCTTAGTCAATTGTTTTTTTCGCCATATTGCTTATTTAACAATGAGTGAAGAATTTTCATGTACTCCACCTGAAATAAGGGAAATTGCTGAAAATGCAGGAAGCAATTTACTACCCGATAAATCCAAAGATCAGTACGAAAAACGGTATATTAAGTATGTTGTTTTTATGATTTTTGACAGTTGTCAAAAGCAATGAAAATGTTACCAACCTAGTGAGAAAAAAAATTACTAAATTTTACGTCCTTATATGCAAAACTACTCAACCACCCGGATTTTGACGAATCTTTGAGGGTTAATTTCACCCCTTAAAACGAAATAAGGGCCACTACAAAAAAATATGCTTCACTTATTTTTCGATGGACAACAACATATCAAAAGCGCAAAAAAAACATCGGAATCGGACACTTGGAATAGTTTCCCTGGTTAAACCGACCAATGTTGGCAACAATCTGAATCTCATCGGAGAGATTTACAAAATCAAAGCGAATTACAAAGATCAGCAGCAAAGATAGTTTTGGTATAGTCTTATCGTTGTATGCGTGGCACGATTACAGTGACCGCAAGTGTCAAGGGTATTATCAAATACGGATGAAGTTTGGCTACAGATTAACTAAACTTCTAGAGAACTGGACGATGTGGCCGGCCCTCCCTCTCCCTATTGTCCGAAAAATTCGATTTTTTCCCCAACACAATTTACAATGCGAATGTGTGTGACAAAGACACCTGTCATCGATAACCGAACAAATTCCCATCGCCAACGAATCAATTGTTAATCGGATTATGTTGTGGATTTTATAAATTACAAAAAAACAAAAACAATTCGTAACTCACTTCACTACACTGACACAGTTTCACTACAACGTCCACAAATCGTGTTCTTACACAAGATTGCTAGAATCTGTCAAAAAAAAATGACAAAATTGTCAAAAAAAAAAAATGGGCGCACATTGTGCTAAAACCACCACCACCACCAATCAAGACTTTGATAACAATCAAACACCAACAATACAACGTATTATCGTACCGATCGGTGTAATCAATCCGAAATGTATGAATATAATTGAAATACCACCACAATTATCGGATGCACCCATATTGTTTGCTGGTAAAAATCCAATACAATTATCAAATAATATCAACACAATTACGGTAGCACAATATCCAATTCTAACACCAGCTGATAACAATACCATGAAACCATTACGGGTAATATTTTTGCGTTAATAAAATCACAAAACAATTTATTTCGTTTGTTTTTTCTATACGTTTCAACAGTCGTACAGTGATTCTGGATTGGATTATTCCAATGCTCTGGTAATTTCCGTTGTCGTACACAGTAGTGGCAAGTCAAACAGGCCGAAAGTGTCTGTTTCAATTGCCACCACTGTATATACGAAATTTTTTTTATCGATATACTATTTCAGCCGGATATTTCAAACAGTCCAGAGTCGACATCAACGGAAATCGTAAAACGTACAAATTCGGTAATTATTGCTTTTTTTCGGAACTCAAGGATGAACGAACCGGTCGGTAGCTCAGCGGTCGAGAGCGCCTCAACGCCGCGATAGCACCGAGGCGAAACCCCCGTGGTTTGATTCCCGGTCGAGACGGTTCCAACATTTTTCAGTTTCAGAAATGTGCAAAAATATTTTATTTATAATAATAATAACGTGATTGTGTGGTAAATTTCAGACACCTGTAAGTTATCGTAAGACCAGTGAAGAGGTACGTTTCGCTACAAACAATCGAGAACGGTTATTTTCTACGAATTTCAGGTGGATTAGGAGCTAATAGTGCGTGATTATGAGAATATGGAAAATGAGGCTGTTGAAAAACTTTCACATCAATGATAACTTGATTTTATATAATTATTTATATATATAAAAAGAGAGAGAGATAGAGAGAAAAACAATCAAAATTTGTACACAATAAAAAATATCTTTGGTATATAAAGATTATATACAAAATATATAAACGATTATCAATACGAATACATGGCACTTACGGTAACTTTGTGCGTTACAAATATTTGTTAAGTTTGTGGTTTATTTTTGGGTGGTTTCGGTGGCGGTATCGGCGGTATATCATCATCACCACCACCACCACCACCAACATCAGGTTCCGGTATTTTCAATTTCAACACACCTATCTTTGATTGCCGCATCGAGTTGCGATACAAGAAGCTCGTATTCTCCGGTAATGGTAGATTCGAATAGTCGACTTCACGCACTTTGGCCGGTAATGGTGGCGGTTGTGTACTATTATCCTCTTCACTAATACTAGAATCTAAATTTTTTTTGCTGTGTAAGATAATATCACTGATCTCAAAATAACTGGATAGAGTATCCCATGTATTGAAATTGGCGAAAATCAGCGCCACCAAATGGACGGGCTAGGAACTAAGGAAAATCTAACGGCGCATGCGCATGTAAAAATACGGCTACTAGATGTAATAGTTTTAAATTATTCGCCAACGTAATTATAGCCGCGCATGCGCACAATCGCCTTATTTAGTTCACCCAGCCTCTTGATTTGGTGGCGCTGTTGTAATATTAGTCACTTTTTCGTTTTTTTACGCCATAAGGATCAGAGCTATCCAATTATTGAGATCAGTGGATAATATTGATTATTATTTGAAAAATTGATTTACCGATCGATTCACGATTACTACTATTTTCGGAACTTGTCGTTGTTGCACTAGCACTACCATTATTATTATTATTACGGATCTGTACATGTAAACTATTCGGACGTGATGTTGTCGATGATGTGGTCGAATATTGGCCGCTGTGGGGACGGCTTAATCGTTTCTCTTTTTCAATTTCGGAACGCAGTGGACGTTTCGGTGTCAACTACAATTTCAATATCGAAATATTTAGTATTAATAGATAATTGTTTACTTGACGACGGGCGTTATGAAAAATAAACAGCCCGTTGTTAAGGCCGGTTGCTATGATAAACAACTTTTTTTTGAAATCATTACAAATTTTTCAATGTCAAAGAAAAATTTTAAAAAACCAAAAATACAGTTAAATTGCTTCTTTTACTTTTGGAATAAACTCACGAATGCACCACGGGCGTTATTATTTGTCTCATAACGCCCTTCATACATTAATTACCATCCAAATGGCGGATTCGCTTTATAAAACTCGCCACGGGGCAGGGCGGCCGAATAGTTTCAATTTCGGAACGTAGCGGACGTTTCAGTGTCAACTACAATTTCAATATCGAAACATTTAGTATTAATAGATAATTGTTTACTTGACGACGGCCGATTATGGCGTTGCCATGGCGTTAGGAAAAATAACAGCCGGTTGCTATGATAAACAACTTTTTTTTGAAAAGTTAAAAAAAAACAAAAATATGCACCACGGGCGTTATTATTTGTCTCACAGCGCCCTTGATACATTAATTACTATTCAAATGGCCGATTCGGTTTACAGGGCGGCCGAATAGTTACGAAACAAGCCGAACAGCCGAACATCGGATATCTTCGGTCAACATCGATTAAATTCGTTTGACCTACCCCGGGCGCGAATAACGTTAAATCATTCAAATTACTTACTTCTTGGGTTAATTCGAAAATTGGTGATGGTGTTGATGGGTTACCATTCGTTGTTGTTACTGGTGTTGGTGTTGTTGTTGTTGTCTCTTCCATTGTATACCATTGGGTGGCACTTTGTGCCAATACAATTGTTGCTGATGCTGAATTACTTACATCCGATTTACTACTACGGCGGCGATCTTTTGTTATTTTAAATGATTTCTTATGATTCATCGGTGTTGTTGTTGTTGTTAGACTTTTTGTTGGTGATAACAAACTCTTTGTACTGTTGTTAGTGGTGGTAGTTTGTGATTTGCTGGAATATAACAATTGTTTTATTTCTATAAATACAAAAAAAAAACAAAATAAACAAAAGAATAGTTAAAGGGGTAATTCATGCAACAATCAACATGCTGAGAAAATTGTTTGTAATTACCGTTGTTAAATCAATAAGAATCCCAAAGAATCCACAAGGAGAATAAAAGGATAAATAATAAATAATTAATATTAAGATAAATTTAATTTATAAACAAAAAAAAAAAAGAAATTAGGCATATGAAGTATTTCGATTGTTATTATTATTATTATTGATTGAAGACTGCTGAGAGCGTCTGAAAAAATAATAAAATAAATAATGTTAGTAAAATTTTGATTACAGTCTTCAGGAAAAGACAACAATTAGTGTAAAATAGAGAGAGAGAGATGGATTGAAGCCACTTTTATCCGTATACAAACCTATTAACAGCAGGTGAGGAGATATTAGAAGAAGAAGAAGAAGAGGAGGAGGAGGAAGCATTGAAATAAATTGAAGTGAATTGCTTCAATGTTGCCACTTGGTTTCTTGTTAGACTCGACACTCTATTACGGCCACCAACAACATGACTACATCAGATAATGTTGAAAGCAAATAAACAAAAACACAAAAACACAACAACAACAAGCGATTAACGTTACGAAAACAATAGAAAAAACGTGTATTGCCTTGGCAACTAAGTGATTGCAGATTTTAAATATTCTTATAATTTTTATTGATGACCTTTTGACATCTTTCAGGCAGTGTCATAATAGAGAATTGCATGTTTTCTAATTTCACCGGTTTTTTTTTAAGTTTAAACAAAGTTAGATTTTAAAAAAATCTAAATTCAAACGATAGTGACGTCATTATATCGGTTGCGCAGCGCCACCACACGGTAAATTAACAAAATATAAACGTACAGTTGCGATCAAAAAATTTCGGACGACGTTTTTTTTGACGTTTAAAAATGTTTAATCTGGGCCAAGCATTACTGTTATTATTAACGCTTTAAATTAATGACTTTGAATATAAAATATTAAAGGCTGTCCTACACCAACTAACAATTAGATGTGTCCTTGACTGTATATAGGCAATGACCTAGAAATACAATATATTTACGTCATTGTATACTGACCATTTTCATTGGCTCTCGGATATAATGACGTCATAAGTTTTTTTTTGACGCCAAAATTTATTCATTTTTTTTTTTGCAACTAATTTATAAAAATATGAAATTATTAATCATCAACTGGTTGCGCAGAATTAAATTGGCATGAAAACGACTCGAATAATAAAGGCGGCGTAAATCCAAACGGGAAGCAAACAGTGTATGTTTGACTGACAAAACAAAAGAAAGCTACCTACAGTTGCGATCAAAAAATGTCAAGGAGACATCAAATTGTCAGTTGGTGTGTAGGACAGCCTTTAATATTTTCTACGTCAAAAAGTCATCAATTTTGACAGTAATGCTTGGCGCACATTAAACATTTTTAAACGTCAAAAAAACGCCAAAATTTTTTGATCGCAACTGTATTTGCAGAATGCGCAATCACTTAGTTGCCAATCAATTTAGTAGCACAATAAAAAATGTCACTTTTTTTTTGATTAATTGCTAATTTTAATGTTCGACAAAAAAAAAACTTACTCTGACACTAATGAAACATTTGACAATCTGCTGTCATTAACTAAACTATAATGGCGCCGCATTGTCACTTGATTCTCTAATTTCAAATCACACGTCTACAATTTTAAAAACAAATTATATTAAAAAAAAAAATATTGAATTGTTGTATTTGAAAAGAAAAATTTACCCCTTTGCCGTATTTCTCAACAACACTCTCCTGTAACATCGCAAAACAATCCTCCAAACGTTTCTGTAACGGTTGTAAATTCATCGGTGCCCGATCTTTATGGATTTGTACACATAAATCCAATAATGGTATCTGATCAGCAATTAAATCTTTTAAACGTTGCAACAATATCAAATCATCTTGATGATGTTTCTGATAATTATCGATAAAGAAGACATCTTCATAATTCTTTATACCACCCATAACAGCTGGATCTAAGATACCATTCAATGTTAAACTTAACGGATTAATTTGCATATTCTTATCACGATTATATAGAATAATAAAATTCCGTAGATTTTTATTTGTACGTTCCATTGTTTCAATTGCATTACGTAACGGTGAGATTTCATGGGTTTTAATCTGACACACGGGGAACCAACGTAATATACCCGGTAATGGATATGTGGTAGTTAATTCGATACGTTCCAACCATAAATGACCGAATTCATTGTCGCACACCAATAATGGATCTTTACGTACAAATGGACGTGAAAAACTGAAACGATCTATATTGTTGACCTTATAATAACGGACGATTTGTTCGGAAACTGGTTTGCCCGAGAAACGTTGCTTCTTCTCATCCATCACCGGATCCACTTTATTGATTTGAATATCTACAAATTAAAAAAAAAAAATTCGATTAAATATATACGAAATTCACCAAAACCAAAAGTTACTAGATTTAAGTTGGTATTAATAAATCTAGTGATTTATCTGTCAAATCTAGTAACTTTTTGGTGAAACCAGAAAATTACTAGATTTAAGTTGGTATTGTTAAATTTAGTGACATTTCTAGGGATTTATCTGTCAAATCTAGTAATTTTTTGGTGATTCTTTGAATATCTATAAATTTGCCAATTAAATTATGAAACTAAATTTATCAAAAAGTTCCTAGATTTAAGTTGGTATTATTATTGAATTTATCTGTCAAATCTAGTAACTTTTTTGGATGATTCTTTGAATATCTATAAATTTTCCAATTAAATTATGAAACTAAATTTAACAAAAAAGTTCCTAGATTTAAGTTGGTATTATTAGTGATTTATCTGTCGAATTTAGTAACTTTTTGGTGATTCTTTGTATATCTATAAATTTGCCAATTAAATTAAACTAAATTTATCAAAAAGTTCCTAGATTTCAGTTGGTATTATTGAATTTAGTGATTTATCTGTCAAATCTAGTAACTTTTTTTGGTGATTCTTTGAATATCTATAAATTTGCCAATTAAATTAAATTAAAGTAAATTCATCAAAAAGTTCCTAGATTTAAGTTGGTATTACTGAATTTATCTGTCAAATCTAGTAATTTTTTGATGATTCTTTGAATATCTATAAATTTGCCAATTAAATTATGAAACTAAATTTATCAAAAAGTTCCTAGATTTAAGTTGGTATTATTATTGAATTTAGTGATTTATCTGTCAAATCTAGTAACTTTTTTGGGTGATTCTTTGAATATCTATAAATTTCCCAATTAAATTATGAAACTAAATTTAACAAAAAGTTCCTAGATTTAAGTTGGTATTATTAGTGATTTATCTGTCAAATCTAGTAACTTTTTTTGGTGATTCTTTGAATATCTATAAATTTGCTAATTAAATTATGAAAATAAATTTTACAAAAAGTTCCTAGATTTAAGTTGGTATTATTGAACTTATGTCAAATCTAGTAATTTTTTGGTGATTCTTTGAATAACTATAAATGCGCCAATTAAATTATGAAACTAAATTAATCAAAAAGTTCCTAGATTTAGGTTGGTATTATTGAATTTAGTGACATTTCTAGGGATTTATCTGTCAAATCTAGTAACTTTTATTGAATTTAGTGATTTATCTGTCAAATCTAGTAACTTTTATTGAATTTAGTGATTTATCTGTCAAATCTAGTAACTTTTTGGTGTGTTTTCAAGTAGACTATCGAAAAATTTACATTGTTTATCGGATTCGGTGATTTCATCCCCAGGTGGTGTTAATTTATTCAACAATTCCGCTTTGGGGAATTCATTTAATATACGACTATTGAAATCAGCTAAACGCTCGTATTCTTTACCACGATAGATAAAGATTTTGTTTTGTAGAAATTTCGGAAACCCCCTGCCATAATAACCGACACGGAAATATTCCGGTTCGGCACGTGCCTTCTTCATTATATCATCATAGAATGATGCCATATTTGAATGTAATTCACTTAAACGATCATAATCGAATGTTTCCAATTCGTATTGTTCCGCCAATTCTTGACATTTCTTTATGGCACATTCCCACATTTTACCTTTACTATAATTCTCGATTATATTATAATATAAAGCTTCTTTTAATTGTCGATGTGTTTGTGCTTCAGTATAACGAGAACTTTTCAATAGTGGCGATAATGGTTCATCGCTCCAATTCAATAGTTTCGTATGCAGTTCTAAAGTGTACGCAGCTTCCGTATAATTATCATAATCTAAATGTAGATCACATAATTTGTTTAAATACCGTATATACATCTCTTTACGATTGATTTCCGAATAGAAATCCAACAAATTCACCGTACAACTCATACGATTCTCTTTATTCTCATCTTGAATTATACAACGATACTCCAATAATAATTCCATTAATCTAGTAACGATTCGAACAAATTTAATACCATCCTCTTTCATCGTAGTATGTTGATTACAATATTCCAACATAATTGTATGGAATAGATCACGATACTCATGATCACCTTTACCACCTTCCACTAAAATATCCAATTTTGCAATCATTTCATTTTCGAAATCATTAAAATTCGCTTTGGCATGTGATGAATCACGTTTCGTATCCCCATAGCTTTCCTGTTCAAATTTCGATGAATAGAATTCACATTGCATCATATCGAAAAAAATCGGTATCGTAGCTTTACGTAGTTCCTGCTCAGGTATCAAGGTCATCTCTAAAATTAATCCAACTAATGTCGGTACGAATTGTACTTTATACTGTCCTAAATTAAACCACATTGAACGTATCTCAAATCCCGTTTCACGCCGCATATCATTGTAACGTTTAATGATTTTCAAACGTTTATTAAATGAGAATTGTTCCAATTGTAATGATGGTTGGGTCATGAAGGCAATGGCACAATGAAAGAAATTACTCCATGCTTGATGTTCGAATTTCTCAAAGAAACAATCACGTATTGTATGCGAGAAGAAACGTAACAATTTCAATATTACACTATTTTGTAATAATATCATATCACACCAATCTGATGGGAATATGGATTGATCCACTAAACCTTGAAAGACTAATAAAATCTCCATTAAAAAATCTAAAATATCGAAACGTGTCTTGAAGTGATTTATGTATAATTCGTAATGTTTCTCGGTCATTTGTCGAAAGATATCAATCATGATTGCCACTAAATTACCCTAAAAAAACAAAAAAATTGAAGGTACGCGGGACGGCGTGCGTTAGAAGTGAAACTTCTTAGGTTAGATATGAAGTTCATTTTTTTTATCTCAAAACAATATCCACCAAATAAAATCATTTTTACGAGAGCGACCCGCGCTGACTTTTTTTTGCAAAATTTGTAGAGGTGTTCTCTATTTTGCAGGAAAGCTTTGCTGAAAGTTTGAGCTCTTAATATGCGGTCGTTTCGAAGTTATGATTTTTTGAAATTTTGAAGAAAAAAAATTTTTGAGGTAAAAAAAATTTTTTTTTAATTGGTAAAATGTGGCTTTTTGTAGGCTTTTCAATGGTTATATTTATTTTTTCATACACGCACCGGAAGACCCTTTAAAATCCCCAATCAAAGTGTGAAAAAAGCGATTTTTTACAATTTTCTAATAGCATTTGTTTTGGTTTGTTTATATGTGAAAGACAATTGAAAATGAGATTATTATTATTATTATTCAAGTGAAAACATGGTTTATTTCGTTATTGTTGAAGTTTTTTTCTCTCCGATGGTAAAGTAATTACTTTACCGTTGAGGTGGGAAATTGATCACTTTACCGTGGAGTAAAATACTACTTTACCGACAAACATTTTGGTCGATAAAGTAGGAAATTTGATATTTTTTTATGATCGTGTGTAAACGTCTATTTTCAGTGCACAAAAGTACCCGATTGCAGTATTTTTCAATATCTGAAAAAAGTTTTAAAATGTACGTTTTTTAATTGTCGAGATTTTACATTTTATTTAATTGTAAAAAAAAAAACAGTTTTCAGAAAAAGATACAAAATTTGATCTACCACATGCCGCACTGTGAGAAAAACCGTTTTTTTCTCACTTTGATTGGCTTTTAAAGGGTCTTCCGTTGGATGCATGAAAAAATTAATATTCCCATTAAAAAGCTGAGAATTTTTCCTATAAAAAGCTACATGTTAGCAATTTTGGAAAAAAGGTTTTTCACCTCAAAAAAATTGATGAAAAAATTTTTTTTGTAAAATTTCAAAAATTCATAACTTCGAAACGGCCGTATATTAAGAGCCCAAACTTTCAGGGAATCTTTTCTTCAGAGTAGAGAACACCTCTACAAAATTTGAAAAAAATTGGCGGAAGTCGCCCCCCGTAAAAATGATTTTATTTTTACGGGGGGATGACCCTCGCCGATTTTTTTCAAATTATCCAGATTTTACGTTTTATTTAATTGTAAAAAAACAAAAACAAAAAATAAGCACATCGCGAAAATGACATATTTTGTGGGGGAAAAACTCTCGGCTTTCAGAAAAAAACTGTCAAATTTGATGATGTACCACGCGCGTCGCACTGTGAGAAAAATCGCTTTTTTCACTTTCATTGAATTTTAAAGGGTCTTTCGTTGCGTGTACAAAAAAAATGAATATTCCCATTAAAAAGGTGAGAATTTTTCCTACAAAAAGCTACATTTCAACAATTTTGAAAAAAAGTTTTTTATCTCAAAAAAATTTTTTTGTCTTGAAATTTTCAAAAATTCATAACTTCGAAACGGCCGTATATTAAGAGCCCAAACTTTCAGGGAATCTTTCCTGTATAGTAGAGAACACCTCCACAAAATTTGAAAAAAAAAATCGGCGCGGGTCGCCCCCGAAAAAATGATTTTATTTGGTGGAATGACCCATATACAAAAATCATAAATCGCGGTAAGCCTTGAAATTTTAGATTCGTTCCAGAGGGCGCTGTACATCGATCAATGATTTTACACAGTTGGTAGAATTGACAGAGAGAGTAGAAGCGACGCTATGGCAACGCCCCCACTCTTCTCTCTCAGCTGTCGTTACCATTCCGAACAAATTTTGCTACCCTATCGCGCCTCTAAAGAAGTTTCACTTTCAAAACGACTCAAAATTACCGAATGTGGATTCTCGCTATGCATATGGATGTGCGTTTGGATAATTGTACGTAGACCAGTCAACATGATTTCGGTTAAATCATCAAAAGTCGGTCCGATATTCTTTTGGAATAACAATTCGAGTATATCGCTTAGAATTTTCACGCATAATTCTACCTAAATTTGATATTAGAACAAAAATGTAATTTATATAAACAATTCTAACAAAATAAATTGTTAAGCAAGCAAGCTATGATTTGTGTTGTGTGTGTGTTTTGTTTGATTGTCACCTCTTCAGAATATCCACGACGTTGATTGAGATAATGTTGTGTTGTTCCGAGGAGTTGAGCCACCTTGGCCACCGATCGATTTTGGCGACGTCCCTCTTTCCTTCTGTCACCCTACAATAAATACCCACAGCATACCTCTACACTACTACATGTTGTTATTAAAAATAAATTCAACAAAAATTATAAACAATTTCAACAAAAACAAAAGTAAGACATGCACAAACCATCTACAAGACTACGAAAAATCATCCAAGAAAGCTTTAAAGAGAAAGGCCACTGTTTCACTACCCCTTCATTGAATCTAGTAACAACATAAGAATTCTTAGGGTCAATTATTTCTGTCTCTTTCTAACACATATTGACCAGTATAGACGTATGATATTTCTAATACATTCATTATTCGGTTATAATCTAGTCGGCCGAATATCATGTTAGAAAGAGACAACGATACTGACGTTTGTCGAAACTAAAAATCTACCAAACTACATGCCATGCTGTAGATCTCTCGAAAACAAATGCAACATTAAAGAAAAGTATAATCATCGGTGGCCAAGATACCTTGTGTGCTTGATTTCTCTTTCGTGGTGTGTACGGATAAATAGAATGCAAAACATTCAATATTTTTTTTTTTTTAATTTTTTTGGCTAACAAAACAGCAATGTGCATGGAGAGCATAATAGCGTAAGCACTGTAATTCCAATTTCTGTACAATTTTGTTTTTTGTTCGTCTCAAACAAATCACTTTATAGTGTAGATTCACCGACCAAAAAGTTACTAGATTTGACAGAATAGTTATAAAAAACAAAAATCACTAGATTCAAGCGTACCAACAGAAATCTAGTAACCTTTTGCGCCCGTGATTAGACTATAGTTTAAAACTGTATAAATCAACAACTTACCTCTTCACTGGTCTCAAATAATACTTTCACTTGTTTCATAAATACTGGTAATAGAATACGTCGACATTCGGTATATAAAAATAGGCGGCTATGGACGATCTCATTGATTGTCATCATTTTTTGTTTTGTTAATCGTCCCGGCGGTATCTTATTCAACATATCACACAATATAACACTAATTTTCGAAAGAGAGAGAGAGAAAAAGAGAAAAAAATAATTAAACAATAGCTATTTACTGTACAAGATGGTAAAGTGACTTTACCACCTTGAGCAATACTAGATTTTGTTTAATACTAACTTTTAAAAACTCTTGCGATCAAAAGATTTCGGACATCAAGGTCAGCCTTTAATAATTTATAATCAAGAAGTCGTTAATTTTGACATTTAAGACGTCAATAATAACAGTAAAGCTGGGCGCAGATTAAACATTTTTGAACGTCAACAAAAACGTCGTCCGAAATTTTTTGATCGCAACTGTAGATAACTCATATACAGTTATACTCGGTTCATTATTGTACTAAAAAATTTTTGACAGACAAATGTCAAAATTTATGCAACTTATGTTCTGAAAGTCCCTAGATTTTGACATGTTTGAGGTGATAAAATCTTAAGCAATTGTTTATATATTTTTAAAAATTAGCATAGTTGATGGAATTAAATCCTGATAGATAGGGACTTTTGGAATACAGAGTTGCATAAAATTTGACATCTTTCAAATGTCACATTTTATATTAACAATAATGTATCGACTATATCAAAGGCTGTTGGTTGCTATGGTTCCCTAAACAACTAGCATTTGTTTTGGTTTGTTTATATGTGAAAAACAATTGAAATTGTTGAATATGAGCAATAATTTAAATTTCCATTATTTGTTTAGAACTGAATAATTATTTAATTTATTTGTATTACTATCATTAAAGGGAAAATACTACTTTACCGACCAACATTTGGTCGATAAAGTAGGACTTTGACAGTTAGAATTAAACAAAAACGTTTTTCAGCCTTTAATAATTTATAATCAAAAAGTCGTTAATTTTGACATTTAAAACGTCAATAATAACAGTAATGCTTGGCCCAGATTAAACATTTTTAAACGTCAAAAAAACGTCGTCCGAAATTTTTTGATCGCAACTATAGGTATACTCGGTACATTATTGTAATATAAAGTGTGACATTTCAAACATGTCAAATTTTTGTGCAACTCTGTATTCTAAAAGTCCCTAACTATCAGGATTTAATTCCAATCCCAATGAGAATTTGAGAATTTTCTCATAAAAATCTCACTATCAAAAAATCAAACTACGATAAATTAGGAAGCGAAATAAAACTTTATGTTAATTTTTTTAAAAACATATAAACAAAGGCTGAAGATTTGATCATCTCAAAATCTGGGGACTTTCAGAATCTAATTTGCATAAGTTTTGACATTTGTCTGTCAAAATTTTATATTACAATAATGAACCGAGTATAACTCATATACAACTATCAAAGGCTGTTGGTTGCTATGGTTCCCAAAACAACTAGCATTTGTTTTGCTTTTTTTTTTAAATATTATTCTCATATTATGTGAAAAACAATTGAAATTGTTGCATATGAGCAATAATTTAAATTTCCATTATTTGATTAGAACTGATTAATTATTTAATTTTTTATTATTACTATCATTAAAGGGAAAATACTGCTTTACCGACAAACACTTGGTCGATAAAGTAGGACTTTGACAGTTAGAATTAAACAAGATTCACCGATCAAACGGGTCACTAGATTTGACAGATTGTAAAAATATCACTAAATTCAAAAGTACTACCAACTTAAATCTAGGAATCAGTTTGATCTGGATTAATTAATTAATATAAAATGTGGTTTACCTTAATTCTTTAGCATCGAAAACTAATAAAATATCCGGTATTGTACTTGGTAGATATTTTAAACAGGCACCTTGTTCACGTAGAATATTATCAGATGTCGATGACATCATACGATTAATATTACGTAATAATTCACGTAATTCCACATCGAAATCATCTTCAACATCCGTAATTGGATATAATTGCATTAAATAACGTGATTTCGATACAAATCGTATAACATATTGTAATGATTTCATAGTTTTAAAAATTAAATCATCCTTATTATTATTATCATTATTATTTTCTAAATGATTTGAACGTTCTATTATTGATTTTAATACAGATATTAATTTCTTATGTGCCAATGTTGCACTAAAACTCTCTTTTATATAGAGATCTAAAACCGGTTCGAAATGTTGATATTTCCAATCATTACTCACTAAACTGATGATATGCAATAAACAATCAAACACTAAAATATCATATGTATTCGTTTCAGAATTCACCATTAATATATTGAATAATGAATCGAGTATGTCTTGTAAGAATTTCACAACTTCTTCACCATCCACATTGATCAGTGCCTTCAAACATGCCATTAAATTGTCTTGATTCGTTTGCCAATTCAACAAACCCAACAAATCAACATTTTGTGTCAATTTCGTTGAACAAATATTACTCGCCAACATAAATGAATCTTTTGTATTGATCATTAAACCATTCACACTATTCTTGAAATCTTTATTATTATTATTAATTTCATTAAATGTTGATGGTAGTTGGAAATAATCCAAACTTTTCTCATCGAATCGTTTATAATCGATTTTATATAGAATTAAATTATGTCGGGCATCTTTCAGTGTTGTACCATTCTCTTGCATTAATCGTACGTATGCCATAGCGAATGGTTTCTCATTCTTATCTTTCAATTCGTTGGATGAACGATGTTTGAAGAGAAATTTCAAATGACTGGTTTTGAATTCTTCAATTGGTATGGCAACTTTAAATGTTTCATACCAATGTGGTTTATCTTCATGGTAATAGATGATTGAATGGTATTCGTCTAATTGTTGGATGCCAGCACCTAAACTTCAAAAATAACATATAAGTACTTACATTTTTTTATGTGCAGAATTATGGAAAAATATTTGCTTTATTATCATGCATGCTCTGGAATGTTTACTTTGTTTCTACCGTCTTTTGTTTCGCTGCCACGGCTACCAACTTTGTTTTGTTTTTAAATAACACCCACACATTTTTTGTGTGATTTTAAAACAAGTGTATTTTTCTGTGTTCTATAATAATTTTGCTATTATGGAAAAAAAAATAATGAAGAAAAATTATTGGTATAACAATTGAACATTCAGTGGAGAAACTTTTCAATTAATCAATTGTTTTTTTTTCGCCATAGTAAAAGAAAAGAAAAAATACAAATCAAGTTGCTTGGTATTGTCGACTTAAACGATAGTCTTTTGTTACTGTTTATCCTAATTGTCATTTGTTTATAAACAAATGTATAACTAACAAAAAATAGTATATTAAAAAACAAGTGTCAGAAGTTTTTATACTTTTTTTTCTATTTTGCCTATTTTGTGCCCTTTTTTGCAAAAAAAAATGGCGAGATTTGATATTTAGGGAAATTGGTGGGAGTTGGTGTTACTAAAAAAACAAACAATTGAACATTCAGCTAGGAAACTTCAATTGTTTTATTTTTCACTCTTAGTCAATTGTTTTTTTTTCCGCCAAATTGCTTATTTAACAATGTGTGAAGAATTTTCATGTACTCCACCTGAAATAAGTGAAAATTGCTGAAAATGCAGGAAATAATTTACTACACCCGATAAATCCAAAGATCACTATGAAAAAAACGGTATATTAAGTATCTTGTTTTATGATTTTTGACAGTTGTCAAAAGCAATGAAAATGTTACCAACCTAGTGGGAAAAAAATTACTAAATATTACTTTTCAGCACTAGTATCGAAATGAGCTCATTTCGATGCAGTAACGAGTTTAATTATAGCGCTATTACGGACGCAAAATAGAAAAATAGTTATTTACTAATTGTAAGTAATAAAATTGAATCATAATTTTTGGTTAAGAATGCCATGAAAATTTGACAATGTTTTCACAATTTTTTTGAGGAAATTGATAATTTGCAGTGACGTTCAATAAAAAATGTCAAATTTCCATGGCACTCTTGCATTTTTGCTAGATATCATGGCATTCTAGATACTGCATTTTATTACTTACAATTAGTTAGTTAATTTTACCATTTTTGTTTATTTGTTTTTAATTTTTATTCTTTTTTCCCATAATGGCAAATTTGTATATTAAAAAACAAGTGTCAGAAGTTTTTATACTATTTTTTCTATTTTGTGCCCTTTTTTATAAAAAAAGTGGCGAGATTTGAAATTTAGGGAAATTGGTAGCAGTTGGTGTTACTAAAAAAACAAACAATTGAACATTCAGCTAGGAAACTTCAATTGTTTTATTTTTCACTCTTAGTCAATTGTTTTTTTTTCGCCATATTGCTTATTTAACAATGAGTGAAGAATTTTCATGTACTCCACCTGAAATAAGGGCAATTGCTGAAAATTCAGGAAGCAATTTACTACACCCGATAAATCCAAAGATCAGTTTTTATGATTTTTGACAGTTGTCAAAATCAATGAAAATGTTACCAACCTAGTGGAAAAAATTACTAAATTTTTCATTTCAGCACTAGTATCGAAATGAGCGAGTTTAATAATAGCGCTATTATTGACGCAAAATAGAAAAAATGCCTTTTCTATTTTGTCTATTTTGTGCCCTTTTTTACAAAAAAAAATTGCGAGTTTTGATATTTAGGGAAATTGGTGGCAGTTGGTGTTACTAAAAAAAACAATTGAACATTCAGCTAAAAAACTTCAATTGTTTTATTTGTCACTTTCAGTCAATTGTTTTTTTTTCCGCCATATTGCTTATTTAACAATGAGTGAAGAATTTTCATGTACTCCACCTGAAATAAGGGAAATTGCTGAAAATGCATGAAGCAATTTACTACACGATAAATCCAAAGATCAGTACGAAAAACGGTATATTAAGTATGTTGTTTTTATGATTTTTGACAGTTGTCAAAATCAATGAAAATGTTACCAACCTAGTGGAGAAAAAAATTACTAAATTTCCATACAATAGCGAGTTTAATAATAGCGCTATTATGGACGCAAAATAGAAAAAAATTATTTACTAATTGTAAGTAATAAAATTGAATCATCATTTTTGGTTAAGAATGCCATGGAAATTTGACAATTTTTTCGAGTAAATTGATAATTTGCAATGACGTTCAATACAAACTGTCAAATTTCCATGGCACTCTTGCATTTTTGCTGAATAACATGGCATTCTGGATATTGTATTTTATTACTTATTGTTATTTAGTTATTTTTATTCTTTTTCCCCATAATGGCAAAACTTTATTTATGAATACAGAAAAATACTAGACGCGTTAAATAAAGTACATAATTCCAGGGAAATGGACACAAACAAATAAATCCCTAAAAATGTTACTATACTCAAGGGTACCAACTTAAATCTAGGAAACCCCTTAGCCGATGAATTTAGTAAAGACGCGTGGCGGCGCGACAACTAGACACACATTTCCCGTCATGCATTGCAGGATTAGAATACGTGTTATCTTACCTAAACTGATAACGCCCGGTATCGATTCACCTTTTTCATTACACACACGTACGGTGACTTCAACATTTTTATCACTCTTCTTATTACCCTTACTGAATTCACCTTTAATCAATGTCAGATATAGATCGTTACGTACATCACCGGGTAATATGACTTCGGGGAAACCCATTTTACGTGCTATCGCAACATTACCTAACACTAAATGTGGATTCTCTTCACGAACTTGTTTCAAATCACCACGTAACAATTTCATACTAACAAATAGTGCTTGATTCTTATTTTCGATTTTTGTAAAATCTTTACTAATGATTTTCTTTAATGTTTGTTCTAAATTGTCTTTTTCACAACTAGAATTTTTTTTTTTTAATAAATTAATAGATAAAACGTTCGAGAATTTGCTAGAAATTTCTATACTTAACAAAAGGTACTTGAAATTCTTGTTCTAAATCACTTTCACGTTTACCATTCATGAATGGAGTGATTTCCATGGCGGCCACACCAAATGGCCGACGCATTGTATCATTTGATGGTTTTTTAGACATCATCATTGAGACGGAACTGCGTCGATGGTCCAACTCTTTTGTATCCATAGCACCCACACGGACCACATAACAAACTAAATAGATCCGTTCACGTTCTAGATCACGTTTACCAAGATCCTACCCAAATAGAATTACTAATTTTAATTAAATACAGGGTGTCCCAGCTAACTAAACCACCAAATATCTCGTTTGCCAAAACGTTTTGTTTACAAGATTTTATTTAAAAACAATTTCAAGGCCAATTGTATTTATAAACAGTACAATCGAGTAAACAGATCGAATTTCTAAAGTTGTTTACTTGAATGTACGTTTCATAAATACTTGCCTTGCGATTGTTTTTAAATAAAATCTTGTAAACATGACAGTACTTATAAACAGTACAATCGAGTAAAGAATTTTTACAACAGATCGAATTTCTACAGTTGTTTACTTGAATGTACGTTTCATAAATACTATTAGCCTTGCAATTCTTTTTAAATAAAATCTTGTAAACATGACAGTATTTATAAACAGTACAATCGAGTAAACAGATCGAATTTCTAAAGTTGTTTACTTGAATGTACGTTTCATAAATACTATTAGCCTTGCAATTGTTTCTAAATAAAATCTTGTAAACATGACATTCACTAACAAACGCGATATGTGGGGTGGAATATTTAGCTGGGACACGCTGTATAGTAAGAATATTTGTCGAAAAATTACAGTGAACATCACACGTAAATTGTACATTTGATCTAAATCACGCATCAATCCATCTTTCGACCATCTCACCACATAATTCTCAGTAATCGATTTACCTTCTTTACCATCATACAATGTCATCAATAATTCAGCATCTTCATTCATTTTACATGTGAAATTCTTTACCGTAACAATAAAAATATTTGAATATTGTTGTATTGCCGTTTTCGGTTGATTATCTTTCAATTCCGGTTTACCACAACGACTGATACGTTCCGTTGCATATTTATGTTGATAATATAATTGTATTGTACTTGTCAATTCTGGATCAATTAAATTACCATTTCTATCACGTACAATCAAATCTAAACCCAAAATCTTATTACCCATATCGATTTCTTCGGTAGCTTGTTTCGTTACACGTTTCAATTCATCAATTGGTAATGTACCACTGACGATTTTACTACGTAAATTGATTAATTCGTAAATTTGATTTTTGATCTGTTCAAAATCTTTACTATGAGTCTACAAAACAAAAAAATGATACCCCCAAAAAAAAACAATTGAAAGTGCATTAGAAGTGAAACTTCTTCGGTTAGAGATGGTTTTGGTTTATTTTGTTTCTGTCATTGCTTGAAGGTTCATAAATCGCGGTAGGCCTAGAAACTTTAGTTTCGTTCTAGATGGCGCGTACATCGATCAGTGCTACCAACTTTAGACCCTAGTGTTTATTTAACACAGTTGGCAGAACTGACTCCCTCTCAACCGACTGTGAAACTTCTTCGGTTAGAGATGGTTTTGGTTTATCACTTATCTCAAATTAATTTATAAATACAAAAATCATAAATCGCAGTAGGCCTGGAAATTTTAGTTTCGTTCTAGAGGGCGCGTACATCGATCAGTGATACCAACTCTAGACCCTAGTGTTTATTTTACACAGTTGGCAGAACTGATAGAGTATAAACGACGCTATGGCAACGCTCCCACTCTTCCCTCTCAACCGTCTGTGACGCTTTGAAAAAAATTGACTACCCTACCGCGCCCAAAGAAGTGTCACTTCAAAAAAAATCCATAGATTTTTACCACATAAAGATTCTTCCAATGTCCACCCCATTCTCGTAAGACTGTGGCAATTTCCTGTGCAATTGGTGGCTCTTTAAAACCGAATGTGGGTGTTGGTCCGTTATGGTCGACATTGCATTGTTTCACATGCACATAACTCTTTGGAAAGATACCAGTTTGATGGCGATTCTGTATAATGTAACCGTAATACCAATTCTCATCTTCTTCAAGTAAATGCAGACCATCACCGACTGTCAGCTTCAGTTTATATTCAACATCCTCGTTGAAATTATAAATAGCTGTTTGGGAGTGCAAGAGAGAGACAGAGAGAGAATAGTGAATCAAATCATTTATTAAAAACATTAATCGAGAGGGCGAGAGTTTATTTGTTTCCTGTTAGTTTTCCACATAGGATTTACGTTAGAAAATCAACGGAATTCCCAAATGTGTGTGTGGAAATACCGAGATTACAAAAAGTTGTAAATATATTTAAAATTAGACTTCGTTTTTGTTTTAAAACAAAAGACAGTCGATTAAATGACCGTTTTTGTTTTAAAACAAAAGACCATCGATTAAAATCAACAACAAAATGAGCGTCTTTTGTTTTTAATGGCTAAACAAAACACATACACAAAACTAAATCGAAAAAAAAATGACAAACGGAAAATGGAATCGAAAAACTAAATAGCCTATAACTATCTACGGAAAATTCTGCATCGAATAGTTAAGGTCCCATGTCGATACGATCAGTAGTTTTTACGTGATCGAGCCTCAAAAAAATAGATAGATAGATTATAAAATTGAAAACAATAAAATAAAATCGTGTAGGCTGTGGAGATATTTCAGGAAATATCTCCGCATATCCGTTCTTATAAACAATCCGAAAACAACCACAAAATCAACTGATAAATTCCAAATATAAGACAATGACACAATGACAGGAAAACTATTCGAATAAATTGTGCCTTTTATTTCTTTTACGTCATTCGTATATATGATATTGAACCATTAATAAGCAAATTATTTACCTGACAACGGGCAATTATGGCGTTGCTATGTTGTTATGGAAAATAATAGCCCGTTGCTATGATAAACAACTTGTTTGCTGTCATTCAAAATATGATCATAACCTCAAATTTTCAGATGTCAAACAGAAAAAATTTTGAAAAACAACACACGGGCGTTTTGGGCATAACGCCCTTGATACATTAATTACGATAATTTCTTTCAATTGTGCTAAACTATTTCCCACATAAAAACAAACTAATAATCTATTATTATTATTATTATTATTATTTAAGTCATGTCACACACACACACACACACGCCTTAAATAAGTAAGATTACATCATGAAATTTAATTGTTTCGGTTGTAATTTAAGAGTCAATTGACCGTAACTGACATTCTTTTCTTTTGTTTATTTTTTTTGTTTCTTGTTTTTTTTTCAAACGAACTTAATAATGAATGAATCGCCACAACGTTGGAATAATTCAATAAAACAAAAAAAAAACAATAAACAAAATTACGTAATTATTAAAGATGAATCAATGCTGTAGAGTCGATGAATCAAACATTTTTTCCTGCTTAATCATTAATTAATTCAATTATAGTAATTAATTGTTTTGTTTTGTATTATATTTAGGGCGTTTAGATCGAGAAAGGGATGATTGAAGAAATTCGTGACCGCCCTAGGGGATGGGCTGGCCGCGGTCCTCAACAGGTGTATAATTGACATACACAAAACAAACACATTGAGGTTATGGTCATTTATAGATATAGAAATAGATTAAGGGGGGCGGGGGCGGAGGTGTGATAATTTACGTACCTATACCGTAACTGAATTCTTCAGCTACCGGTTGCCACATTGTAATTTATTTTTCGATTTGTTGCAACTGTTTTTATTGGATTTTTAATACAATTATTGACACAAAACTATCACAACAACATAATGGAAATGACGCCATCATTGAAATGACAACTTTGAGCCTCTCCCACCATCTCATGTGAGATGCCAAGATTGTATACTCCATCCACACTGAAGTACAAAATTTTCAATGATAAACTCCGTCCAAAATTTAAGTATAAAAATTATAGGTTATGTGAAACTTAACGGTTGAAAAGTTCCTAACTGTTGAATGGTTACTTGAACGAAAAAGTAGATGTTGTGGCACTACTGTTCTAATAAATTCCTACGCGTTTGTTTATATAGTTTGCTACTGATTTTTCAATAATAACTCTGTAATTCGATAATTTATATTTCTTTACAGATTCTGAAAAGGGACTTTTTTCGTTACGAAGGTTGGTCACATTGCTGTTATTTGAAATTTTCTACTTAATTTCTGGACGTAGTATAGAAATGTATCGAAAATGCGCTGTTTATTGCACGAGTTTACATATTTTTGTAACCTCAAAATTTGTTATTGTACGTTTGACTTTTTTTGACAAAATTTGTGATTTTCAAAATAACTTTACCGACCAAAAAGTTACTAGATTTTGGTTGGTATCATGCTTAAATCTCGTAATTATTTGTTATTATCCCGAGATTACGGACTTTGTTCAATGACAAATCTGTCAAATCTAGTAACCCGTTGGTCCTCGATATTTCAACCGCTATATCGTATAGTTGGGGAATTTTACAGCGTTCAGTTGCATACTTGACGCCTTTATTTTATTGAACTGAAAATTGTTTCAAATGAAATTTCAGAATTATAAAATATTGAATTTTGAGGTTGGTATTTAAAAATTTGTCACTAAAATAACTAAACAAACAGGAGTGCCACTGTATAATTCTTTTGGTTTCAAGTAAATGTGTAAAAGTTAGGGACTTTTTAAACATTAAGTTGCATGCACTGATAATTCGAAATTTTACAGTTGAATCTTGGATGGAGTATACCACAAACTATATAGCATAGAAGATCGGCAAATTCCGCGTCAACCCGAAGAGTCCCGTACAGAAGCGCCCTCTGATAATCGTAGAAACAACCAGATTTTGGCGCGTTTTTCAAATTATCCACAATTTTAATAAAATGCTATGCTAGTTTTGCAAACACTGTGTATATAAACAAAGACAAGAGATATAGTGGATTCAGGGACTAAAAAGTTACTAGATTTGACAGACTTGTCACCAAAAAAAGTCATAATGCCGGAATAATAGGAACGATACATATGTAAACAAAAAAAAAACACTAGATTCACGGGTACCAACCCAAAACTAGTTAACCTTTGGTCCGTGAATATACTATTATTAAATATTCATATATTTTATTGTATTTTTGTTTCAGCATAACCGGCTGTCTCAAAAGACACATTTCTGAACGCAGCTCTTTTCTGGGGTGGAATGCACGTCAGCGCCACCTGTCGACCACCACCACCATGCATCCATAAAAGCACCTGTCACCTGTCAAAATTGCAAGAGTTCATCTCAACGCGTGCATTCAGAAACATGTTATTGAGTTTTTATCATATTTTAACAAAAATTCAATGCCCACAATCATTGGTAATTGTGACAAATTGTATAAAAAACAGTCTGCCGTCTTGATCTAGTGATAAATCGATTAGATTATTTAGTAAATTTAAACGGAAAAAAGTTCACTTCAATAGTTGTGTAATTTCGTCTGGTTTTGTATCGAAATTTTTTTGTTATTTTCTAATTTAATTTGATTTGGTTGGTGGTGAGAACAACACAAAACCCCATCATCATGCCGAAAGGGAAAAGGAAAGGAAAGTCTGGTGAGTGGAAAATTGTAATTTTTTTGTTATAATTTGAAAAGTTGTGCAACCTGAGCACAATTGGAATTTTGACGTCACGAATCAATTTTTCGAACGACATATGGACACAGTAAACCTTGAATTCTCCCAAAAAATCTTGAAATAATCTAATTTAATTATAAATTAATTTCATAATTTACAACCGTAAATTCGATGAGTCACTCCAGAATTTTCTCGAAGCTAAATTTAACCACCTACCAAATTTTTCCATGGATCCCATGCATTTTGGTGACCTTGAACCAAATGCAATGATAAATGTTTTGTTTTGCATTTCATTTAGAAACAAAATCGAATCCTTAGGTAACTCTAATTTTATAAATTATTTTGATTAAAAAACAAAATTAGATCGTGGACGTTATGATGGTTCCGTACAGACCTCTGATGATGATTCGTTGAATGATAATGCCAGTGTAATCAGTAATTATTCAGAAAATAAGAGTCTTGAAGATAGTGAGAATAGTGAAGATTTCATTCAGGAGGATTTCGAAATGAAATTGCTGGAAGTCATGGATGGTTTAAGTTTACCATCGGTTAATGCACGTATTGCATCGATTCAATCACTATGTAAAGCATTTGTGAAGAAATACGTTCCTGATTTTATCAGAGAAAGGTGGGGGAATTGTTGTTGGTGTTGGTGGTGTAATTAATTAATTAATTGTTTTTTGGATTTATAGACGCTTTACTTTATGCGATGCTGTAACAAGAAATCTACGCGGTACGAGTAATGCAGCACAAATTGCTGCCATTGAATTGGTGATGTTGTTGTGTATACAATTAGGTGAAGAGGATACTGGTGAATTCATTGAGAAAGATTTAACACCGCTTCTTAGTAATATAGCACGTGATCAATCGGTTTCGCCGGCTGTTAGGGCAAAGGTTAGATTTTGTTTTTTTTGATTGATTGCCAAATAATTGATTTAAAACGGGAGCGAACAAAAAAATTTGCAATTCTCAACCACACCGATTATTGCGCCACATGAATCAACTCAATCTTCAATGGCTGACTAAACGGTTACTAGATTTCGGTTGGTACACTTGAATCTGGTGATTTTTTTTTTGGTTGGCATTTGTATGGTATATTCACGGTTGAAAGGGTTACTAAATTTCGGTTGGTACGCTTGAATCTAGTGATATTTCTGGTATTTTTCCTATTACCACCGAGATTACGTACTTTGTTTAACGACAAATCTGTCAAATCTACTAGCCCTTTGGTTACTGTACGAATTTTTGCTAATAATTAAAATAATAATTGGAACAACATATATATATAGGATATTCACTGAGAGAACGGACGGTTTTTGTAACTAGATAAGTTACTATTTTTATGGCGCAAAATTCAAAATTACTGTCTAATACTTAGAAGAGAGCTGCATTTAGAATTAAATATAGGAAATTTTATTCTATCAAGTTGTTGGTCACTAAGCTGTCAAAAAAGTCCATTCTCTCAGTGAATAAGGTATAACTCGTCTATTTGTTGTATAGTGGATTCAGGTGACAAATAGTTACTAGATTTGACAACTTATCGTTAACAATGAAATCACCAGAAATGTCACTAGATTCAAGCGTACCAACTGAAACCTAGTTACCCTTTCGTCCGTTACGATTTTTTTTCCGCTTTTTTTTAACATTAATTTTGTAGTCTTTTTTGATATTCCCCTTGCCTCGATATCATTATGTTTTGGTCTATTTTTATCATCTTTCAATGATCGTATTTTCGAATGACAGTTGTGTAGGGCATCAAGCGATTCTTTTATTGGATTTGGCCAAGTATTGCGACGTATTTATACTCGGTACATTATTGTAATATAATGTGTGAAATGTCAAATTTTATGCAACTCAATATTCTAAAAGTCCCCAACTATGAAGATTTAATTACCATTTGATAGTTTTCTATCAAACTACAATGAATTAAGAAACAAAATAAAACTATGTTAATTTTTTAAAAAACATATAAACAAAGATTTTATCATCTCAAGCATGTCAAAATCTAGGGACTTTCAGAACATAAGTTGCATAAATTTTGACATTTGTCTGTCAAATAGTTCAGAGATAATGAGAAATGTTATACTCCGTCCAACAACTAAGTATAAAATTTCAAATGACAGAAATGCAGCTAACCTACGCAACGAAAAATAGTTCCTCTATTAAGACCCCACAATTTAAATTATTTATTGTATTAAACTGAAAGGATTTTACAATCATGTAAAGAAATGCGTAGGGTTTTATTCAAACAGTAGTGCCATAATATAATATTCTTTTTCTTTCATTTCAAGATATAAAAGTTAGGAACTTTTCAAACATTAAGTTGTCTATAATCTATTATTTGTAAATTGAAATTTTATATTTAATTTGTGGACAGACTATATAAACTATATTGTATTCACGGACTAAAAGTTACTAGATTTGACAGATTTGTCACCAGGTATCCGCGACAAAAAATAGTACGACACTTGTGATAATAGCGTTGATCGATTTTATTTCCATAAATTTATACCAAATTTGCTCGTTGAACGTGAATTTTATACGTCAAGTGTGCAACTGAACGGCCTAAAAATACCTATATTTCCACATATACGGCATATACATGGGGAATTTTTTTGACACATTTGACGTTTAAAAATTCACGTTCAACCAGCAAATTGGGTATATATCACTAGATGCAGGTGTACCAACTAAAATCTAGGAACTCTCTGGTCGTTATATAATTATTTAATTTTCTTTTATTTTATAATTTTCAGTGTTGTTTAGCATTGGGTATAATTGGTTTTATATCTGGCAGTGATTTAGGTGATACAATTGCCATAATGAAACGTTTAGAATGCATATTTGCTGGTAGTTATTTAAAAGGTGATGGTTCATTGGCTGATGTTTGTCCAGAAAAGGCCAATCTCCATGCATCCGCATTAAGTGCGTGGACATTATTATTAACAAATCTATCACCTGGCGATATAAACGATTTAATCAACAATAAAACATTACCGTAAATTTAATTTAATTTAAAATTTTATAGAGAAATAATTATTTCAATAAATTTTTTAGATCATTGATTCGTTTAGCTGAACTATTGGAATCCCAACATTTAGATGTACGTTTGGCGGCCGGTGAAGCTTTGGCTTTACTATTTGAAGAAGGCAGACGTGACAATATCGATTTCTGTGAAGATATCGCCCAGGAAATTGTTGATACATTCAATCAATTGGCGACTGATTCAAATAAATATCGTGCAAAGAAAGATAGGAAACAACAAAGAGCCACCTTTCGTGATATCTTAAAATACTTTAAAGTAACTTCAAATATTAATTTTTATAAATTATTAAAAATACAAATTTTAGGATGATTTAGTGCCAGAAATCCAAGTGAAATTCGGCCGGGAAATACTCGTTTTAGATACGTGGAGTAGACGGAAACAATACGATGCATTATGTAATATTTTAGGACCTGGTATTAATATACATTTGAATGAGAACGATCTATTAAGGGATATATTTGAAATAACAACACCGATAACACAAGAATTGCCAACACAAAGTAAAATGGATCGATTACATAAGGTTTGTTGGCTTTTTATAAATAGCGTATTTTTTAATAGTTTTTTTTACGTTGTTTTTATTTATTTATAGAAAATGGTGAATGCTGCCGCTTTTAAGGCCAGGACTATAGCACGTGGCAAAAATCGCGATAAACGATCAGACTTTTAAATAAATCCATCTAAATAAATATAATTTTCTACATGAATATTGCTGTATTTATTGTGTAAACAATTGTAAACTATTTAGCATTACAATTGTAATTAGTGTTTAATATTTTTAAAATAGTTTGAATTTGATTAGTTTGACTTTTTGTTGGATTTTGTATTAATAAAAGTCAGATTGGTACGACTTTTGAGAACTTATTTGATTCACGCACTAAAGGGTTACTAGATTTAAGTTGGTACGCTTGATTCTAGTGACAAATCTGTCAAATCTAGTAACACTTTGGCGCCTGATTCGACTATACCTTTACTACCTCCTACGACTGGCAGTAAACGTGTTAACAATCCAGGAATTTCGGGAATTGTAGCAAATCATCAATCAACATAATTTTATTAACCTTTTTTTTTTCTTCAAATAATAATAGTAATCTTTACATATGGCACTCTCATGCTTCTGCAGGTTTGTTCCAATGGCGCGCGACATACTCACACCGATCGCATTAAATACACAATTTAACAAAGAAACAAAGACAAAAAGAGAGAGAGAGAGAGAATGTAGAGAAACAATCCCAACATCTATACAATAAACAAATTATTAATTAACAAGAATTTAATGCGATCGATTCTATTTTGTTTTTATGATTATTGTGTAATTTGAAATTAGAAAAATGTCTATCTCAACAATAATAGCAACAAAAACAAATATTGTCAAGATTGTTTACAACCAGGTAATCGTCGTACGGTTATACAAGAAATTGGTTTTTTCCATCGACGCTTTGAACTTTGGTTTGTTTGTTGTGGTTGTTGTTGACTATTACTGCCATTACTTTGTTGTTGTTGTTGATCGTCTCCCTCACATTTACGATTTTCTTCTAAAATGATTCAATTCAAAATAAACAATAAAATATCTTTAAGAAAAATTACCATTCAATTCGTGTTCTGTAAAATATTCAACATTACTCGATGAATCTGTATCGTAATAATGATCGAATAAATATGGTAGAACGGTCATGTTATGGCATTCATCGCCTCGTAGAGGTGGTATAGGAACAGCTATAGACGTTCGGGGTGGTTGCCGATTAAACCACCTTCAACAAAAAAATTAATCATATAGTATATTCACGGACCAAAAAGTTACTAAATGTCGGTTGGTATACGTGAATCTAGTGACAAATCTGTCAAATTTAGTGACAAATCTGTCAAATTAGTGACAAATCTGTCAAATTTAGTGACAAATCTGTCAAATCTAGTGACAAATCTGTCAAATCTAGTAACTTTTTGGTTGTTGAAATATTCTTACGAATGTGCTCGGATCTGTTGTAAACTGAATCGTTCGTCGGGCTCTTTCTTTAACATGCCAATAATGAGACTTTTCAATGGTTCCTCGATTACATCCGGTATTGTAAATTCACCTTTACCAATATTTTCAAATAATTTATAAATACTATCACCTTCAAATGGATATAAACCAGTTACTAAATTATATCTAAAAAAAAAAATTAAAAATTAATTACGTTTGAGGCATTATTCTACTTATCTCGGCAGTTTGTGCTAATTTTCTAGATTTGTACGGATAACAAACAAAATGAATAAGTAACATGAAATATAGTGGATTCAGGGACCATAAGGTTACTAGATTTGACACTTTGTTATTAAACAAAGTAACGTAATCCGATTTGAAAACAAAGAAATCACTAGATTCAAGCGTACCAAACGAAATCTAGTAACCTGTTAGTCCGTGAGTATACCATAAATATACAAAAAGCAAAACTTTGTTTGTTGTAAAGAATGTATACTCGGTACAGTATTGTAATATAAAGTGTGACATTTGAAAGATGTCAAATTTTTGTGCAACTCAGTATTCCAAAAGTCCCTAACTATGAGGATTTAATTCCAATGACATTTGAGAATTTTCTCATAAAAATCTCAAGATCAAAATCAAACTACGATAAATTAAGAAGCACAATAAAACTTTGTATTTGATCACCTCAAACATGTCAAAATCTAGGTACTTTCAGAATCTAATTTGCATAAATTTTGACATTTGTCTGTCAAAATTTTATATTACAATAATGAACCGACTATACGGATTCTCTTCTGATTTGGCGTGAAATTCGAAAAAGTGGATAAAATATGAGTTGAAAGGTGGATTAAGTGTCCTGTTTTTGAACTTATAAAGAAGAAAAAAAAACAGGCTCAACTAGAGAAGATTTTTGCCCCAAAACAAGAAAACAATTGGAAATTTGACGTTCGACAGTAAATAGAATTTTTTTACCAAGAAAAACAGAAAAATACCAAAACAACTGCAAGCTTTTTAGAGTGTTGCCAAACCGGTAGATATAATACAGAGCCGGATCGAGACTAAATTGCGCCGGGGCCAAATAAGCGTTCCATCTATTCAATAATATTCTTATTTAAATGGTTATGTGCCCTCACCCTTGGAAACGGCGCCCGGGGCTCCCTTTTCGAATCGTCAAAAATTGATTTTAGAAATGTTTCGATCAATTTCTAGATAATTTAGTACATTAACGAATTGTTCTCTGTTTTACCGGTTTGGATGATTTAGTTTTGAGATATCGCGGTCACCGGAAAATGCCTTTTTTTTTAAAGAAAACTTCCGGGAAGTGGAGTAGCAACAAAAATCATTATTTTTACAAACAAAAAAAAATATATCAAAATTAAATTAAAAATTGATTGAAAAATCGCTTCTTTGCGCCTTCTAATTATATAACAATTTAAAAATATGTAAATAAACCGGCTAGAAAATGATCGCGGATTATTGATCGAAAAAAGAACATTTCAACGATGACTGGTGATAATTTTCAAGTATACTAAATTCACCGGCCAAACGGTTACTAGATTTGACAGATGTCTCCCGTTAAACAACAACAAATAAATCCCTAGAAATGTCACTATACAGCAATGGTACCAACTTAAATCTAGTAACCTTTTAGGCCGTGAATATACCATAAATATACAAAAAGCAAAACTTTGTTAAACAATGTACGATTCTCTTCTGATTTGGGGTGAAATTCGAAAAAGTGGATAAAATATGAGTTAAAAGGTGGATTAAGTATCCTGTTTTTGAACTTATAAAGAAAAAACAAGTCTCCACTAGAGAAGATTTTTGGCCCAAATTGGAAATTTGACGTTCGACATTAAAAATGCAATGTTTGCCAACGGAATTTTTTTACCAAGAAAAACAAAAAAATACCATAACAACTGCAAGCTTTTTAGAGTGTTGCCAAACCGGTAGATATAATACAGAGCCGGACCGAGACTAAATTGCGCCGGGGCCAAACAAAAGTTCCATCTATTCAATAATATTCTTATTTAAATGGTTATGTGCTCCCCCCACCCCTGGAAACGGCGTCCGGGGCTCCCTTTTCGAATCGTCAAAAAATTGTTCTCTGTTTTACCGGTTTGGATGATTTAGTTTTGAGATATCGCGGTCACCGCAAAATGCCTTTTTTTTAAAGAAAACTTCCGGGAAGTGGAGTAGCAACAAAAATCGTTATTTTTACAAACAAAAAAATATCAAAACAAAATTAAAAATTGATTGAAAAATGGCCTCTTTGCGGCTTCTAATTCCATTTAACAATTTAGAAATATGTAAATAGACTGGCTAGAAAACGATCGCGGATTATTGGCCAAAGGGTTACTAGATTTGACAGATGTCTCCCGTTAAACAAAAACAAATAAATCCCTAGAAATGTCACTATACAGCAATGGTACCAACTTAAATCTAGGAACCGTTTGGTCGATGAATTTAGTATACCGACTTCCTGTTCGTTTAGATTTAAAAAAAAACAACGACAATACAAATCAGCACAAACTCTCCAAATGATAAAAAAACAAAAAACCCCAATTACAATGTAACTCCACTACTCCACACATCAACTTTGAATCCAGGAAACGTTTCCAAACCATTCGCTATTTCAGGTGGCTGAAATGCCGGTGAACCTTGTCCTTGGACACAGGCATCATTCATTGCAAAAATATCAATTGTCTGCAAAACAAAATAATACAAAAAAATAATAATAAAGTTAAAAATAGAACTGTTTTCTATAATTATCAATTTAATATAATAAAAACATTAAATTTCACGATGAAATCATGCACTCAAATGATGCAAATCGTATAAATTCCAATTGTTTAAAAAATTAACAAACATCAACTGCGGAAAAGTCGATTTTCTTCTTACAGAAATTCTAATTGTTACATCGAAATTGATAAGCATTTTTTTTTCTCGTAATATATGATGACAGATTGATAAGGTGACCTCTTCGATGGAAGTACAATTATTTTAATGGAAAACAAGTGAAATAAAGACAGTGTTATATTTGACCTCAATCGGTTCTTTTCGAAAATAGTCTCTCTAAAATGTTATCAATAATGTTGCTACTAGTTCTACTATCAATCCTAGTGTTTTTATACATTTTATTAAGGTAAATATCGACAATTTATCATTTCGAAAAAATTCTTTAATTTCGTGTGTGTGTTTGAATGTGTTTTGTTTGTTTGTTTTTTTTTTAATTAAAAACAATGAATGAGTTTTTCGTATGGTTAATCAATGAAATTCGTTTATTATCGATAAGGTAAAACAAAAAACAAAAAAAAAAAGACACTCACCTCAGCCACACCTAAATCGGAGATTTTCAAATCCCCCTCTAATGTTAACAATAAATTACTCGGTTTTATATCTTTATGGACGATCCGTTTACTATGTAAATATTCCAAGCCATCGATTAATTGTATAAAATAATTGTGGGCTTGAAATAATGGGAAACGTTTCTTTGGTGTTGATTCTAATAATAATTGTAGACTACCAACACAAAACTCCATAATTAGATACATTTTCTGTTTCTCATCATTATAAAGTACATCAACTAGACTGATAACGTTCTTATGTTTTAACGATTTCAACAATTTGATTTCCCTACAAATAATTATGTTTTTTTCGTTATTACAGGTTTCGTACAAATATGGCAGCTTTAATCGCCTGGATTGTCGGTAGTGTAAGTATACTGGATTCACAACCAAACAGTTACTAGATTTGACAGCTTAATCAAGCATACCAACCGAAATCTAGTAACTCTTTAGTGGACGTGTATACTGGATTCACAACCAAACAGTTACTAGATTTGACACTTGTTGATAAAGCCTACCAACCGAAATCTAGTAACTTTTTAGTGGACGTATATATATACCTTTCGACGTTCTGTTGGCCGTTCGGTATCCGTCTCAGTTTGCGTTGTTTGAGTATTTTAACGGCACGCCGACACAACGTGACCGAATCCAGCATTTCTTTGACTTTACCATAAGCACCTTCGCCCAACAAATCGCCCATCACATATTTACCAATCATCTTCAAACGTCTCTTCTTCGTTTGATAGATGATTTGATCGCTCGACACACGATGGAAGAAATTATTGATATTTATTAAATCTAAATCATCATCTAAATCATTCGCCCATAATTCTTGATCGTTTTGTAATGTTGTTGAATTATTCAATTCTAAATCATCATCATCATCATCATTTACATTAAAGATACGATTTGTTATTTCATTATTATCATCATCATCATCACGGCTATCTTGATGATCGGCGGTTGAGTTGCGGTTAATGTTGCACATTTTATTGTCCATAATCGACAAAAAAATTCTATAAACAAACGTTATTTTACACACTGAAAATCACTGCGGAAAATAATCAACTTTTTTTCCCGTACAATTATTTTCTAGGTTATCTTTTAAGTTGTCTGGCGATTTACTTTCTAAACAAAAATAATTTGATTTAAATTAAAAAAATTAAAATTAATTAATTATTAACGTGCGCTATCTCTCCATGTCATTTTTCAATATTTTTGTTGACTGATCAACAGCTGTTGTTGGGGGAATTTCGTTTCTACACTAAATTAACCTATGATTACATAATACAAATTGATCATTGTAATTTCACCGTAATTATCCGACAATGCAATTGGAGAAATTCTTATTGGAAAAAATTACAACATTATCCGGTAATTATCGATAATTTCAATAAAACTGTGATATAATAAACGAAAGATACTACCAACTGCGAAAATCAAATTACCCTACAGTGGGCGCACGCGGTAAGCAATGTTGCCACTTCGTCAAATTTTTGCTAATTCAAGGATTTTCTACGATATACAGTGAGAATTGTTATACAGTACGATCGAAAAATTTCGGACATCACGGATATCTGTCAGTTGGTGTGTAAGACAGCCTTTAATATTTTCTATTCAAAAAAAATTGAAAGTGCCGCGCGTTAGAAGTGAAACTTCTTGGGTTAGAGATGAAGTTTATTTTTTTTGGATTGGTTTATTTTCTTTCTGTCGTTGTCTGAAAGCTCGATTTTTTGCTGCAGTTGTCTTTTTTCTGTGTTTCACTTATCTCAAAACAATATTCATATACAGTTGCGATCAAAAATGTTTAGACTGGGCCAAACATTACTGTTATTATTAACTTTTAATGTCAAAATTAATGACTTTTTGAATACAAAATTGACAATTAAATGTCCTTGATGTTCGAAATTTTTTGATCGCAACTGTATAATTTAACGTAATTAATTAATTTATAAATTTTCATTTTAAAAAGTAAACAACAGTGATTCTAACCTCACTTTCTTTGACGTTATTGTTTAAACATTTCAATATTTTGTTAAATTATAATTTAATTAAAATAATTAATATTGTTAATTTGATGAATGTAAACCAAAGAACGGGCGGGACGAAGTCTCCCGACTCTGCTAGTTAATTTATAAATTCAAAAATCATCACGGTAGGCCTTGGAATTTTAGTTTCGTTCCAGAGAGGGCGCTGCACATCGATCAATGCCACCAACTTTAGACCCTAGTGTTTATTTTATACAGTTGGCAGAACTGACAGAGTATAAGCGACGCTATTGGCAACGCCCCCACTCTTCCCTCTCAGCTGACTGTTAGAGTGTCTCGAATTTTCGTTACATAGAGAAAATACATACACCCAAGAGCGTCTAAAGAAGTTTCACTTCAAAAATCAATAATTTTGACATTTAAAATGTTAATAATAATAGTAATGCTTGGCCCAGATTGAACATTTTTGAGCGTCAAAAAAATGATGTTTGAAATTTTTTGATCGCAACTGTATAGTGTTGAAGGAATTTTCATTGTTGAAAACTGGCAACGCCGAATACTTTGCTATACGTACGTACTGGATTTTATATTGAGTAATCGAGCGCGTTCGAGACTGCTCCTTTCCAAAAACAAATCAACTTGTTTGGAAATATTTTACTAAAAAACTGAATAATTTATCGAGAAATATACAAAATTATGCACAATTAGTGTATTTTATTAGAAATTTGATATATTTTAATGAATTTTGTTATAAAACTATATGGTTCGAGTGTTCTATCATTGGTTCGAGTTGATTTTAGAACACAACCACTATCGTGACAATTTAGGGGAATTTGATTGACACCAAATCAAAAATAATAATAAAAATGATAGAAATCCATCAGAGCTGCAATTTTATCAAATTATCATCAAAAGATAAGAAATTTTGATAAAAATCTTAGAATTATCGTTTATCTAATTGCTAATTTTATAATTAAATATTATTTAATAATTAAACAAATCGATAAGTTGGCTATCATGATTATTAGGGAAATTTATCGCGATAATATTGGCGCGCTGATTGTCAAACCAAAGGTCACCTTGACACTCAATTTAGCGGACTAATTTTGAATTTGTGCCGAATTAAAGGTCATCGTCATTTCACTTCAGAATAATGAATTGAATTTACAATTATTTTTGTATAAAATTAAATAATTATCAAAAGAAAAACAAAAAATTTTGGTAAGTCAACACGATAAGAGCATTGTGATGTGTACGTAGAGGTTATATTTACGTTTCAATACGATTTGATTAAAAATTCGTTAAAAATATAATTCGTATATCATTATCGCGGCCGTATTACCAATAATAATTGAATTTATTTAACCTTTTTGGCTTTTGGTTGCATTATAATTTTTTGTTAACAAGCGCTATTTAGAATGTTATTTCAATTGAACGTGTTTATTCGTAACGATCATTTTTTTTCTCGTTAATTTACAAATTCTATCAATTTCTATAATGTCTAATAGTAAAACGGGGTCATTCTTGTGGAATCGTTCCATTTCGTTGATCCGAACATTATGGAAATTGAATAAGTTCGTGATCAAATTTTCCATCAATAAAATTCAAAATATCGCCTTACAGATCACGCGATATCTACTATTAATTTCTATTTTGAAATTATTGAGCGTATCGAAGCGTTTAGAACGTGTAAGTTGCAATCCAACTACTATCTAATATCAAAAAAACAAAAAACAAACGACTTCTTTAACTTTGTTTTGTTTGTGTTTAGATAATCGGGGCGAAACGCCGTAACGATCAAATCGAAGACAGTCCAAATCCACCAACTAAATCGAAAAGTCCACGAATACGCAAGAAACGCTCCCGTAGTGGACCGATTGAAGAGCCCACATTCACCACAACATTACCAACACCAATCGAAGAGGTACTGGAAGAGACCGTCAATGAAGAATTATTAATTAATCGAAAACAATCAACGATCAAACGACGTTCGAAAAAAACGAAGAAATCGTCAAGTAGCGGTGATAATTCACCAACTGATAATATCAATCAAAACGATTCCGGTGAATTTCGACCGGTACGTGAACGTAAATCGAGAAAATTGATCAAAACAGACGAATCACAACAATTGGTAAATAATAACAAAAATAAATCGTTGGATTCGAGCCAACGGAATCAAATCGAAACCGGTTATAGAGAACCAATTAAACCGGTTACGGGTGAATTTAAAGAGAGTAAAAAGGTTTGTTCGCAAATCTCGTATGCTCGAATCGTATCGAAACCGTACACGAATTGGGAAGAATTATCGATTGATGCGGCAAATTCACAACAATCGAGTGAACAATTCGAACAACATTCAATACCGATAGAAGAGAAAATTACAATTTTGGGCCCGAATGAAACGAATCTTGAGACTTTAGAGAAACCTGTAAATAATTCAACAACTGTTGAGGAATTCTTGGCGATCGAGAAACAACAAATTAATCGAGAATTAAGCGACAATAATCGACTGGTAAACGAGAAATTGGTAGAAACCGGACAAGAATCGATCAACAATCCAATAATTTGCCGGAATAATTCCGGAATTGTCAGTTTAGACGAAGAATCGGACAAACGTGACGAAAACCATCCAGAAACTACTAAATTTGAAGAAAATCTCGAGGAAATCGTAGGCAACTTTGAAGAAAAATTACCGAAAATGCCATCAGCTACACAAATTCGTGTTTTAACACTGAACGATAAAGAACACCAAGATTCGATCATTTATCGTCTTGAAAAACAATGGATTCTACAATTTCGTATTGGACCATCATTGATGGGTCGTACCATCAATTTCTATTGTAATTATCCGAAACGTAACGAACCATTCATACGTAATCTGTATAATTTGTATGAATGGCAACAAGATGTTGGATGTAATCATTCTGATGATACGGCGAATTTAATTGAAATTAATGTTAAATTATCTGGTAGTTTTCATTATTATTTCACGTACGACGATAATGGGAAACATCAAGGATCAGGTTTCTTCTTGGTAGATCCGATTTTGAAATATGGCAATAATGAAGAATTACCATTGGATTGTATACAATGCCAGACGGTGTTGGCGAAGTGTTTAGGACCGTTTGATATGTGGGAGAATAAATTGCGGGTTGCCAAAGAGACCGGCTACAATATGATCCATTTCACACCAATTCAGGTAATTATTTTAATCATCATCATTATCAGTGGTGGTGGCTCCTAAAACAATTGTGATTTACTATACAAAGTAGGCTAAAGTTCTGTTTACTTACCCTTAAACCCTTTAATTTATTTAATTTTTTGTAATTTTCTAATTTACAATGGCTCTGTTGGTTGCTATTGGATTTTCCAAAATAACTATCAATTGTTTTTGTTTATTGGCCATCGGTTGCTATGGATTTCTATAAACAACTAGCAATTGTTTTTTGTTTATTTACTGTCGGTTGCTATGGGGTTTCCATAAACAACTAGCATTTGTTTTTATTTATTTACTTGTCAAAGACAACTCTTTTCTTGACCTCTATGGTAAAGTGGAACTTCAATAGCAAGTATTCGAAAAATCACTATTAATTTATTTAATTTTTTTAATTTTCTTCTAATTTATTTTATTAATTATTCATACAGTTGTCAATGACTGTCAGTTGCTATTGGATTTCTATAAACAACTATCAATTGTTTTTGTTTATTTGCTGTCGGTTGCTATGGGGTTTCCATAAACAACTAGCATTTGTTTTTATTTATTTAGTTGTCAAAGATTTCGATTCTAGTTGTGTTGATTTCGATAGTAAACTAGCAACTTTAACCAGCGTTTAGTCGATAAAGTAGGACTTTAACAGCAAGTATTTGAAAAATATTAATTTTTTTAATTTTCTAATTATTATATTAATTATTGATACAGTTGTCAAAAGATCTGTTAGTTGCTATTGGATTTTCCAAAACAACTATCAATTGTTTTTGTTTATTAGCTATCCGTTGCTATGGATTTCTATAAACAACTAGCAATTGTTTTTATTTATTTAGTTGTCAAAGACAACTCTTTTCTTGACCTCTATGGTAAAGTGGAACTTCAATAGCAAGTATTCGAAAAATCACTATTAATTTATTTAATTTTTTTAATTTTCTTCTAATTTATTTTATTAATTATTCATACAGTTGTCAATGACTGTCAGTTGCTATTGGATTTCTATAAACAACTAGCAATTGTTTTTGTTTATTTGCTGTCGGTTGCTATGGGGTTTCTATAAACAACTAGCATTTGTTTTTATTTATTTAGTTGTCAAAGATTTCGATTTTAGTTGTCTTGATTTCGATAGTAAACTAGCAACTTTAACCAGCGTTTAGTCGATAAAGTAGGACTTTAACAGCAAGTATTCGAAGAATATCTATTAATTTTTTTAATTTTCTAATTATATTAATTATTTATACAGTTGTCAAAAGCTCTGTTGGATTTTCCAAAACAACTATCAATTGTTTTTGTTTATTAACTATCCGTTGCTATGGATTTCTATAAACAACTAGCATTTGTTTTTGTTTATTTACTTGTCAAAGGCACCTCGAATTAGTATTGGGAAAAAATCACGAGCCGCCCTTGCTAATCATTATTATTATTATTATTTATAATTTTAGGAATTGGGCGATTCGAATTCTTCGTACAGTCTACGTGAACAATTGAAAGTCAATCCGATCTTTAAACGTACAACCGATGGTCAACCCATCGATTTTGCAGATATTGAAAAATTAACAAAAAAATTACGTACCAATTGGAAATGCTTATCAATTTGTGATATTGTTTTAAATCATACAGCCAATGAGAGTCAATGGTTGATCGAACATCCCGAATGCACGTATAATTGTACAAATTGCCCATATATGCGTCCAGCATATCTCTTAGATATTGCCCTTTATCAATTCTCATTGGCTATAGTACAAGGTTTCTATGAAGATCGTGGTATTCCGATTGAAATCAATACTGAAGAACATTTGAATTCGATACGTTATCATATCGATCGGGATATCATTAAAAAGATCAATTTACACGAAATGTTTACGTGTGATATTAAAGGTTTAGTAGCAGAATTTGCAAATTTGGCTCGTAATCGTCCAGTTACACCCCCTTGTAATAATGGGGATGAATCATTGGAATTGTTACAAGATCCACAATATCGTCGTTTAAAAACTACAATCGATATGGAGTTGGCTTTGAAATTATTTAATGTTTATCGTAGCGATTGTTTTGATGAGGATAGCCGTTTGAAGCGTTGCAGTGAAGATTTCAAACATAAATTGGATGAATTAAATAATACGATTATTGAACGAATTAATAATCATTTAAATGTAGCTATCGATAATTGTATCGCCAATATACGTTATTTTCGTATCCAAGCGGATGGTCCACGTATCACGAAAGTATCCCATCAACATCCATTAGTACCACGTTATTTTACCGATTACACCCAGAAGAAATGTGATAGTTTACAGGAATATGAAGAGATCATGTATGGTGAGAATGGTAGATTTCTGATGGCCCATAATGGTTGGGTAATGAATGCGGATCCATTAAAGAATTTCGCATCACCGGAATCGTACGTTTATTTACGACGTGAATTGATAGCATGGGGTGATAGTGTTAAATTACGTTATGGTAATTGTCCGGATGATTGTCCATTTTTATGGAATTATATGCGCGAATATGTTGAACAAACTGTACGTATCTTTGATGGGGTACGTTTAGATAATTGTCATTCAACACCACTACCAGTTGCTGAATATCTGTTGGATTGTGCCCGACGTATACGGCCCGATTTGTATGTTGTTGCTGAATTATTCACAAATTCCGATATGACTGATAATATCTTTGTTAATCGTCTGGGCATCACCTCATTGATACGTGGTAAGTCTTTGATTATTTGATTGTTGAAGTGAAACATCTTTAGGCGCGTAACGAAAATGCGCGACCCCGTGAGGGGAAACCCTTCCTCTCTAACAGACCAGCTGAGAGGGAAGAGTGGGGGCGTTGCCATAGCGTCGCTTCTACGCTATCTCTGTCAGTTCTGGAACGAAACTAAAATATCAAGGCTTACCGCGATTTATGATTTTTGTATTTACAAATTAATTAATGTTGTTGAAAGACAATAAAACCAAGACAAAAGTGAACTTCATCTCTAACCTAAGAAGTTTCACTTCTAATGCGCGACTTTCCACGCACTTTCAATTTTTTTTGATTCGATTTGATTGGTGTGTGTTTGTAGAAGCGATGTCGGCGTGGGATTCCCACGAACAGGGTCGCTTAGTTTACCGTTACGGTGGTGATCCAGTTGGTGCCTTCCACCAACCGAATGTACGTCCATTGGTACCAACAATAGCCCATGCACTATTCTACGATTTAACCCATGATAATCCCAGTCCAATTGTGAAACGTTCCGTTTTCGATTTACTACCAAGTACAGCTTTGGTTAATATGGCATGTTGTGCTAGTGGTTCAAATCGTGGCTATGATGAATTGGTACCACATCATATACATGTTGTTGATGAGAAACGACAATATCCAGAATGGATGGATAATCAACAATTATCAACAGGCAATCTACGTTATATTACAGCGAAATCGGGAATTATTGCAGCCAAACGGGCATTAAATGATTTACATTATTTATTAGGTTGGAATGGTTTCAATCAAGTTTATGTGGATCAAATTGATGCGGATATTGTGGCAATTACACGCCATTGTCCTGATACGCATGAGAGTTATGTTATGGTGGCATTTACGGCATTTGAACATCCATCGGAGAATGCACAGAATCATCAACGTTATATAAAACCGTTGAGAGTTGAAGGTGTTTTAGATGAGATCGTTTTAGAGGCTACTTTAACACATATCAATCAAAGGTTTGTATATACGAAATTCATAGATCAAATAGTTACTAGATTTAAGTTGGTACCATTGACTGTAGTGGTATTTTAGGGATTTATTTGTTTGTAATCTGTCAAATCTAGTAACTTTTTGCTCGATGAATTCACTATATTCGTGATTTTTTTCTTCAAATTCAACATTTTTGAAAATTACAACGTTTCAGATTAGTTTTGCGTAAAGTTCAATCTAAGAGAATCAAACTTGTTGTCCCCTAGGATTATCCCTTCTTTTTTGGTATCGCATTGTTCTAGAATTTGCTTGTTCTATTCCTTTGTTTTTTCCATAGTTCACTGTTCGTTTTTGAGCTTTTTCCTATGAGAAGGAAGTTTTTTCTCTATCATTCATTTCGTTCTGATTTCTTCTTTATCTTAATTATTCCTCAATTCTTTTCTTTTGCATTTCTTCTTTCTTTCTTTTTCAATTCTTTCATCTTCCGTCTTTGCTGCTTTTTTGCAGTCATTTTTCTTCTTCTCATATTTCCTTGTGAATCTTCTCTTTATTTTGGTCCTGTTTCGTCCTTCCTTTTTTCTTCATTTTCTGATTTCCTTCCGTGTTCTTTATCTCTTTTCTTATTGTTGATTTTCACTGTCTTTCTTTATAAATATCATCTGATTCTTTTCTATTTGCATTTCTTCTTTCATTATTTTTTCCCTTATATTCTTACACCATTGTTTGTTATTCTTTTTTTATTTTTTTGTTTCGTCTTTTTCGATTCTTCTATATTCCGTCTTTGTTGCTTTTCTTGCAGTCTCTTTTTTTTTCTCCTACTTCTTCTGAATCTTTATTTTTGTCCTGCATCTTCCTTCCTTCTTTCTTCATTTCTTTATTTCATCCTTCCATGTTCTTTATCTCTTTTCTTATTGTTGCTTTTTTACTGTCTTTCTAAGAAGAAAGATATTTAAAAAAATATCATCTGGTTCTTTTCTTTTGCATTTCTCCTTTCATTATTTTTTCCCTTCTATTCTCACACCATTGTTTGTTATTCTTCCTTTATTCTTTTGTTTCGTCTTTTTCAATTTTTTCACGTTCCGTCTTTGCTGCTTTTCTTGCAGCCTGTTTCTTTTTTTCTCATACGTCTTCTGAATCTCTTGATTTTTGTCCTGCTGCGTCCTTCCTTCTTTCTTCATTTCTTCATTTTCTTCCGTGTTCTTTATCTCTTTTCTTCTTGTTGCTTTTTTACTGCTTTCCTTTTTAAATATCACTTTTCTTTTATCTGGTTGTTCCTTCATTATGTGATTTTTTACTATCTTTTGCGTTCATTTTTTGGCAGTTTCATTTTTGCTCTTCCACTATCAAAAAATTATGACGCTGTGGTTTTTTCTTACGAAAACTTTGGAACCGTTTTTTCTCTTCTTTGCGTTCTTAAATGAAGAAAATCTTCATCAAAACTATCCAAAATTTAAACAATTTAATTTGCAAATAGTTGAATTTGCTTTTCACATAAATAAAACAAAAAAACAGCAATTATAATAAAGAATTATTTGATTTTAGTTCGAAATATGCGAAATTCGAAAAATTCATCCAAGACTCCCAATGGATCAACGGTTTAACTGAATATCAAGTAATTATCAATCAACATCTACAACCGGACCATTCAACTGTTTTCCAACGTGTCGATTCCGGTGATTCGAAGATGATTCAATTGAATTTCAAAGATTTCAAACCTGGTAGTATTGCAGTGATCAAGTAAGTAAATATCGCGTATATTCTAATAAGAAATAATTAATTTTTTTGTGGAATAATTCTAGAATTTCACTACCACAAGAGATGAAAGATGCCATCAAAAACATTCGAAATCTAATCAAACAATTCTCTTTCAATAAAGAAACCGAATTAACGAAAATTATCAATCAATTACATTTGTCGGATTTAAATCGTTGTTTATATCGTTGTGATCAAGAAGAACGTGACGAAGGTTACGGTTTTGATACGTACAATATACCAAATTATGGTAAATTAGTTTATGCCGGTCTACAAGGTTTCATGTCACTATTAGCAACAATACGACCGAATAACGATCTCGGACATCCGATGTGTACGAATCTACGGGATGGCAATTGGATGATTGGTAATTTTTTTTGCGCTGGAGGGTTACTAGATTTCGGTTGGTACGCTTGAATCTGGTGATTTTTTTTTGTATGTCAAATCTAGTAACTCTTTGGCACATGAATCTAGTATATTTTATATTTACAATTGTTTTTTTGGGGGGGTTTAGATTATATTTGGCAACGTTTAAAATTGGATGAAGGTACTAGAAGTTTAGGGCAATGGTTTGAAGAGAATACGAAATCATTAAAATCGATCCCTCGATATTTGATTCCTTGTTATTTTGACATAATTATCACAGGTCTTTATGTTGTATTGATCGAGCAATGCTACCAACTTATGTCACCGTAAGACTCTTCTCGAAAAATTGTTGATTTCCATCCAATATTTAATGGTATTTGTTTGTTTTTTTAGTTTTGTTAAAAATGGCTCAACTTTCGTTAAAGCCTTATCATTAGGTTCGGTACAATTTGGTGCTTATATAAAATCAGCTGATTTACCAACATTATCACCAAATCTAACACCACCAAAACCACCACAACGTAGAAATCAAGATAAAGGTGATTTAATACAAGCATGTATTACATTATCAGCTGGTTTACCACATTTTTCGATTGGTTATATGAGAAATTGGGGACGTGATACATTTATTGCATTAAGAGGCTTATTATTGTTGACTGGTCGTTATCAGGAGGCACGTTATCATATTTTAGGTTATGGTCAATGTTTACGGCACGGATTAATACCGAATCTTTTGGATGGTGGACGGAATTCACGGTATTTCCAATAATTAAAAATTTAAATAAAACTCGGTTATAGCGTGTGTAAAAGTAGGTCACTCTACCTGAGCTGTAGTATGTCTGTTTTGGCAGTTGCTACGCCCTTTCTGTCGTTTGTTTCTTCTCATTCTGTTACTCTTCTTAAACGTTTCTTGCGTCTTCGTTCTTATTTCCCTTGCTTATTTCTTTCTTCCTACGTTTCACGTATCGCTTCTCTTCATTTTACCTGGATCCTCCTATCTTATTTTTTCTTCCTCCATTTGTCACTTACTTGTTCTTCTTTCTTTCTTTATTCATTAATTTTTGTATCTTCCTTCCAGACTTGCTGTTCTTCTTTTCTTTTTTGCGTCGTTCCTTCCTTCGTCCCTGTTGCTACTTTTGTTTGATTCTTTCTCCCTTTTATTTTTCCATTTTTCACCCTTCTTTCTGTCGTTTTTCTCTTGTTTCTTTCTACCCATTCTATTACTCTTCTTTAAACGTTTCTTCCTTCTTCGTTCTTCTTTCCCTTGCTTATGTCTTTCTTCGTTTTTCTTCCTACGTTTCACGTATCGCTTCTCTCTATATTACCTGGATCCTCCTCTCTTATTTCTTCTTCTTCCATTTGTTACTTACTTGTTCTTCTTTCCTTATTTATTGCTTAATTTTTGTATCTTCCTTTCAGACTTGCTGATCTTCTTCTTTACTTTTTAGCGTCGTTCCTTCCTTCGTCCGTATTCCTGAATGCTTTCTTCATTATCTCGTCCTTGCTACTTTTGTTTGTTGCTTTCTCCCTTTTATTTTTCCATTTTTCACCCTTCTTTCTGTCGTTTTTCTCTTGTTTCTTTCTTCCCATTCTATTAATCTTCTTTAAACGTTTTTCCTTCTTCGTTCTTCTTTCCATTGCTTATGTCTTTCTTCGTTTTTTCTTCCTACGTTTCACGTATCGCTTCTTTTCATTTTACCTGGATCCTCCTCCCTCTTTTCTTTTTCCTCCATTTGTTACTTACTTTTTCTTCTTTCCTTATTTATTCTTTAATTTTTTGTATCTTCCTTCCAGACTTGCTGATCTTCTCTACTTTTTTGCGTCGTTCCTTCCTTCGTCCCTATTCCTCAATGCTTTCTTCATTATCTCATCCTTGCTACTTTTGTTTGATTCTTTCTCCCTTTTATTTTTCCATTTTCACCCTTCTTTCTGTCGTTTTTCTCTTGTTTCTTTCTATTAAACTTCTTTAAATATTTCTTGCATATTCGTTCTTATTTCACTTGTTTATGTCTTTCTTCGTTTTTTCTTCCTACGTTTCACGTATTACTTTTCTCTATATTACCTGGATCCTCCTCTCTTATTTCTTCTTCTTCCATTTGTTACTTACTTTTTCTTCTTTCCTTATTTATTCCTTAATTTTTATATCTTCCTTTCAGACTTGCTGATCTTCTTCTTTACTTTTTTGTCCTTCCTTCGTCCCGATTCCTCAATGGTTTCTTCATTATTTCGTCCTAGCTACTTTTTTTTTTGATTCTGTCCCCCTTTTATTTTTCCATTTTTCACCCTTCTTTCTGTCGTTTTTCTCTTGTTTCTTTCTTCCCATTCTATTACTCTTCTTTAAACGTTTCTTGTTTCCTTTACTTATGTCTTTCTTCGCTTTTTTTTCTTATTACGTTTGACCTATCGCTTCCCTTGATTTACTTGGGATGTCGTCCAACATTGAAGCTGAAACTTTATTATTTTTTCCATGCTTTTCGTATTGAAATGTTCTTTTGTTCCTTCTTATTTCTGTTTTTTCCTTTCTCGGTTGTTCATATAACTCCTCTTTTCTTATTTCTTCTTCCCCTGTTCAATTTACTCCTTAATTTTTCTACCTTCTTTCCTAACTTGTTCCTCTTCTTTTCTTTTTTGATTCCTTCCTTTTTTCCCTATTCCTCAATGGTTTGATTCACAGTTCTGTTGTTTCTCTCTCCCCTTCCCGCCACCCCTTCATTACTTTTTTTGTTTTAGGAAATCATAACCGAGTTTTATTAACAAAAAAACGATTTTAATGCTAACCAAAAAAACAACTGTTTATAGCTTCAACTGCCGCGACGCCATCTGGTGGTGGTTGTACTGCATCAAATGTTACGTTGAAACCGTCCCAAATGGTATCTCAATCTTATCAGATAAAGTAGCACGATTATTTCCAACGGATGATTCACCACCCCAACCACCCGGCGTTGGTACACACCCGGATCAATTATTAACCGATGTTATCCAAGAATCACTCTCGATCCATTTCCAAGGTTTAATGTTCCGTGAACGTAATGCTGGCAAACAGATCGATGAACATATGACCGATAAAGGTTTTAATAATCAAATTGGTATCCATCCGGAAACTGGTTTTGTATTTGGTGGTAATTTATGGAATTGTGGTACATGGATGGATAAGATGGGTTCATCGGATAAAGCCGGGAATCGTGGTAAACCAGCAACGCCACGTGATGGATCAGCAATTGAATTAATTGGTCTATCAAAATCGTGTATTAGTTGGTTGAATGATTTGTATGAGAAGAAATCGTATCCATTTGAAGGTGTAAAACGGATTGGTAAAAATGGTGTTGAAATTAAATGGACATTTAAAGAATGGTCAAATAGAATTCAAATGAATTTTGAAAAATATTTCTACATCAATATTGAATCGTTACCAGATGAAATACGACCTGATTTGATTAATAAACGTGGTATTTATAAGGATTGTTATGGTGCCACACAAGAATGGACGGATTATCAATTACGTTGTAATTTCCCGATTGCTATGGTTGTTGCACCGGAATTATTTCATCCACAACATGCATGGATTGCTTTACAGCAAGCTGAAAAGTATCTTTTAGGACCATTGGGTATGAAGACTTTAGATCCAGAAGATTGGGCGTATAATGGTGTTTATGATAATGCAAACGATTCAGATGATCCGAAGGTGGCGCACGGATTCAATTATCATCAAGGACCGGTAAGTGTCCGCTTATTATTTGGACAATACTTGCCTTTAGAATTAAGACTCATTTGCTTCTGTTAGAGCTAGAAAAAAATGGATAGGACTTGTATAGTGGATTCAGGTACTAAAGAGTTACTAGATTTGACAGATTTGTCGCTAAACAAAGTAATCACTAGAAATACCACCAGATTCAAGCGTACCAACCGAAATTTAGTAACCCTTTGGTTCGTGAATATACTATAAAAGCTTGAAATTCACAAAAACGTCAAAGAACGATTCATCCTTAGGGAATGAGAAAAACTGTGCCGAGTCTTGCTGACACTCCAAAATGACTTTCTGCAGATCGGCTTTTTGTAAGTTTCTAACCAAGAAACTCAAGAAGGAATCTTGTAAAATGCAACAACGAATTTTAGACTCCAAACTGCCTTTAATAATTGAAAAAACTAAAATTTAAGTTGCAAAACTTATAAATAATTGCACTTTAAGGTGGGACAAAACAGGAGAATCTTTTTGCAAAATGCACGCCAACCAACGGCGGACTGATTGTTTTGCACGCGGATCAGTTTGGTGTGCAGAAAAACTGTGCAAAACTTTTAGGGGGAGAATTTTTATCGTTCCTTACAGTTTAATTAATGACAATTTTCGTCCCCAGGAATGGTTATGGCCGGTTGGTTTCTTCTTACGTGCCAAACTCCAATTCGCCCCGGCTAATGACCGTTTAAATGAAACCCTATCACAGATCAAAGTGATCTTGTCGAAACATTTCGTTGAATTACAATCATCACCATGGCGTGGCCTACCGGAATTAACAAATCAAAACGGTACGTATTGTAGTTTTAGTTCACGTACACAAGCCTGGAGTATGGCATGTATATTGGAAGTGTTGTACGATTTACAACGGATCGAACAGAAACAATCAACACCAAACAATTGACTTGACCGACATATCGAGATTGTTAATCAAATGTCGGCTGAATTCATCACAACAAATCGTCAACAAATAATCACCAAAACAACCGAAGAGAATCGTGTGTTTTTGTTAAAACAATCACGCAATTCTCATGTGTTTAGTGATAATTATTTTAAATTTAATCAAACTTTAAAGAGATTATTGATAAATTTCAACAACTACATTTGTACGACTAATAATGTTTTGATTAATACGAATTTGATTGAATACAATAATAATAATGTTGATTATGTGCCATGTTTTGCTAGTAAATGTATTGAAATTGTGTATATTTTTAAAGATTCTATCAATTGTGATAATGTTAATAGTTTTATAGTGAATCGTTGTTCATATTCGAATTATCAGCCAATCTTTGATTTCGATCAAACCGTACATTATTATCGTAATTATGAACGATTCATGTCGCGTATTTCTTTCAATTCACATCGACAATACACCAACAAATTAAAACAATTGATCGATTTGGATGAAATCACACCAGTCGGAGATGATGATGATAACGAAATGAATAATAATTTCAATGAATATGGTTATTTATTAGATAATAGAAATAATAATATTAAAAGAAATACAATAATTCTACAACCGTTGGAATTGGAGAATATACAAAAGAAAAAAACGATTACGCATCGTTTAAATGATGTTGAACAAAAGAAATTGGCTCGTATTACAATTATGTATACATTGGCTTTTTTTGCATTAGCTATTATGACATTTTTTATTATCTATTTAGCATAAAATCGAATTGTATTTAAAATAATATTTAATATATTTTGTTTAATTACTAATAATTACACCAAAAAAACAAAAACAAAAACAAAACGGAATGTTTATCAACAATTCAATAAAAGATTCAAACAATAACTACAGTAACAGCGCGCCATCTATCGGTTATAAAAACGACTAGTTTTGAATGGATTTTTTATATATACCACAATGACGGACCAAAAAGTTACTAGATTTCAATTGGTACAATTAACGACAAATCAAATCTAGTAACCTTTGATCCCGAAATCACGTAATTATAGAAAATTGGCTGGTTGAACGTGTATGTCAAACGTCAAACATGCAACTGAACGGCCCAAAAATACCTATACTTGGGGAATTTTTTTTTTGACACATTTGACGTTTAAAAATATACTTTCAACTAGCAAATTTCGTGGATACCTTAAACATCATCGAAAATACCACGCGGTGGACCACCACCAACTCGTCCACGATAATTATCCATTTGATACGTGGAAAATCTCGGTTCTAATTCGTTGTTGATTTGTGTACTAACACCGAAACGTGCATCAATATCATCCACATCATTATTATCAGATGGGAAACGTGTATCAATCGTATATCTCGGCTCTAATTGATGGGATTCTTGTAGACGTGTATTTTCTAGATTTTCTAATTGTGTCATTGGACGAACTGCAATTGTTTGTTTGTTTTCAATTATACAACATACGAAATTCATCGAAACGAAAAAGTTCCTAGATTTAAGTTGGCCACCCTTGAATATAGTGACATTTCTAGAGCATCTGTCAAATCTAGTAACTTTTTGGTCTCGATGAATTCACTATAGATTCAGATTAATTTTGGATTACTTGTATCGGTGTTTGTACGTGATTGGTGGAATCGATTAGGAAAACGCTCTTGGTATTCACGACGTCGTAATGATGACTCTTCAGAACGTTGACGTTTACGTTTCTCGCGTTTAATCAATTCACGTCCCTCATCAACCAGATCCGTTGTCATTTCATCATCACCGATAAATTGTTGGAAACCAATCATATTTAAGAGACGTGCACCTAAACTGAAATATGTTGCTAAACAAAACACTAAAATTGCCATTGGGAAATACACATTGAAACCATCCGAGATTATTGCTATGACATCCATATGACCCATAATCTGTGTGGTGGTGGGGAAACAAATTGGTGGTTAATTGAGGCGATATTAGAAGAAGGTATTTGATTTACACGTTTTCATAACAATTGTTTTTTTTCTATTTTGCGTCCGCTACCCTCGCTAGTGTTGAAATAAAAAATTTAGTAATTTTTTTCCCCACTAGGTTGCTAACGTTTTCATTGATTTTGACAACTGTCAAAAATCATAAAAACAAAATACTTAATATACCGTTTTTCGTAGTGATCTTTGGATTTATCGGGTAGTAAATTGCTTCGTGCATTTTCAGCAATTTCCCTTATTTCAGGTGGAGTACATGAAAATTCTTCACTCATTGTTAAATAAGCAATATGGCGAGAAAAAAAAAACAATTGACTAAGAGTGAAAAATAAAACAATTGAAGTTTCCTAGCTGAATGTTCAATTGTTTGTTTTTTTAGTAACACCAACTCCCACCAATTTCCCTAAATATCAAATCTCGCATTTTTTTTATAAAAAAGGGCACAAACAAAATAGTAAAAAAACCTCGTGTCAGAAGTCGTAATTGTAGACTTCTGACACTTTTCAGTGTTTCTACTCGATGGCGATTCTTTGGTTCAATTAACACGTTTTGAAGTCGTGTAAATCAAGAACTCAGTTTAACTTACTTGTGTGTAATGTGTTTCCATGACTTGTTTCTTAATAATATGACTATCCATATGTATCAATCCCAAGAAATTCAAACAAAGTGGTGGTGTTAAACGACTCAACATCATACCCGAGAATATAAGACTGTATTCATTTGTTTGATGATGTGGTGCCAAATAATATAGATTTAATAATTTAATTTTTAAAATTGTCGAATATGCACAATAACATAAATATAATATAATCATTGTTGATAATAGCTAAAACAATCAAAAAAAATAATTATTTATTAATATATAAATATAGTAAATTCATCGACAAAATAGTTACTAGATTTAAGTTGGTACCCTTGAATATGGTGATATTTTTAGGGATTTATCTGTCAAATCTAGTAACCATTTAATAATAGCAATAATTACTTCAATTGTTGAATAATCATAATGATCACTAGCCAATTCCACAATTATTGCAAATATCGATAGGACTGGTTGTTTATTGAAAAATGTCACTTCAGACCATACGACTGCTACGGAAAATATAGCAGCAACGATTGCTAGAATTTTCTGTATATAACTATAGATCAAACATTTCCAATACCATTCTAAAAAAAAAAAATTCAATTTAAATCAATTGGAAATAAATAAATAAATAAAACTAACCAATTGTTGGTGAATAAAAAAATCGACTAAATGCAGTCCTGTTACGTTGAAATGACGCCTTAAAACGTCGATCTCTTGATATTTGATTCTTTAACGTATCTTCTAAATCGAAAATTTTCTCTACCAATATATTCCATTGGGTTTCGGTACGTTGTAGCACTTGTAACGATTTGATGGTCTAAAAAAGAAAAATTTTTACAATATAAAACTATTCACTCTTCAACTATTTAGAATTTTAAGATTACTCATTAAAAATTCTACATCGACCAAAGAGTTGCTAGATTTAAGTTGGCACCCTTGCATATGGTGACATATCAGGGATTTATTTGTGTGTCCATATCTCCGGGAGTACGTACTGTATTTAACGTGACATCTGTCAAATCTAGTAACCTTTCGGTCGGTGAATTTAGTATAGCAATTGTTTTTGTTTATTTGCTGTCGGTTACTATGGGTTTCCATCAACAACTAGCAATTGTTTTTATTTATTCAGTTGTCAAATCTAGCAACTTTTTGGTCGGTGAATTTTGTTTAGCAATTGTTTTTGTTTATTTGCTGTCGGTTACTATTGGTTTCCATAAACAACTAGCAATTGTTTTTATTTATTTAGTTGTCAAATCTAGTAACTTTTTGGATGTTTTACAGTCGTTAGAATCGAAATATTGCAGTCAATTTAGTAATTATTTAGAAAAGATGCAGATCAGAATTTGTTGGGAGTCATTTTACTTAAACAGGAGAAGAACACGTCATTCCCTTTAATATATATGGGGTGTGTAATTAAATTCTATTGTTTTCAGTTTTTTTGCTGTCAGTTGCTGTGGGTTTCCGTCAACAACTAGCAATTGTTTTTATTTATTTAGTTATCAAATCTAGTAACTTTTTGGTCGGTGCATTTTGTTTAGCAATTGTTTTTGTTTATTTGCTATCGGTTGCTATGGGTTTCCGTCAACAACTAGCATTTGTTTAGATTTATTTAGTTGTCAAATCTAGTAACTCTTTGCCGAATTAATTAATTAATTAATTAATTACCTGTTTATGTAGCCGTATTAGGGTCTTCTCGCTGGGCAAATCCGTCGGTGTATCATCCGGTAATTGTCGCCGATTCATACGATCCCTCAATTCGGTTGGAACTTTTTGTAAAATCGTCTCTAAATTCGTATACAACGGATGATTCGGATGTATCGCTAAAGATACAGCTTGTAATGACTATAAATTTATAGAAATTAATTCATTTATAAATTAAATAATTGTATGAATACCTCTAATACATCATCGACAGTCTCTTCAGCTTCACATTTATCCGAACTCAATTTGGCTGCTTTAAAATACGATTGTTGTAAACGAAAATTACAATTCGAATTATACCATAATCGTCGAGGCACTTCCACCAAAGCATAACCCAATAATAATACTAATAGAAATAGACCCCATGTATTACTAGCTGATGATGCTATAGCCTTCAATTTGGGCCAATCCAAATCGATACCAGGCTTCAATGCTAAATAAATCAATAATATACCGCATATCAATAGATATGAACCGTAATAGATAGCATTATCGATTATAGCTGATTTTAATTTGCCTTTCACTGTAAAATCACCAGCTTTTATGTACGATTGCATCATTGGCATTACCAGCCTACAATTTAAAACGATCACATTAATAATTGTTTACTTGACAACGGGCGTTATGAAAAATAACAGCCCGTTGTTATGGCGCGTTGCTATGATAAACAACTTTTTTGCTGTCATTAAAAATGTGATCATAACCTCAAATTTTCAAACTGACACATACCATGTCAAGAATTGCATGCTCCAATAGACTGTACGCCACAAATCCGGAAACACTTTATCAGGTACTTGGCTCCAGGGTATTTCGCATTTACCACCACCACCACCACCACTATCAGTGATGTTTGCTATAATTGTTTGATTGTGTTCTTCCACACATTGTCGATACACCGTCTAGAATCGGTTAAATTCTCTCGATAAAGCGATAAAACAAAAAACGAGACACTTACAGAAATCACATCTAACGGTAAAGCGAAAATGATAAGAAAACTAAAGTACCATGCCAACAGTACGATTAATGTCACAAATACATGATGCCTAAACCAATTGCCGTAACGGTATAAAACAGTTGATGCCAAAATGAACGATAAAAGTATCTTTGATATTAACGGTCCGTAACTCATTTTATATTTTTTTGATTAATACATTTAATTATTACAAATCGATTCTTTGGCTTTTCGTGCTTCTTGTTGCATCTTCTCCAATTTCTCTAATGTTAAACTTTTCAATGGTATCAGACGTGGTTTACATAATAATAAATCGTGTACATCTTCAATTAGAATTTGCCCATTCTTCGGTAAGATCGGTTTCAATTTGTTACCGTCCACACTTGACATAATCACTATAAATAAAATTAATCGATTTATGATGACATTAGCCAATTTCTTATCAATTTTAATTGATTATTTCCCGAAAAAAAATCGAACCAAATACGAATCGAATCAGTCACGATAACGTCACTAAGACAGCTGTCAATAAGCAATACTACCAACCTACAACAATATCGATTATTATCAAATTAAACAAATATTATATTAATTTGGTACAAATTTGGCAAAAAAATCAAGTTTCGTATCAATTTTCAACGAAATATTGTTGATTTGTTGTGAATATTGGGCTAAAATTGGTTTATTTCCAATAATAATTCTAGGGACATTTCATCTACGATTGGCTACAATTTTAGGGTGATTTGGACACAATTAATGTCGGTTCATACGTGCCCACAATTTCTGATAGCAATTAACACTGTTTCTAGTTGAAAAATTATTAGCAAAAATGTGAATCTCCCTATCTATGCGTGTCAACTTTATCGCTTTATCGATTGTGAGAATTTCGCTAAAAACGCAACGTTTTACTGGACCGTAAACACGTATGAACGAACTCTTAAAACAATCACAACATTACCAACATTATATAAATTCAACATTTATTTCTGCTAATAAAACTAAAATCTAGATCATTAAGGATGGATAATTATACACGTTTAGTGAAATATTTCTTGAATATTTATTAATTATAGTGAAATTTTGCGCAAAAATTGGTTAATTTCCAGTGACAAATCTAGGGATATTTGATTTGTGTGGTTGGCTACATGTAAATATGTGGGTGTCATGGTCGATTACCCACAATGCCCTAAAACAGTGGAGGTGTATTTATAAATGTTGATTTCGTTGAAAACTGTTATGAATCTATTGAAATAATGAGTGAATTATTTAAATCGGCTTGTGAGTATTTTAGTGGTCCAACAAATGGACAAAACGACAATAATTTCGTTGGACAAATCATTGAAATATCTAATGTGAAATTACGAATAAAAAAAGTGATCGCTGAAGGTTAGTTTTTATTGATTTTTTTTTTTTGGAAATTTTCGTATAAATTCCAATGAATTCCAGGTGGTTTTGCTGTGGTATTTGTTGCACAGGATGTGGCAACTGGGAAAGAGTACGCTTTAAAAGTAATTAATTGGTTGGCTTAATAAAAATTCAATTATTAATTGTTATTCGTTTCGTAGAGACTGTTAGCGGCCGATGAGGAAGCTAGAAAGAATATTATACAAGAGATTAATATTTTAAAGAAACTATCGGGTCATCCCAATATCATCCAATATCTATCGGCTTCGTTTATTGATAAAACACAAACAAATCACGGACAATTTGAGTTTTTATTAGTTACAGAACTTTGTGGTGGTAATATAAAACGAATTTATCGGCACAATATTGACTTTCGGATGTTTTACAGTTGTCACAATCGAAATATTGCAATCACTTAAGTAATTATTTAGAAAAGATTTGTTTTTATTTATTTAGTTATCAAATCTAGTAACTTTGGTGGGTGAATTTTGTTATAGCAATTGTTTTTGTTTATTTGCTATCGGTTGCTATAGGTCTCTATAAACAACTAGCATTTGTTTTTATTTATTTAGTTGTCAAATCTAGTAACTTTTTGGATGTTTTACAGTCGTCAGATTTGAAATATTGCAGTCAATTTAGTAATTATTTAGAAAAGATGCAGATCAGAATTTGTTGGGAGTCAGTTTACTTAAACAGGAGAAGAACACGTCATTCCCTTTAATATATGGGGTGTGTAATTAAATTCTATTGTTTCCAGTTTTTTTTTGCTGTCAGTTGCTGTGGGTTTCAGTCAACAACTAGCAATTGTTTTTATTTATTTAGTTGTCAAATCTAGTAACTTTTTGGATGTTTTACAGTCGTCAGAATTGAAATATTGCAGTCAATTTAGTAATTATTTAGAAAAGATGCAGATCAGAATTTGTTGGGAGTCAGTTTACTTAAACAGGAGAAGAACACGTCATTCCCTTTAATATATGGGGTGTGTAATTAAATTCTATTGTTTTCAATTTTTTTTACTATCAGTTGCTGTGGGTTTCCGTCAACAACTAGCAACTGTTTTTATTTATTTTGTTGTCAAATCTAGTAACTCTTTAGTGGGTGAATTTTGTTATAGCAATTGTTTTTGTTTATTTGCTGTCAGTTGCTATGGGTTTCCGTCAACAACTAGCATTTGTTTTTATTTATTTAGTTGTCAAATCTAGTAACTTTTCGGATGTTTTACAGTCGTCAGAATTGAAATATTGCAGTTAATTTAGTAATTATTTAGAATAGATGCAGATCAGAAGTTGTTGGGAGTCATTTTACTTAAGTACGAGAAGAACACGTCATTCCCTTTAATATATGGGGTGTGTAATTAAATTCTATTGTTTTCAAATATTTTTTTTGCTGTTAGTTGCTGTGGGTTTCCGTCAACAACTAGCAATTGTTTGTATTTATTTAGTTATCAAAATCTAGTAACTCTTTGGTGGACTTCCCTCATTTTAATTGAATTTTTGCGATCCTTTTTTTCAGTTTCATGATCGATCCGAACGTCGATATTTTGCCAAAATTTTCCAACATTCCATCAATTTGAATGATTTCAGGTGGCTCATTGATTGAAATCTTACAAAATCGTACCGGTCCGTTTGAACCTGAAATAATTACACGTATCTTTTATCAGACATGCAAAGCGTTAGCACATATGCATATGCAACAACCACCGATAATCCATAGAGATTTAAAAATTGAAAATCTATTAATTAGTAATAATGGTGTGATCAAATTGTGTGATTTTGGTTCGGCAACAATTGAAATCTATCAACCGGACATGACATGGTCGGCCAATCAACATTCAAGTTTAGAAGAGAAAGTCTGTCGTTTCATTTATTTATTTATTTATTAAAATAATTAGCATTTTATTTATTTATTTATAGATGGCTAAATTTACAACACCAATGTATCGAGCACCGGAAATGGTCGATACATGGAATAATTATTTGATTGGTCCATCAGTTGATATATGGTCGTTGGGTTGTATATTGTATATGTTATGTTATATGAGACATCCATTTGAGGATAGTGCAAAATTACGTATCATTAATGCCAAGTATAATCTACCACAAGATCCGAAATATGCCTGTTTTCATGATATTATCCGTAAGTCGATATTGTACATTCACGGACCAAACAGTTACTAGATTTCAGTTGGTACGCTTGAATCTAGTAGTGACAAGTCTGTCAAATCTAGTCACCCTTTGATGACTAGATTTGAAAAGTGGAAAAGTTTGAAAATTGTTCGAATTACAGGTGGATGTCTCCATGTTAATCCCGAACAACGATTAAACATCTCATCAGTATTAGAACGTATTGCTGCAATTGCTGAAACGAATAATTATAATTTACGTGCACCGTTACAATTCCAGCAACAATCGCAAATTATTGATAATACTCAAAATAATGGATTGAAAGTAAATCAAGCGGTGGCTGCGGCTGCACCACCACCACCACGTCCACTACCACCAAAACAACCGGAACGATCAAGTCAGCCACCACAACGGCCAGCACCGCCACCACAACAACCACCACAACAACAAAACTATCAGAGACAACCAGAAGTAGCAAAACAATCCGGTCTATTCTCATCGATACGTGGTGGTGCTGGGAGTTTTTTCAAGAATCTCAAAGATACAAGTTCGAAAGTTATGGCAACAATGCAACAGTATTATAAATTTTTTTTGTAATTTTGAAAGTGTTTAATTATTTTTTTTGTTTTTAGAACAATGGCTCGTTCGGATTTAGATATAAATTATATAACGTCGAAAATTCTTGTAATGCCCTATCCATCTGAAGGTATTGAATCAGCGTATAAAACGAATCATATCGATGATGTACGTTTATTTCTCGATTCACATCATCCAAATCAAAAATATTCCATTTATAATTTATCGGGCAAATCGTATAATACAACAACGAAATTTGGACAACAAGCACGTGTTGTTGATTGTTGTTTCGCATATCCAGAACCATTTAAAGCACCATTATTGAATGCATTGTATCAATTGTGTGAAGATATCTATCAGTATTTATCAGGTGATAGTCGGAATGTTGTTGTTATACATTGTTCGGTAATTAATTTCTAATAATTAATAGTTATTTTTACAATATTTGCTGTTAGAGTCCTACTTTATCAACTAAAAATTAATATCGAAGTGGCTTTGACAACTCAATTAATAAAAACAAATGCTAGAGTTGTTTATGGAAACCCATAGCAACCGATAGTAAATAAACAAAAACAATTGCTAGTTGTTGAAAATAAATTGAAGAATTTTAAGGGCAAGTGGATAAAGTAGGACTTTACCACCTTGTGTAGTAAATAACTATTGTTTTTTTTCTAATACATAATTTTGAATTTGTTTATAAATTTTTAGGATGGTAAAGCAACATCAGCTACAATGTTTTGTGGTTTAACAATTTATAGTGGTTTAATTGAAGTACCCGAAGATGCTCTACAAATGTTTGCTGTGAAACGTATACCACCAAATATGCGACCATCTGAATTACGTTATTTATATTATTTGGCTGATATTGTTCGAGAACCACCGATTTATCCACATTATAAACCGGTAACGTTGGTCTCAATACAGATGCAACCGATTCCACTATTTACAAAATTGAGGTAAAATTTGTTAAAAAATTAATAATTTCTGATAAAATTTTCTAATTTTTAATTACAAATCAGAGATGGTTGTCGACCGTATTTGGAAGTTTTCAATGAGAATCGATGTATTCTATCAACATTACAGGAATACGAACGAATGAGGCTCTATAATGTTACTGAAGGAAAGGTATTTCAACTTTTTGTTTTCAATACTTGCCATTAAAGTCCTACTTTATCGACTAAAAACTCGATGGTCAAGTAGACCGACTTCAACTGAATAAAAACAAATGCTAGTTGTTTATAGAAAACCATAGGAACCCACAGTAAATAAACAAAAACAATTGCTAGTTGTTTATAAAAACCCATAGCAATCGCAGTAAAGAAACAAAAACAATTGCTAGTTATTTATGGAAATCCATAACAACCGATAGTAAAGAAACAAAAACAATTGCTAGTTGTTTGTAGAAACCCATACCAACCGATAGCAAATAAATAAAAAACAATTGCTAGTTGTTTAGAGAAATCTAGTAGCAACCAACAACAATTGTTGAATGTCAGAACTTATTACTAAATTTAAAAAAATAAAAGTATTTATCCACTCGTGGATAAATTATGACTTTACCACCCTCTACGGTGAATAATTAAATGTGTTTTTAAAGAAAATTTCTCTATAAAAAAAAATCATATAATTAATAATTATTTCTAATTTTTTTTTTCAGTGTTTATTGCCCATTAATACAACCGTTTGTGGTGATGTTTGTATTGTTATTTACCATGCCCGTAATATATTGGGTGGTGTAATGACACAAGGTAAAGCTACAGGTATCAAAATTTGTCAAATTCAATTCCATACTGGTTTTATCTTTGAAGAAGAGACATGTTTAAGATTTACAAAGTATAATTAAATTATTATTATTATTAAAAAAGAAAACAATAATAATAAAATGTATAACTTTCTTCAGATCCGAATTAGATGAAATATCAGATGGTCCGGATCATTATCAGGAGAGATTCACTGTATTATTGAATGTGTTCGTTTCGGATGATGAACGTAAACCATCACAACCACCACCATGGATACGGGATCAAACGAAACGTACTGCAGATATATTGTTTGGAACGAAAATCGAAAAGGACGAAACCATTGATAATTTCGGTACGTATCAATTATTATTGGTATTATTATAAATGTTAGTTAATCTTGTTAATTTATAGTAAGTCGGCCATCAATTAAAAAACAACAAAATTCACCACGTAAACCACCTGAGAGACCAGCACCACCAGTACCACCATCACCACATATTGAACCACCACAACAACATGAAGAGTCCAGTGATTCCGAAACGGAACAATTTGTTGTAATTATTTCTAAATTTATTCAATTAGATTATTTAAGGGAAAAAAAAACAAATACATTTTAGCCGATAGAGAAACCAGTAACAATCTTAGAAGAAGCTGTCGATCTACTTAATCTCAATTCATCAACAGCTCCAACAACTACAATCCCGAAAGTTAGCTCAAATTATGATTTATTGAGCGGTTTAGATGAAGCACCGAAATCGGATATTTTTGATCCATTTGGAGCAACATCAACAACAACTCAAAATAATTTATTAGGTGATTGGAGTAGTTTTGCAACCAATAATACAACAGATCCTCAACCACAACCACAACAACAACAACAACAGCCCCAAAAACCGAAAGATTTCTTTTCTGATTTAGATAGTTTAGGTGCAAATTTAAATAATAATAATAATAATAATAAATGGAATTCAACGAGTGTAAATTCATCACCGAATCGTGCACCACCAACAACACCCCAACATCAAATGAAATCACCAGCCGATTATAATCGTGCCCATTTCGATACATTCAATGATAAGAATGATAAGAATGAGAAACAAAAGCCGAAAAGTGATGATGTATTTGGTGATTTATTAGGACAGCAAGGTTATAAATTTACAGCAAAGAAGGAGAATATGCCGCGTACGATAAATGAGATGAGAAAAGAAGAATTGGCGACAACAATGGATCCGGAAAAACTGAAAGTTTTAGAATGGGTAAAAATATTAATAATTTCAAAATTTTTTTTGAAGTGAAACTTCTTTAGGCACGCTTGGCGGTAAATATTTTTCAATGTATTTTCCCTATGTAACGAAAATTCGAGACGCGGTGAGGGGAAACACTTCCCCTCTAACAGAAGAGTGGGGGCGTTACCAATAGCGTCAACCAACTTCATCTCTAACCCAAGAAGTTTCACTTTCAATTTTTTTTTTGTATTAAAATCCGAAATTAAATCTAATTTTTAGACGGAAGGTAAAAAGAATAATATTCGAGCATTATTATGTTCATTACATACAGTACTTTGGGATGGTACGAAATGGTCGAAATTAGAGATGCATCAATTGATTAGTGCAGCCGATGTAAAGAAGTCGTATCGTAGAGCCTGTTTGACTGTTCATCCTGATAAGGTATTTTTCGAAACAATATTTAATCGATCGATCGATTAATGTTTAACGGTTTGATTATAGCATACTGGCACCGATAATGAGAATCTAGCAAAACTGATATTTATGGAATTGAATAATGCATGGAGTGATTTTGAGAATGATGCTTCACAACAGAATATATTCGTTAGTTAAATTATTTAAACTTAATTTATGATCAAATTTATTTATTTTTGATTTTAAAACAAAAGTTCCCAACTTATTCTTAAACAATTAATAATTCTAGATATTTAAATAATAATTAAAACAGAAAAAAAAACGTGTTAAATATAGCTCTAAAGTTTTATCGAAGAAGCAATTAAATTGTCACATTTCAACCAAACTAGCAACTTTAGACTATTGTTGTTGGATAATTCAATTGATATTGTTCCAATTTTAGTGTTTTGTTTTTTAATTTTTCATTTCTATATCTTTAAAAAATAATTATTTTTGTATTAATCTTTAATATTTACGATTGGTTTTATTATTTTCTATAAAGTCTATGTTCTGAGTCTTTCATGTAAATTATGGAAATACAAAAATGTACCATCAAATGTCACCCAAAATTCACTTTTTTGAAAACGGAACTCCTGACGATGATAATAAAAGGAATCTGTAAGATCGGAGCCAGAATTTGTACAGGTAAGCGAACGTATATATTTAAATAGTAATTAATGTATCAAGGGCGTTATGAGGCAAATAACGCCCGTGATGCTTTCATTATACCAACTTACTTTTGTTTTTTTCTTCTAATTTTTGCTTTGATATCTGAAAATTTGAGGTTATGATGACATTTTTAATGACAGCAAAAAAGTTGTTTATCATAGCAACAGGCCTTAACAACGGGATATTATTTTTCATAATGCTATCGCAACGCCATAATTGCCCGTCGTTAAGTAAACAATTATTATTTGCTTATTAATGCGATCGTTTTGATGTCGATTAATGGTTCAATAATCTATAAAATTATATTTATTAGATAAAATCAAATTATGATAACAATGCGGTATAAAAAATCGTTTTGCACTTGAAAAAAAAATCGAATTTTAAATTCTTTGTATGGTCAATTATTGAAGAAAAAATTTGGTTTCGTACAAACATTTCCTATGATTTTTTAGTACGTAAAATTATTAAAAATTAATAAAATAAAAAATTATCATTAAAACCACAAATTTAGTACGATTAAATAGTAAATTCTATAGAATGTGATTGTAAGCAGGGCTTGGAACCCGTTCCGGTTCTATATTAGTAAAACGTATATCCGTTCGGTGCCACTTTTCGTTCCGAAACATATCGGTTTTCGGTTTTCTATTCAGCTCCGAATTGTAGTTCTGGTTCCCTTTTCCAGTTTCGGTTCGATTAGAAAACCACATCGATTTGGTTACGGTTTTCGTACCGGTTTTTTTCGGTTCGAAGCCCTTGCAAATTAATCTTTTCTGTGATTATTTTGATTGTATTTCAATTGATCCTGAAGAGTTCAGATTCAATTGAAACGATCATAGAAGAGTTACAAGTGCAAAAAGGTAAATTTACCTTACATACTTTTCGTACACGTTTCACAAATTACTCTTCATGAGTAGCAAAATTATTTTTCGAATACTTGCTGTTAAAGTCCTACTTTATCGACTAAACACCCGATAGTAAAGTAAACACCATCGAGCAACTCCATAGCAACCATCAGTAAATAAACAAAAACAATTGCTAGTTGTTTAGAGAAATCCAATAGCAACCAACAACGATTGACAACTGTATGAACAGTTAATGTTAAAACTTATTAGAAAATTTAAAAAATTAATAAATTAAAAAGGGTTTTAAGGGCAAGGTAAAGTCATTTTATCCACGCGCAAATAGTTTGACTGCTGGTTGTTATTGGATGTCACTAAACAACTAGCAATTGTAATTGTTTATTTGCTGTCGGTTGCTATAGTAACCGGCTAGTATTTGTTTTTATTTATTGAGTTGTCAGAGACACCTCGATATTAATGTAGGACTTTAGCGTCGATTTGTAGTGCGAAAAGTACCTTTCAACACTCGGCCTTTTTACATTCTTAAAATATCTAAAATTTAATAAAATGATTAAAATTGATATTTTTAAAATAATTTAAAATTAAATGACTAGATATCAAATTCTCTAAAATCATATAAAAATTTCCTATCGACAATTTCTACACTACTATCCCAACCTAAACTATTTAAAAATTCTAAAATTAACACCCTACGTTTCTCATCATTAATAACAATTAAATTACAATTCTTATCAAGTTTACGATTAATACAACCTTTATAATATCGAAATTGGATTTGATCAATCAAACAATCATAGATTTTTATAGAATTCTCATCATTAATCGTCTCAAAACAATCAAAATAACCAATAAAATCAATAAAACGAAATAAATTCCGTTCGAATTGTATGGTATTATTACAATTAACAAAACAATTCTGTCGTTGATGATTCATTAGATCAAAGGTAACTTTCAATTGATCAATTGTTATTTCATCTAGAAACGAATCACCGTATCGATCTAGATTACACGATAGATCCGATCTGTAATTATGACCAATCTTGAAGACTTCTTCATGTCGATACGGCGATAATTGACGAGTTTTTAAGACACGTCGCAACCAATTCGTATGAATTATATCGTACCGATGCGCTGTTGTTTTCATTAGAGATATTGTTCGATTATCCAATTTCGATGTTAGAATTATATCGATATCCGATTGTAATTGATACACCAATCGACCACCGGCGCTTTTTATTTCATTATAAATATCATCAATTCTCCAACCATCATCATTAGAAATTACATAGAATTTGCGATTATCGAGTAAATCACCGAGATTTTCGTACGTTTTCACAACACTTGTAACTAATCGTCGTTTTTTACGGTTATTCGATTTGTTAATTTCAGCCAATTCGATGTGTCTTTTATGCAACTTGATAACTTCTCGATTCTGTCGTGTTAATTCCAACAATTCGTTCATCGTTAAACACTGATCGGTCGGTTTATCCGGCCGTAAAGCCATCACTCTGGCAAATCGTAGCGTGTACATCGTTTTGACCGCATTATTTTTCGTACGTATCAATTCAGTGGCGCGTACTTTCAACAAAATCGATCGATCCGGTTCGATATAGAAATCCGGTGTGTCTCGACCGAATTGTAGTTTACCTTCAGATTTCCTCGAAAATTCCCCAAAACTACAACCGTCTCGTTGTAGTTTCATTGTAAGCATATCGATTTGATTCGTTGTCAAGCCGGAACTGATCCGACCCAACGATAGATACGTATTGGGACCGGACGATACACCGACCATAAACGAATTGAATTTGTTTGTTGTACCATAACCGCCCATCAATAACACGTCTAAATCTTCGACGACATCACCATCGAAATATTCCATTTTGATCTTATACCAGCCACAATTGCGTTCGCTACATTTATAAATCGAATTCGGTTCTTTAACAATAATGCCTTCGTCGTTATTATCAACGGATTCGTTTAGAGTATCGATGATTTGTTGACGATTTTTGACGAGTTTCGTGCAACTCCTAATAATCACTCCATCGATAGGATTTGTTAGTGTTCTCTCCAAATAATCGATGCGTACTTTTAACGGTTGATTCGTTAGAATCTCGTCATTGTGGAGAATTATATCGAATACACAAAAACACGGTTGATAATTGCCGGTTGTTGTCAGTTTCTTTACATCGTATTTCATGCCTTTACAGCCGAAAGTTTGTAATTTTTTATTCCACAACATCATCTCCCCATCGAGTATGACACGTTTTAAATCCGCGTTAAATACGTTTTTTAATAATGGCGTTAATAAACCGTTATTGTAATCATTGCCATAGGTGTCGGTGAAATTGTGGCCGTTCCGTGAGAAATAACGGAATTCCCCGTTGTCCATGTGCAATTGGAACCGTTCCCCATCGAATTTATTCTCAACGATGTACGTTTTCGTGTCTTGGAAGCATTTATTGAAGTTGTTGGTATCGCAACGTTTCGATAACATCGGCCGGAATGCTTCAAACATTTCCACTTGTAATTCGTGTAGTTTCTTGGTGCGATCAAATAAAACTTGACATAATTTCGTTAGATTATTGTTGATGTTGTAGTACTGGCCACCATCATCATGATAACAATTCAATATCGTATTATCACCGATTCCCAGTTTCAAATCTTTCAATAATATCTGTATGAACCATTTCGTAGCAATCGATGATAGTTTCCGAAATATCGTCAAAATTAAATCGTCTAAACCGTTATCATTGGTACGATTGGCGATACGATCCAGGTAGTCATTGATTTCGTCAATTGTTACGATCGTTTGTTGGGTGGAAATGTATTTTTTTAAGATTGTAAAAATGATTTCACCAAAATTTCCAGTTGGTATTATTGTTGATGTTTCCGTGAGTAGTGTTTTATCGTTACCATTCGGTAAACTCAACATTTTTATGATTAATTTACAAATTTTCGATTCTTTGATACGGTATGCTTGTCGATTGCGATCCAATTTCGGTACAATTAATCGTAAAATTTGATAACATTGTGTTGGATTGGTGCGTACAATTTGAAAGAATTCTCGTGTTGTGTGTTGTTTTGCGGATGGTGTCCGTTTGTGGCGGACGGTTTCGAAGAATTCGCATAACTTTTCAAAATTCATTACCGTGTTTGTAATGCGAATTCTTCGAAAAATCTGAATAATCACAGTTGTGGAGGGCGACCGTAGAAAATTGACAACTAAAAGTGGGGTTATGTCAGTTCAATCGATGTTGTGTATATTTGGTTGCCTAACCAACTGTATTTTTGATTTTCGGTTAATAGATGGCGTTAGTTGTTGCGTTTAATATTTCGGTTGGCGCCCATGATTTTTACAACGCCATCTCTGATAGAAATAGTGAAGCTGGAAATCGGTTGGTAACAATGCGAAACAGTTGACAGCAATTTGTTTGTTAAAAGTTGTTAAAAATTTAATTGTTTATAATTAATTTAATTATTATTTTCGATTTTCAGTGTCCTAGCAAGGTTGGATTGATTAATTAAAGAAGAGAGCATTGCAGTTGTTATTTATATGTGAAGTATCGAATAGGTTTGATGAACATAACCTCAATTGCAGTTCAACAAGTGCTAAACAACCGAGATTATTTGGCTCTTAGACATTGCAGTATCACAACGAGTTAAACTCGAAGGTATGTGATTGTAAAAGATTAACGCATTGTTAGAGTTAATTGAAACATATTTTCCGACTGTTCACTTTATCTTTATTTTGTTATATTTGTAACCAACAAAAAACAAAACAAAACTTACAACTATCATGTTTTTAGCTGGACAAGATATGGAGATATTAAGAAAGTTGAGGATGGAAAGGGATTAACAACAGCAACAAAAGAATAAAACTAAATAAGGAATGTATTTATCGTGTTTTTGATGTGTTTGAAGTGATGATGTCGATATAATTTCAATAAACAAACATTCATGGAAACAGGTGTGTTACATATGAATACTAAAAAGGATCTCAGGATAAATGGAATGAACATAAGAAACAAAACAAAACAATGAAAAGCAAAATGTATGCTTTGATTAAAAAACTTGTATAACTGGTTGTCTAATGCTAATACATATTTTTCAATTTTTAGAGTCCAACAATTATTTGGCTTTTAGGCGTTGCAGTATCCACAACGAATGGCAGTTTTAATGGTAATTTGGGATGGTAAAGGATAGTGAAAAATGCACATTGTGGGATTTGCCATGAAATGATTGTTTGTTTCGAATGGAGACTAATTTTTGATAAAATAACGGAGAAAAATAGATGAAATACATAAAGGTATGTAGATGTTTTATATTAAAGTATGATAAGTGTTATATTCGTGTTAAGACTATCGTAATCGTATATGTACGATTAGTGCCATAGATTTCCGTCTCATAATTAACCATAAAATCATAAAGCAATCTTCATTTGAAAGGATTTATTATTTAGTTTAAATTACATTAATACTTGATATAGTAGATTAGTATTTAACCCCAAAAAATTACAGCTAGTCATTTTAAATTCGAGATAGAATCCTTCACGTTTTTGGCTCAAAATTGCGGGGCTACGCTTGTACCACTCGCGTCAGTTGATAATAAAAAATGATTGACTAGAACAAGGAAAAAATAAAACTTTATCTGATGTTGTGATAGCGCTTCTTAATCGTTTTTACACATTTTTATGTATGTTGTATTTATTAATAATATTCTTTAGATTTATCAGTTTAACTATTACCCTGCTGGGCCCATAACCTGTCAAAATTATTTGATATTCTAAGGGCTACTGTTGTTATATTTTGTACTTTTATTTTATTTAATAATATTTTCTTTGTTCTTACCTTGTTGTTCTATAGTTATGGCCAAATCTTAGATCATACGATGATTTGAAATATAATAATGAATTATTGGATTATTTTTATTATTATTTTCAACAGCAATTACAATTAATTCTGAATTAATTGTTAATAATAATTATCATCGTTTATTTCTAGCGCCATCCAGTGTTGGGCATTAATCGCAATTAAATTTTCAATCAATTAATTAATTGATTAAAAAATTAATTGCGATTAATTTAATTGCAGTTGACATTTTAATTGCAATTGAACTATTAATTGCACGTTGCAATTAATTTAATTGAATTAGTCTATGTTAATTGTACCTAGCAACTAAATTAATTACAATTAAAATTTTCAATTGTTTTGAAAAACAATTAAAATTAACAATTAACCCGCTTCGATACAGAAAGATTTTAATTTTTTTGTGAACAGATATTTGTATACGTAGCGTATGATAGTACCACTATAACTTCATTTGTTTACAAATTGCAACATTAAACTTTTGTTTTGATGCTACTATTCACATAACAATAAGTTTTAATTGTTAGTTTTTAATTAAAAGCATTAAAAATGATTGACAATTAATTAATCGTTAGTTACGAGTTTTCACAATTACAATTAATTAATTGTTAATTGCGAGTTTTCACAATTGCAATTAATTAATCGTTAATTGTAATAAACATAATTAACAATTATTTAGTTGTTAATTTTTAATTCTCCTACAATTTAATTTTGCCCAACACTGGCGCCATCTCTTATATAAACTTGTATTAAGAGAGATAGAAGTTGGCAGCAATGTTGTGTTCAACGCCATCTTGTATAACAACTGTGAAGTAGGGGGACAGTTGGCAGCTATGATTTTTACAACGCCATCTCTGATAGAAACGGCGAAACTGAATATCAGTTGGCAACAATTCTATTTTACAGCGCCATCTTCTTTAGAAATTGTAAAATAAGAAATCAGTTGGCAGCAATTTGTTTATTGTTAAAAGTTGTTAAAAATTTAATTGTTTACAATTAATTTAATTAATTTCTTTTCAATTTTCAGTGTCTGTGTAACGGGTGGATGTATTGATTAAAGAAGAGAGCAGCCATTATTTATATGTGAAATATCGAATAAGTTTCATGGACATAACCTCAATTACAGTTCAACTATTGTTATAAACAACCGAAATGATTTGGCTATTAGACGTTGCAATATCACGAGTAACAATTTTAGTCGTAATTTGGGATCAAAAAGGATAGTGAAAATACATATTGTGGCATTTCCATGGGATGATTGTTTGTTTCGAATGGAGATTAATTTTTTTTTTGTCCAATAACGGAGAAAAATAGATTAAATATACAAAGGTATGTGGATGTATTACATTAAAGTATGATTACAGTTAATTCAATGAAACACATATTTTTAGAACACTGTTCACTTTGTCTTAATTTTGTTATTTTTATATACTCCTATTACATTTCAGACGTGCGTATAATCGTGATATCTTATCAAATACATATACCGGAATTCTTGGATCCATATACCATATAAACGATATTTAAACTTGTATAATGTGCATAATTTTTGATTCAGTAAATTATTGTGAAAGTAATTAGTTGAGACCTCTCTTAATTTATATTATAAATTTATGGTATTTTCATTTATTTTGCTTCAATGTCTTTTTAATTCACTCGATATTCCCAAAAAATCTTACACATGAATGCTTAATTTATTTATGTAATAATTGTATTTTATTACATTTATTAGTAATATTATTCGAATTTATTTATCATTTATAATAGATTGTTGGTATCATCAAGTCACAGTTCAGTATCATCGACGAATGATAGTAAAATTGAAAGAATTCGCTACAGAGAATCATTAAAGGATTTCCCCGAATAAATCAACAAATTCGATACCGGTACCAAGACCATCAGTGCCGACAACAACGACAAATATACACCATAAGGCGGTTTCTATAACACTGGATGGTATTCGGCCGTTACAATCGTTTCGGTCGTGGAAATCGATGAATGGACACCACCGACAGAAGTAATAATTGTAGTGTGAGTCACTCACTTTTCGTTATTTTTTATTGAAAGTATTGTGGTATTGTGTTGAACAAGAAACAAATTGTAAATCAATAGCAGCCTGAATATACTCAAATCATTTATTAACAATCGGATCGAGTAATGGTGGTGGTGGTGAATGGGCTAAACGTCTCAAGGCAAAAACGGACGTACATCAAAACGTTGATCGATGTATACCACCGAGAGTAAGGTTAAATGTATTGGAGTGGCAAGCGGTTAAGTTATTACTGATTTTGTTTTTTATCGTTGAATTTGTTTATTTAGTGTTGAATTTGTTTATTTTTGTTCTAAACAAATTGATAAGAATTCTTTTCAAATTTCAGCTATTCCTGTGAAACCGGTGAGGAACGATGGATTGAGATGTTAACACCAAGCTAAAAGCAAATAATCCCGATAAGACACATTGTATGAATGTTGGGATTGTTAGTATTTTGTTATTATTTTTTTAAATTCCAACTAAAAATAATTTTGCAGATGTTGTGTATATTTGGTTGCATGACCACATGCGTTTAAATCGATTTTCGATTAATAGGTGGCGCTGGTGGTTGATTTCAATGTTTCAGTTGGCAGCCAGGGTTTTTACAACGCCATCTCTGATAGAAGTGATGAAGCTGGTAATCAGTTGGCGACAATGCTAATCAATTGACAGTCTATGATTGACAGCAAATTGTTTATTGTTAAAAAGTTCGTAAGAATTTAATTGTTTATTATTAATTTAATTCGTACTTTTCGATTTTCAGTGTCCCAGCGGGGTTGGATTGATTGATTAATTGAATAAGAGGCATTGCAGCCATTATTTACTTGAGAAATATCGAATAAATTTCATAGACATAACCTCAATTACTGTTTATAACACTGGAGAGCCGTTACGATCGTTTCGGTTGCGGAAATCGAAAGAATGGACACCACCAACAGAGGCAATTATTGTAGTGTGAGTCACTACAATATAAATTTATGTGGTGCATTGTAAAACATTCCAATTTGTTTGGTTAACCTGACTCCAATGTGTTTACTACTACAAACAGGTAATAAAATTCAATTGTTTATAATTAATTCAATTATACAAGTACTTTTAATTTTGTTTTCCAGGATTCTACGATGGTGGAATTGATTATAAAAAGATTTTGTATTGAGTTTGTGGTTTTAATCGCTGCCGTATCATCATAGCATTAGTGGTCGATTGGAATCTAAAAGAGATTAATACGCTTCCGTGGATGGTTTGGTCATTTATTTCGAACAGCGGCGTTTTTATTTGTATTGTTGCAATTAAATAGATGTATGTTATAACAGTATACTTATGCTCTAAATCACCATCAGATTTAGGCATAAAAATTGTAATTTTGATCTGAATAAAGATAGGCGTTCAGTAAAGTTTTAATTTTTGTAAGATTTCTTATAATAAATACGTCAGGAGAGTAATTTTTCATTTTTTACTTTCAATCTCACTTTTTGGTGGATGCGCCGGGCGAGAAATGGCGAATTTTTAACTTTTTAATGTATTTTTGGTGGATGCGCCGGGTGAGCAAATCCCATTTTCGAATTTTGTGCGAAAAATTTTGGTGGATGCGCCGGGTTAACGACTTTTCAAATTTGGTGGATGCGCCGGGCGAAAATTTTCTCATTTTTAACATTTTAGTGTATTTTTGGTGGATGCGCTTGGCGGGAAAAATCTCATTTTTGAATTTTGTGCGAAAAATTTTGGTGGATGCGCCGGGTTAGTGACTTTTCAATTTTGGTGGATGCGCCGGGCGAAAAATTTCGAATTTTAAACTTTTTTAGTGTATTTTTGGTGGCTGCGCCGGGTGAGCAAATCTCATTTTCGAATTTTGTGCGAAAAATTTTGGTGAATGCGCCGGGCGAGGAATTTCTCATTTTAATTTTAAAGTGTATATTTGGTGGATGCGCCGGATGGGAAAATATCGATTTTGATTTTTGTGCGAAAAATTTTGGTTTTTAATGAGCTTGGCTGGAAAATCTTATTTTTGGTTTGTATGTATTATTCAAATTGTAATGAATTTTTATTAAGCCTGTTCAATTACAGCTAAATAATGTTGACGTTATGTTTTTACACAAATTCACAAGACAAGTTGCCAGTTCTGTCACTTACTGGATTAACCATAAATCTATTTAGCCAGTACTCGGAACTGTAATATATTTTGCAGATTGTAACCAAAACCATTGGATGAAATATGTACCAACTTGACAGACATTGTAATTAATTCTTGTACTTGGATCCCATTTTTCAAATTGTTGTTTACCTGCAATTATAAATAAATAAATAAATAAATAACAATACCAATAGTTTATTTGTTAACGGGGGAAAAACGATTGAATCCGATGATCTTTGTATGACATAAACATTTACCTATCTCTAAATTAACATTCAGTCTTATACATTTGAATTAACTTTTTCTATTTAAATTATATCAATAATTCATAGACATTTTGTATTAACAATAATTAACAGTTAAAGAAAGATCTTGAGATTATAAAAAATCTTCGAGATGACATACATATGTCGTCAGCATATTCTAAAATCCATCATTTTTAAAAATGACTAGACAAATGGTAAAACGATGAATATTTTGACATTTTCAGGCAATTTTGGACTGTTTAAAAACAAAAAATCTTTTTATAAAATGACTACCTTAAGAAGCCCCTAGACGATCAATATTTCCGTCAATGTATTGCAGAAATACAATAATATTGTTGGGCAACACACATGGGACATTGCACAATAAATCTACTGTCCACATTGAAGCAATTTTTTGAAAATCATTTTGAGTTTGTTCAAGGTGTTTGCACGCTAGCTAGATCAATTCATCGAATTCATTAACTAACTTTCTTTTTTGAAAGACAATTCTTACTAATAACTTTTTCTCTATGTGTAGTAATTGTATTCCTTATTGAAGTGGCCAGAAACGGAGACAGAATACAAAACTGCAACAGGGCAATTTTGATTCTCGATGGAATTATCCGAATTGTTTAGGGGTAATAAAGAAAACCACCACAGACGGGCTCATATTAGTATAACTACAAAAAATTTTTTTAGTGTTGTACGTAATGATGGCAGTTGTAAATAGCAATTATGCATTTTTTATGGTAGATGTTGGTAACAGTGGGTGAATATCAGATGGAGTACTTTCAGATAAATCACTTCAAATACCTGACCGCGCTCCATTACAAAATAGTGAATAGATGATACTCCCTTTTGTATTTGTTGCGGATGACGCTTTTGCACCGACGGAAAATTTAATGAAAACTTACAGTTAAACCAGATTAACAGTGGAAAAAAGAATTTTTAATTATCGACTAAAAGTCGTGCACGCTAAACAATACTCCATACAGATAAAGATCAAACTCATTTTGATTGCCTCAATATATGGTGCAATCATTCAATCTGATCTGCAGACGGTCAATATTATTGTACTTGATATGCCTAATAAAATTGCCTGAACGCAACTATCCCGCTGAAATCATCAAACAGTCATTATACTCAACATACGTATTAATATTGCTTCTGCTAGCCGAAAGTTAACAAAAGTATAGCGAAATTATTCTATCCACCGAATTAGAATGTCTAACTGTAATAATTTTTGTTTATTAAATATTTTAAATACTAATCTATATGGAAGAAAATTCAAAGTTATTATTTATATCACCGCCGACCACTTAAATGGGTATTATCTCTGAAAGCCGCGACTTCATACGCTAAAAAATGTGACAAGGAAATAATTGTTAATACGATCATCGAATACGAATTTAAACGAGACTATTAAATATTAAAGTTGAGTTATTTGAATAACTGGTTCAGTTTGATAACAATGAAATGTACACTTACTTTGAATAATCTCTTGTCCATTTTTTTTTAATGAATATCCTGGAACGACGTACATGTGCCTATTACCAATTTCTGTTTTGTCCAATTTGATGGGGAAACCATCCAGCAGTAGTTTGACCATCTCTAATTCTCTCTCCATTTATACGAGCCTAGATTATTTCCAACATAAACCAAAATTATATTTAGTAATTAATAATGGAATTGAAAAAAAATACTAACCATCATTTTACGTAAGGCATTGATATAATATCACCACGAGATAATACCAATTCATCAGGCTACATATAATTATGCATGGCAGGACAATCCCAACATATATACAACGTGTCTCATCGAGATTATCGGATTTTGGGTTGGTGTTAATGCGTCAATCCATCATCGTTCCTTATCGGTTTCACTACCACACAGGATAATAACTGAAATTTGAAAAGAATTCTCATCAATTTGTTTAGAACAAAAAACAAAAATAAAACATACAAATTCAACAATGACAAACAAAATCAGCAATAACTTAATCGCCTGCCAACCGAATACATGTAACCTTACTTTCAGTGGATTACATTCTTCCTTGAGACGTTTAGCCCATTTACCACAACCACCACCACTACTCTGTCCCATTGTTAATAAATGATTTGTGTATATTCAGGCTACAATTGATTTACAATTTGTTTCTAGTTCAACCACTTTCAATAAAAAATAACGAAATATGAGTGACTCACACTACAATTATTACCTCTATCGGTGGTGTCCATTCTTCCGATTTCCACAACCGAAACGATCGTAACGGCTGAATATCATCCAGTGTTATAGAAAGCGGCTTATGGTGGATATTTGTCGTTGTTGACTGATGTTCTTGTTGTTGTTGTCATCGGTACTGGTGATGTTATTGCTGGTATTGGTACCGGCATCGAATTTGTTGATTTATTCGGAGAAATCCTTAAATTATTGATTTTTTATAGCGAATTCTTCCAATATTACTATCATTCGTCGATGATTCTGAACTGTGACTTGGCGAGACCAACAATCTATTATAAATGATAAATAAATTAAATTCGAATAATATTACTAATAAATGTAATAAAATACAATTATTACATAAATAAATTAAGCATTCATGTGTAAGATTTTTTGGGAATATCGAGTGAATTAAAAAGACATTGAAGCAAAATAAATGGAAAACCATAAATTATAAATCAAAACTGATTTAACCAGTAAAGAGTCGTCAACTAATTACTCAACTAATTACTTTCACAATAAAAACTGAGGGATAATCTATTGAATCAAAAATTATGCATTATACAAGTTTAAATCTTGTTTATATGGTTTATGGATCCAAGTCCGGTATACAGTATGTATTTGATAATATATCACGATTATACACACGTCCGAAATGTAATAGGAGTATATAAAAATAACAAAATTAAGACAAAGTGAACAGTGTTCGAAAAGTATGTGTGTTTCATTCAATTAACTCTAATCATATACTTTAATGTAAAACATCCGCATACCTTTGTGTATTTCATCTGTTTTTCTCCATTCGAAACAAACAATCATCCCATGGAAATCCCACAATATGTATTTTCACTATCTTTTTCGATCCCAAATTACGATTAAAATTGTTACTCGTTGTGATATTGCAAAGTCTAATAGCCAAATCATTTCGTTTGTTTATAACAATTGTTGAACTGCAATTGAGGTTATGTTCATGAAACATATTTCACATATAAATAATAACTATAATGCATCTTCTTTAACCACCAATCAATCCAATCTACTTGGGACACTAAAAATTGCAATTAACTCTAATCATGCTTTAATGTAAAACATCCACATACCTTTGTGTATTTCATCTGTTTTTCTCCGTTCAAAACAAACAATCATCCCATGGAAATCCCACAATTTGTATTTCCACTATCCTTTTCGAACCCAAATTACGATTAAAACTGTTACTCGTTGTGATACTGAAACGTCTAATAGCCAAATCAAGCCAAATCATCTCGCTTGTTTAATAATTGTTGAACTGCAAATTGAGGTTATGTTCATAAAACATATTTCACATATAAATAATAATTACAATGCATCTTCTTTAACCACCAATCAATCCAATCTACTTGGGACACTAAAAATTGCAAAATATTAATTAAATTAATTATAAACAATTAAATTTTTATCAACTTTCAACAAATAAACAAATTGCTGCCAACTGATTAACATTGTTACCAACCGATTTCCAGCTTCACTGTTTCTATCAGAGATGGCGTTGTAAAAATCATGGCTGCCAATTGAAACATTAAGAGCAACAACAGCGCCATCTATTAACCGAAAATCAATTTAAATACAGTCGGTTATGCAACTAAATATACACAACATCTCCATAAACAAGTTGATGCCCAAAATTATTAATATTTTTTAAATCAAATGTCAAAAAATTGCTCTTCAAAAGCTCTTTCAGGAAACACAATTGCTCCACTTAAAACAATAATTTTGGGCGCCAACTTGTTTATGGTCCTTGGTCGGTGAATTTCGTATAGTATGTTCACGTACAAAAAGATTACTAGATTTCGGTTGGTACGTACGAGTCTAGTGATTTCTTTGTTTGTAGTGGATTCAGGGATCAAAGGGTAACTAGATTTGATAGAATTGTCATTAAACAAACTCCCTGTATATAATAGGAAAGGTATAGGTCGCGTATTTTAGGATGGCGAGAGTTCTGGATGCGCAGTGTTGATGTTTATTATTTGAATTTCTCCAGTAGCGCAGTAATTACCTCCAATAAATCCAAATAAAAACAACAAATCTACCACAATTAGTTTTTTATTAATCTTATCGTTATTGTTAATTCTTTTTATCAACAGTTTTTTTTTTTTTGTGTTGTGTTTTGTGTGTGTGTGTATTGTGTGGGTGTATACATCTACAATTAACGAACAAATACAACTTTCATCCATATAATAATTCCTATTAATGTTTTTCTATTAGTTTAATGATTAAGTTTCACATTTCTACTATTTTTAACATACGAGTCTTTAATTATTTTGTAATTGATTTAATCAAAAATTACTAAAAATTATCCATAATAAACATTATCTATTTACAACATTTATATTTATAATGTTAGTGTTTTATATAACTAATAGGAACTTTAGTTTCATTCAAATGGCCGTAATTACGCCTTTTGTTCTCTTTTGTTTTTTTTTTAAACGAAAATCAACTCGAATTGAGATCACTATTTACATAAAAAATAAAAAAACAACAAACAAAACTGTTTGGATATGTCGTAATTGGTTTTTTTCCGTCAATAATATAATTAACTACACAACTACATACCGTATACTTTGGAATTTTCAAAAAGGGTACTTAAAATTAAAAACGACTTACATAAATTTGAATTTATTTAAAATTTTTAAGAATAATAATAATAATAATAATTTAAGTGCTCTTTTGTTATCGTTTTTCCCACTCTTTCTCTCTAGTGCAGTTTTCTTTCTTTCGCTTCGCTCTCTATTCATCAAGTTAATAAATAATTGCTGCCATGAAATTACAACAATAAATAAAAATAATAATAATAATAGAAAAGAAAATAGTCTGATAACATTTAAATGAGTATTAAAGGCAAATTTGATATTAACGAGACACACATCTTATCATCTTACATTCAATAATTATGATATTATTTTTTTTTGTATATTACACGATTATTTACAAGAGAATTGATTGTATGTATATTTTTTCCAAATATAATTCACGTTATTTACACTTTTGTTTAAGTTCATTTGTTCTTGTAATTTAGCAAAAAAAACATCACAGATTTTCATTAATTCTACACCATCCCTTTGGACATCATTCGAACTGTATTCTTTAACGCTTGCCTTTTATTACAAAACCATATCCTTATCACTTCCCGTTCATAGCCTAATTGATGGGCCAAGCCGGTGATTTCAGTACCTTAAATTGTTTCTCGATTAATTTAAACTCTGTTGCGCAGAACAGGGGCGGACTGGTGCATTTTTTTGTTTTTGTTTTTTACATTTACCTGATGGATGTGTGTTCCGTTCGAAATGGGCATTCAATAATTCTAATGCTTGTGGTGTGAACGATGTCCGTCGTTTGCGTTTCTTTGACGGTTCAATGCCGATGAAATCTGTTAAATGATTCTGGCCACTTTTATATCTGGAATTTAATAAACTTTTACCGATGAATATTAGAACTGTTTCATTCGAGAAAAGTACATTAGTCTTTGATGTGTAAGTTAGATTTGGGAGCACATTTTGCCCTCCCAAAACTGACCACCTTTTGATTTAGTATTAGTTTATGTTTTAGAACTCATCACAGGTTCCCAGAATTTCTAGTGTATTTAGCGCAATCTAAACACTGAGTGGCGATCGAATTGACTTCTGTAAAAACGACTCAGAATGAGAAAGAAAAATTAGAAATCTTGCATTTCGGAAGGCATGAAAGCTTGTGGAAGGTGAAAAACATAGAGAAGAAGAGAGATGATCAGGAATCTATAAATCTAGACTGTTCCTGTCCCTTTCCCACACGACTCAACAAATTGTATCAGAGAGATAGAATTAAAAGTTGTCTGTACGTGACAAAAATACCCTAGAAATTTTCTATTATTATGAACTTTATATTGTGATAAAAAAGAGCGCTGAAAATAAAGCTTCGAGGGAAGTTTCCTGCCACAACACCACCACCACCACCACCACGCTTACTACTCCATCTATTCAACAATTATCAAAACTTCCCCCGTAAGCTCTATTTTGTGTTTGTGTGTGTGTGTGTGGGGGTGGTAAACTGTAAATGTTTTGATAACACCAACCTTTCTTCAGCCTCTTTCATCCATCTTTCTAGGACCGGTTTGATTTTCTGTGCACTTTTCGGTGTTATATCTAATTTCTCAAACCTACAAAAATTATACTCTCAATAATAAAAAAATAATAATAATCAACAAATAAGATAATTAATAATGAATGGCACAGGACACTGACAATCGATCTTGACCAAAAAAAAAAAAAACAAATTTATAATCCTAATCAAAAACTCTTAAAATTGATGCCAGTGCCCTGGCGCATTATTTATTATTATTAATAATTCCAAAAACCCAACCACCTTAAATTGTTATTATTATTTTTTTTAAATGATTTGTAATTAAAATAAAATTGGTTTAAAAAGGAGGGACACGTACATGGCTTGCTGCTGAGAGGAAAGTTGCGCGGCCGCAAACATCTGAGACGCCAGGGCACTGGGAACAAACCATTGTATTACTTACGGATTTCAATTAAACAAAAACACACACACAAAAACAACAAAAAAAAAAACAACCAACAGTATATTTGCTATGGAATCCAGGACAATTCTGTTATGATTCCATAGCAAACAAAAAAAAAACAACATAATAATGTCCTGGCTTTTATTTATTTATTTATGTGATTATTAATAAATATCCATCCCCTACCTGCATATTGCACTTTGACTGTACGCTGGCCCTTCAGTAACACTAAGGGCTTGACCCACTTGTGTTTGTGTTAATCCAAGCGATAAACGTCGCAATTTAAATGCTTTCGCAAAGTCTTTTATCTCATCTAAATTAATACCATCGACTACATTACTATTTGTTTGGTTAATAGTCGGTTGATCTGTAAACAAAAAAAAATAAAATAAAGACATAATAATCATGAGTGGCATTTTATTTTTTTATTATTCTTATTGTTGTTGTGATTAGTAATTTCGTAACGAAACTGTGCCCGTCTATCTAATTAAAGTTTAATTAGCTTAACTGACAGCCGGATTCAGACCGAATTGATAATGATTGGATGGGGGGATAATATGCTTTTAAAGTTTTCGTACAGACGTCTCCAGGGTCGGACTGACGTGTAGCGGGCTTAGGCCCATCGGTCGGTGTCAAAAAATCTACAAAAATCCTAGGAGTACATACTTTGTTCAACGAGACATCCGATCGGTGAATTTCGTTTAGTATATTCACGGACCAAAAGATTACTAGATTTCGGTTGGTACGTATGAGTCTAGTGATATTTCTAGTGATTTTTTTTATATAGTTACTAGATTTGATAGAATTGTCATTAAACAAACTATGTAAAGTGAATTCATTGAGCAAAGAGTTACTAGATTTGACAGATGTTTCGTTAAACAAAGTAGAATGAAATCCCTAAAAATATCACTATATTCAAGGGTGCCAACTTAAATCTAGGAACCCTTTGGTCGATGAATTTTGTATACTTCGGGTATTTGAATTTTTTCTGTCTCACGTAAATTCTTCCTATCCCCCCCTTGGATGGTTTGCCTACCCGTTATATTTAGCTTATTATTGAGAAACTTTTCTGTAAATTTGTTGTTGTCGACTGCTAAACCGTTTTACATCAACAGTCCGGTTCTGGACCAAACCAAAAAAAAAATCACCCAACACAGACACGTGTCAACATACAACAAATATATATTTATGCAAAACTAAATCCAATGAATAAATAACAATTTATTGTTTATTAAATTGACAGAGTTAAGAGTTATTTATGTTTGGCGAACTTTTATTATGGTAATAACGGCTTTAGTGTCTCTCTATTGGCTTAATTAACACAACTGTAGATGATAAAATGATTAATTGTAGAATATTGTTGGTTGTATCACCCAAACGAAAATTGTTATTTAATGATTATTAATGCTTCTTGTATAATTTAATTAATCAATCATTAAATTACCTACAATTTTTGTACTAATTCCTGTTAATAGTAATTAATATATCAAGGGCATTATAAGACAAATAACGCCCATGGTACACTCATGAGTTTATGGCATAAATAAAAGAAACAATTTCAGTTTATTTTTGTTTAAAATTTTTTCTTTGACAGCAAAAAAGTTGTTTATCATACCAACGGGCTATTATTTTTCATAACGCCATCGCAACGCCGTAATTGCCCGTAAACTATTAATAATACGACCATTACGAATGACAAAAAAAAGAAATAAACGACTTACTTGGTGAATCAACTAGAAGATCAGCCGTTGAATTATCATTATTTGGTGATAGTGATGCTGGTGATCTCTTCAAATTCTGACTAGGATTCGGACCGGGTGTTGTTGTTATCGTGATCTCACCATTACTTGATGTGATCCGATTCAATGGTGGTGGTGGTGGTGGTGCTGTTGCCGTTGGTGTTGGTTGTGGCGATGATGATGGGTTACGTGCTAATGTCTGTTGATGGTGCAGTTTCGTTTCTGTGTAACTCGTATTGATTTGATTCCGATGGTTGGTGGTTGTTGATTGTTGTGTTGTTGTTAATAGCGTTGGTGCTGTTGTTAATAACGGTTGGGCAAGTGAATTGAGCAATGATGGTGGTGGTGGCGGTGGTGGTTGATTTGAGGCATTCGCCAAAAGTTGCGGAATATTTTGTAATAATTGTTGTGTTGTACCATTTGATAATAAATGACTTAGAGACGGATTTAAAAGACTAGCACCTATACTACCATTTGTTGTAGGTACTAAAATTAACATTTTATATCAAAAAAAAAACAAGACAAATTCTAAAAAAATTACCGGAATTAGTTGTGTTATTTAAAAGATTTGTTTGGGCCATTGCTTGAAGATTTGCCAATGAAGTTGTCACAACTTGGCCATTATTTAAAGCTAAATTAACCATTTGGTCGGTACTATTTACATGATTAACAGGAATTGTCAAGATTGTCTGTGTTGCAAGACCTAAAAACGATCATTTATATATTTTAATATTAAAATCAACACATACACAAAACTAAACAACAAACTAAATGAACCTTGAGATGTAGGAATTAAAAGTTGTGCCCCTTGGATGCCTTGAACTAATTGCCCTGAAGCTAGAATGAATTGAGGCATTGGTGCCGGTTGTTGAGATCCTAATAAAGGGTTCGTAGTAGTAGCCGGAACTGTTGTTGGTGGTGGTGGTGGTAAATTTGCCTGTTGTTGTTGATTAGTTTGGTTCTCTATATTGCCATTATTATTACTATTATTACGAGCCATCGTACCGGAACCACTAACACTAAGATTGAGCGGGGCGGCATTTACAACAGAATTATTAGCAGCAAGTCCTGCCATATTTTGTAGGCCAGCCGCCAGAGATGCCACTTGAGGAAGACTTTGCTGTAGTGAGGCTAAATTTTGTAGGTTTTGTAATGTAACAAGACCAGCCACTAGAAGAAATACTAATTGTTGTAGGGTGGAAATTATACTACATATTATACAGATGGGCTTACTGGTTCCATTTAGATGGGCCGATGCAGAAACATTTGGTGATATTTTAGGCTCACTAGGTAGATTCTCATCGAGTCGATTGTGCATTTTGGGACCCATCGAAAGATCTGTAGTACCATCGATGCCCATTGTTGAGGCCGGTTCTGGTGACCCAACACTACTTTCACAGTCGCTATCCTGTAAAACAACGTAAAAATTGACACAATTCCAAGTTTTCATTAAATTTGTGTTTCAACTGTACTATCATAGAAAATAGAATATATAGGGTTGTGAGGAGTTCGAATTCGACCCCCTTCTTTACCATTTCTACAATCCATACACACACACAACTAAAACCTTCGTAATATATTCGTCGGAGTATAATCTATTCTAGTATAATGATAATCAAGCAAGCAGGGAATAGTCGCCGTCCCCGGCATAATAAGGGCATGGAAGTTGGGAGGGGGCCGTCGTCGTGTCGGGGGGATTGGACAGCGGCCGGCTAGCTAGTAGGCGAGAGAGCTCTTTGTGTAGTTAGTGTAATTAGTGTACCCCCTTGTCCTCGCCGCCTGCCGTACCGCACCCTTCATACTCCGAGTACCTTATTTAAATGCAAATGAGCTTCATTTCGCAATATTAATGTGCCCCATCCCCCCCGATTAGAGTCCTCCTCATTCAACGGCCGTCGCCGCTACTACCACTACCACCACCGCCACCACTTCCACCACCACCACCACTATCGTCGACGTCGACTCCGTCGTCCACCCTCTTTCAACTCATTGCGAAGGGTTGAGAGTGTAACACACAACACATTCGGACAGGGCAACGCGTGCAAGACTTTAATCACATCCCACAATGAAATCAAGATAGAGATAGAAATAGATTTTATAAAAGATTGAAGAAAGATGAAAATCTCTATAAATTCTACAATTAACAACAAGGTCGAGGACAGTGAACTAAATAAGAAGAGTTCCGTCAAGTGCGTCGGTGCTATTGTTTAGCCTACTGGACTGGCAAGAGAAATCCGTATTTTGTAGACTTATGACAGTACGAAGCACAGGTGTGTGTGTGTGTCTTCAACACGCTAAAATACTTCAAAACGGAAATGTCGGAAGTGAATCGAATGATGAATACAGCACCCCCCCAAATGATTTCTCATTTCTTTGCAGCATATCCTGAAGGCACTAGATAAATATAAAAAGACAATTCTGCGAAAGATAAAGATGATTGAGGAACAAACACGTGATTGTTTAAATTGAATAAGGACAACATCATCATCATCATCATCATCATCTAATTCTATTCTAATTTAGAACAGTCGACAGTTTAATCAATAGACTTTCAGCTGTAACTTGCTCTGTTGTTCGTATATCTGGACAGTTGCTGACTTATATTACAAGAAAGAGGGTGGATGGATGGATGGATGGATGGATATCCTCCAAATACTAAAATACACAAAGACAAATAAATATTTTATATCTATATAATTGAGTAGTATAGAATCAAATAAACTAATTAATTCTGGAGCTGTTAAATGTTTAATCATTCACAGCAAGGTCCAGATTGTAAATTATACATGATTGGCAAGGATAACGCAATTGTAAATTACAACTGGACAAATAGCGTCTAATTCTGTACTAATTAAATACAACAGACAGAATAATCAATATGGGGGTGGGGGTAGGGGGGTTGGTTTAAAAGGGATAGATTGGCGATGGATAAACCAGTAGACATTGGAACGAAACCACCACCACCACCTCTCCATATTTGTACTATTGAGACGTAAAAAAAACGTCTCTCTATCTCTATCTCTATCTCTGTCTCTGATATTATAGTAGAAAAGCACTTGGAATAATTCGAATAATTACAAAGATTATTGGTTGGGATAAAATAGAAGATTCATCAATTAAAACGTATCTAGTAAAGAATTTTTTCCAAGTTATTTATTTCCTCGCTTTCTCTACAACGATTCGTTGTTATCCTGATGAAGTTAACAACAAAGTTTGATTTCCTGCACAAGATGAATGGTCTCTTTTCTCTCTCTCTCTCTCTCTCTATCTTTATTTGTAATTACCGATGATAATTATCGATTCTAGTTTTGTCTCGACACAATTATAATGTGTCATGAATAAACGTGTAACATGAATGCGGTAAAATTAAAATGAAATTTTACGAGAGACATTGCAGAATATGGACGGGGACATACGATGTGGCATAAACGAATTGTTTGGAAATTTTATATTTTTGGTATATATGTAGAAAATGAGAGAGAGAAAGAGAGAGATGGTCAATGCCGCCGTCGCCGCCACCGCCACCACCATCATCATCATCGTCCATCAGAACAATACCTACACTTGAAAAATGGTATGTCCAGAGACACACACGTCCATTTGTTATCATTACATTCGTTTATTTTTCACGTTCAAATAATAGCGAACAATGTTTTTGATCGGTCGCTGTAATTAATATTTACGTAGCTGGAGACAAATCTACGTTTATTCAGGGTAAATAGGGAAAAAATTGCAGTGTTTCCGTATATATACGCTACATTGTATATATTTCTCTCTCTATATATATATATGTATAAAGATGGATGTGTACGTTGTTCATACATCAACAGGAGTCAATATATCCCGACTATTGTTTTCTTTCCATTATCTATAAAAAAAATTATGCATCGCATTCGTTGTTGTAATAATAATAGTAATAATAATAATACATAATAATAATAGAGTGGAGCTATATTGAACTAGCCCTACAAACAGTCGGGATATACTTTGTGGAATACAGCAGATCTCTTATTACACAAGGACCTCAAATTAAGGCTTCACTACAGCAATTCATGTGGGATCCGATTTTATCGTTTTTTGAGAAGAACAACAACGTTTGTGATCGGATTTGGTAAGAGAGTAAATTTTGAATTTCCAGAGATTTCAGAAAAAAGACGAAATCTCAATGATCGAAAAAAAAAACAATCTTCATTTATGAGAGTATATTGATTTGGAAAAAAAATATGGTGGTGTTTGAGAGCACCATCGATACAACCACCTTAAACTATCTACACTTTTATACAGCAATGGCAACGGAACTAGGCACTGAGACATCTGCGGACGGACACGAAAGCCACCGATGCGCCCACCTTAAACTACAATTTTATACAGCAATGGCAACGGAACTAGGCGCTGAGACATCTATCGAAAAGAATTAAAAAACTCCTTTTTATGTGGTTGGAAAATATTCGGTAATAAGAAAGCAAATGTTGAGAAAACTTTGGAAAATTGCGCCTTCCACTTTTTACCATTAAAACTCAAGAATATTAGTTTGAAATATAATTGGAGAAAGACAATTATGAGCGAATCGGGGAGACACTAGTCTTATGTTTGTAGTTATCCAAGGCATTAGCGATTCTATTAAAATGAACAAAACAACGATTTCCCCCCGATTCTGAATTCCCAATTTGTCCAAACTTTTGGTGAGCGAGAAATTAGAACTAACTGCATATAATTTTATCAAAAAAAACAACAAAAACTGACCAGAAATAAACTGTATTACTTTATAGATTTCTAGCGTTTAAGTGCTTTCTGTGCAAATGTAATTTTTTTAAAAATAATTTCACGATTGAATATGGGAGGCACAAGAAGATACATGGTAGGTATGTAGTATAGAAGCGTTTTTCGAAGAATTAATTAATTTTTTCCAATTAATTATCGCCTAACACACACACACACACCACATCATTAATATGGTAATCGAATACAACAGCGATCGTCGCTTCACCTACTAAATTTCTTTTTAAAACAAAAACGAATGTGAAAATAAACGTTTTGTTGTTTAACCAAAAACAAAAAACAAAAGAACTAAATTACACGAGAACACAACTTTTTAAATTCTCTGCATTTTGAAGTGGAATCGTAGGAATAATTTGAAGCTTAGTGACAAGTGTACGACAATGTTTTATAACGGCTGTTCGCCTAATTAGCATAAAGATAAGTCCTTTCGATTCGGTAAGTATAGAGAGAGGAATACATAGAGAATAGTATGTGTATGTGTCTATGTAAAGAGAGAGAGTAAGTACACGCTGCTGCTATCCGATGAATAAACATTAGCAACCCTTCGTATTATGCAGGCAGTTCGTATTAAACATTCTGGCCAATTCAATTATAGAACAGAGCACACATTTCATATTCTAAAGATCTATCTCAAAAGCGTTCGAACGAGAGACACACACCAACCACCATCATTTAATCTATCTCTATCTTTAGTAGCAATAAAACAACAACAACAACCATTGGCGGCGACAATAAGCGGTCTATATTGTGTCAACACTTAAGCATCAAAGCGTAGGTACAAGAATTCAAGCCGATTATGAATGAGGCTGGAAGTTGTAACAAATCAAATAAAAGTGTTTATTTCATTATTGGACACACACCGGCCCACATCATAATTCTTTAATAATTACCACTGAAGCATCAATTAAAATTTCGTTAAAAATTGATGGAGAGAGAGAGAGCAAGACAAAGAGAGACAGGATGGAAAAATTACCCCCCTGAAATGTTTGTATAGATCAACAACGACAAAATAATAATAATAAGCGAAAACTGAGTGAGATAGAAAGAACCCTTTATGATCGGTTATCAGAATAATACAGTGAACTACACACACAATATAAAAATTAAAAAAAAATTAAAAATGGACGTTGAAATGAAGGACCCCACCATCAATTCAAATTGAAAGTTGAATTATTTATTCATCGTTCCCAATTGTATTTAGAATTATTCGTGCGAGTTCTATAGAAGTTCAATATCATATATATATATATATAGTATATAGGGCGTGTTTAGTCATTGGAGTGCTTATTAAACTTAAAAACAAAAGATTTTTTAATTAAAACACATCGGCTTCGGTTTCACACATCAATAGCGAATTCATTTAAACAAGCTGCATATACGTGTTTTATAATTAAAATTGATACGAGACATTGCTTATTATCGTTATTATTATTATTATTATTATTATTTTTAATTTAAATTTTTCCCTACCACCCTCTATCGTTTTCTTTTAATTTTATTACACAATACAACCGCGATTAGGTGTTTTGTTTGGTATACTCTGTCCACTAATTAAGTATAAAATTTCAAATGACAGAAATGCAGCTAACCTACGCAACGACAAATAGTTCCTCTATTAAGACCCCAAAATTCAAATTCTTTATTGTAATAAACATAAAATTGATTCGAGAACGATTTTAAAGTCTTCAAAGAAATATAAAATACCGAACTTCAGGGTTAATAGTGAAGAATTACCACCAAATTTTACTCAAACAGTAGTGCCACAATATAATATAAGTTTTCTTTCATGTAACCGTGTAGAAGTTAGGAACTTTTTAAACATTAAGTTGCCTATAACCTCCCATCTGTATATTTTAGACTTAATTTTTGGACAGACTATAATTCGCCCAACTCTCTGTCTCTGATTGATTTGAATTTGTTGTTTTATATTGTTGTGTTGAAACGCCTGTGGGAAACAGACGAACTGTCCGAGCTTATTGCGATATGGAAAAACAGCGGTGTCATTATTTAAACGCGTGTTTAAATTTAATTAACGCGCAAAAATTCGGGAGGAAATCAAAGGGATTTAACTAAACAACAACAGCATATAGGGCGGCGGGGTGGGTGGTGGACACAACATTCACAACCCTTTTCAATCAAAAAACGCGACATTTTACGATTATAAATACAGTTGAACATTGATTTATTCCGATCGACTTAATGATATTCGATGTTTTACAAGAAAAATAGTTTGAATCGTTGTTCTTATTATTGTTGTTTTCTTTTTTTGAATTCCAACTTATTCTATCCATAAAGCAATTAGGTCAAACAATAAAATGACTCTGACGAGGTTGTAATTTAATTGAGGCTTAGCACGTAACGTTAACTATTTAGCGTTATTCGAAAGGACAATCTTTCAGTGTGCAAGAGATAAATATTATTGAGTAGTTCGCCTTCAAAATAAAAATTCTATAGCGATTGTAAAACTGGCGCGTTGTATAAAGTTATTTCTGCACTCTAGCGCAGTGTATAATGTCTTTTAGTTCGTTAATTAACAGTATTCATTTTATATAAAGGTTTCTAATTACATAGCATATAGCCTATAGACTTAGTAGCAGTCGCATTAATTAATTATAATTAAGTTTTAGTTCGGAGAGTTCGGGAGGCGGCGGCCGGCCCGCCACCAATGACGACCAACGCTTGCTTCTCTCTTGTATTAAATAGTTGTATGGTGTTTGTGTGTGTGGATGGAGTGTGGGAGCGACACAGGGGAAGTCCAGGATACTCCGGGGTCGTGTCTACTACGTGATGTGCATTTTGATCATGACTAATATTATGCAGATCGTTAGAATTCATCTTATAAACTATACATATATATAATATAATATTATAGAAACTTACAGTCCTATTTAAGATATGTTCGTATATTTTATTGAAATGTTTGTATATATATGTATCAAAACTATTCTGTTCTTGTTTATTATTGTTGATGTTTTGTCTTGTTGATTCTCCAGCATTGTTGCGATATCATGCAAAACAAATAAATCACACACACACATATACAAATGTCTCCGTGAACAATTGCTATTATTTATTTCTTTATTTTTTTTTTAGGGGTAATTTTCTATCTATTTCTATTTAAGTATTCAACAAAGTCAGTTGGGGTAGAGATTAACCGTAGAAGATTTGCACGAATTTGAGAGATGAACAACTTGTTGGTATTCTAAGATGGTTTTAGTAAATACGGCGAGCGTCGTCGCACCAACGTCAACTTGGACTCCTGTAATAAACGAAGACAAATGTTGTTCGACTACACACACACTATACAATAAAGTTAAAAGACACTACTACTTCCTGGTAAATTAACCCTCTATAGTTTTAGTTTAGTATGTAGCTATAGTTGTAATGTTTACAGCACCCCTGATGGTTGCACCCCATCATCTATCTTCTATAGTGTTACAAATTATCCAATAATCACAGATTTCTATTGATTGTTTTGGTTTTGTTTTGTTTTTTTTGCCACACTCTCCTATCTGAAATTGTAGGTATTCTATGCAGTTCAAATCCACATTTACTGATCAAAGATCAGAGCAAATTTCGATTAAATTAAAATAACATTCTTTTAGGATGCAGTTTGTTTTGTTTTTTTTTTGGAAATAAATTCGAATTTCCCCCAACGGACTCCTCTCATTTTTCAAAAGAATGATCAAAAACAAATAATAAAAATTCCACACATACACACACACACATACATTGACCTGGAACGGCTAAACATGGCTGACTAGAAACCAATCCACCAATCATTTGTTTTTAGGGTTTTTTTTCACGCGCTCAACAGTGACAGTTGGTTGTGTTTAGTTTAGCTTTAGTATATAGGGGCGTTTGGAAGAGTGCCGGAGGATGATGATGATGATGATGATGAGTGGGAGTTTGGTAATAGCAGTGCTGCTGCCGCTGCCGCCGCCGCCACCACCACTGCCACCAATACCAACACCGTCGGTGCCGGCGGCCACTGTCACTCACCCGCTAATGAGTAATGACTAACGAGTCTCTCGTGAGTGTGTGTGAAAATATGCAAATCAAATTGGAAGTCCTGTTTAATTATTCAATGTAACCTTCCCTGGCGAAAAGTGCACTAATATCATTTTTTTTTTTAAATGTCCGATATCTACCACCACTCTATCTATCTATCTATCTCGCTCTATCGCTCTAATCCGATTTTACGAATATTTCAACGTTCATAGAGATGTGTAGAAATTATTGGTGTACAAGTGCGATAAAACGATTTTAAGACATCCCCAGATCGTATCAGCACTGTTGCGGTTCTTAAGTATTCCGAATCGGACCCTTGTGGTCACATACAGATAGTGGCGCAGCACTGTAATAAACCCATCTCCCCCTCCCCCTTATTACGACCGATACACACAAGAACAAGACAAATGAACCAAGAACAAGTAGGGTGGTGGTGGAGAAGAACAGTTTAGTTATGCAATAGAAAATCGATTGAATTCGGACTATAATCGCACGAGTTGTCAAGAAGGTGGAGGGTGGAAGGGTTGGTTGGTTGGTTGTAGTAGTAGTAGTGAAGGTTATTTAGAGACGGAGAGATTCGGGCAAAGAGGCGACCAGAAACTCAGTTGTGAGGCGAACGGTGAGGGGCAGGTTTGAGGAGGTGGCGGCGGCGGCGGCGGCGGCCGTAAGGGTTGAAAGGGTAAAACGTAAGCGAGAGGGTAGAAGAGTCCAAAGGGGTTGGCAAGCACATAGTCCTCTTCGTTCTGTGCGAGCACCACCTCATTTGAATTTCTAATTAGCAAACCTCCATGCAATTATTGGATTAATGTAAATTACGACGACGCGTTGTGCTCAGTGGTACGATGGGGGGGCGCACACTGTGGTGGTGGTGGGTAGTGATGGGTAGAGAGAGAGAGAGAGAAGGGTGAGAGGATGGGATAATTAAAATCCGTTGATTAATATGTAAATTTAATAAGATTACAGTTCGAGGAACGAATGGAGCTACGGCAACGCGGCGGCATCATCATCATCGATAGTAGAGAGAGAGTGAGTGAGAGAGAGGCTTTACTCACACCAAACGAACCATACAAAACCCTCAAACCACCCTCCCAATCCCCCACATTCAATACAGTTAACAAGTTTTTAACGGACGGCGACAAGGGTTATTGCAATGTTTAAATGCCGCTGACTCTCAACCAATTCATGTAATATGAGATTACCAACAAGCTATAGCTACACAAAGAGGAGTATACTCGCGCGGCTTTTCTTCCTTTTTAAACTATACTACAACAATAATATTCGAATTAAAAGAAAAACGAAATTGTGCAATCTCTTAATTCAGTTTGAAAAATAATACCTCACTTTATATCTCTTAACAAATTTAACATTCAAGGAGCTTAATTAATGATCCAAATTATCGATCAATTTGCCCCCGCCTTTCCTGTGATAAGCGACTGACTCTCGGATCGACAACAAAACTTAAAACAAATATATCTAGAGAGTGTGAGAGAAGAAGAGAGAGAGAGGAAGGCACCACATTCGTAAGGCACAACAATGTATAATGAGACTTATTCAAAATCAATAAAAATAATAATAGAAAATGTCGCCAATGTCTAGTCTAGTCGCGCGCTCAGTTTTTATATGAAAGATGTTCTGTCATAATTAACGTCGACATTTTATGTTATCTTTCTATGACGAGTTTGTGGAATAAATTAAAAACAGTAAGCATAAACAAAACGGCCAGCTTAAACAGATATATATATATACATTAATGGATGCTCTTTTTTCGGAGGGAGGAGGATAAAATAATAATAAAAATAATACTGAGAGCTGACCGGTAGCTGGTCAGACACCGGCCAATAATGATGATTTATTTGGGAGTAAAAATTGCAGGCTCGCCAGTGCATGAGTAATGTGTTGGAGCGTTTCAAAGCATAACGAGCAAGCGAGAGAGAGAGTTGGGAGGGAAGCTGATAAAAAAAAATAACCCACCACCACCACCACACACTATACGAACAATTTATATGGAAAAAATCATGACTGTATTATATTTTCATGGAACATTTACGATAATTGGCATTTACGAAAGAATCGAGATATTGTACTACTAATAATAACAAGTAAGAGAAATAAATGAAAATGGTGTCTGTACGAATAGACGATTAAGACAAACTGAATCAAAGTGAAATTTTCACCGTATTCAACTCCTGCGGGATATTTGAACATTTCTATACACGCACGCGAGAGAGAGTGAGAAAGAGAGAGATAAACGACTTTCTGTTTGAACCATTACAATGACGATAAAGTGTAAGAAAGCAAAAGGCCAATTGGAGAGGTATCAGAGCAAAGTATAAAGTTTGGTCAGGATTTGAAGTGTGGGTGCTACTTTATCGATCGATGCCGACGAGTTTGTCCGATTTTCAAAGGGTTCCTCCATATAAGGGCGACGAATAAATGGGATTGGAATGTATATGTGTGTGTGAATGTGAGCGGGCGATATACCAATGCTGTGGTCACCGTAGATAACAACTACGAAGGTCCTGAGAATAATGACATACGTAGACTAATCCGACTTGAACTTTATTATGCAATATATCTTCAAGGGGGATGGTGACATTTGCCAACAGCTATGAATTAAAATCACACACACACACACATATACGATGAAGTGCCACTATAGAAATTTATCGATAACTCTTTATATATCTATCAATTTTTTTTTTAATATAAATAGGAAATAGGAGAAAAAAGTTTTATTGCATTTTCCGAAATACATTCATTTCAATACAGAAATGTCCATCCGTGAAATTTTATTTAGATGCGGGCGGTGGTGTATATTTACATGAGAAGCGCGGCATGCATATATTGGTAGAAGCCCGGAATGGAATATATTGAAATATTATACGGCCGGCCAATGTCCACATATCCACCAATGCATAACAAATACGCCAAGATGATTTCCATCACTCTATCTATCTCTTTGTATGTATGTATGTATGTGGGTGCTTTCTCCGTTATAGTCTTTGGGGGGTGGTTTTGGTGGATTTCCAACAATCCCTTGGGGAGCCGTAGGGCATTATATAGTGAGAGTACGGTGACCGAACCGAACGATTCTCTCTCTTGTCCCTTCTTCTTCTATTCCCTATTTCGAACTCTCTATGTAAATATGAATAAGATTGTGTTGGAAAGGCGATGCCTATAGGCTAAACTCGACCACTACGCTCGTTTTATATCGTCTCTTTCTATAGATAGATAGAGGTTTATGATGATGATGATGATGAAGTATATGTTTAGTCAAAATAGCCCAACAACGACAAACAGTCTTGTAACCAATTTGAGTCACTTTATTCAACATATATTACCATAAAGTAGAAGAGGTGCTAGTGTGCCGCAATCTATCGAAATCGCAATTATTTATCTTCCAGACCAGCAAGAGACTCTATGTGGGGCGGGGAACAAAACAGGATATGAAGAGAACCCACTACTTAGACTTAGAAAACGATTAATAATAGAAACGAGAGAGAAAAAACGTTGATAAATATAATAATCCAAGTATAGTTGTGTTTCATGGTTGGGCAACCGCCCACAATCTAAATTAGCAAAAAAAAATAATGGTAACTCTTTCAAATTGCTTTTTAATTAACTCAAACAGGCGGTTATAATAATAATTTAAACAAAGACAGACACACGAGAAAATAATAATAAACAACTATTTTAATGACCTCTAATTATATAGCTCTTGTTATCATATTATTTAAAAAGATATAGGTGTAGTAATTTCACCCTATCTACTACAATTCAATAAAAAGGAAACATACAAATGACAATGTAATTTTTGAATACCTATATAAAAATGTCATCCTTAAGCAACGCTAAAATTTCTGAAAATATGATGGGTCGAGAGAGAGAGGAGTCGTCATAATGAGAAATGTGAATCGTAAGTTGGCCGGAGGGTTTCACAAAACTGTACAGGGAGTGGGGGAGACAGAGGGATGGAAAATTAATGTTATGCAATTCTAGCGAAGGTATATATATATATATATATAGGAGAGAGCGAGTAAATGTAATTAATTATCTCTGTTCGTAATGACTCTGACTGATGAGGTGTTCGGGCGGGTGTTCGCGTGAGGGGGCCGGGCCGCCCTGCACTCTCTCTCCGAGAGGTGAAACAACGATAATCGACCGACTTGCCGGCAATAATATTATATTAAAACGATTGCCATCATCTTTCTTTAAAAGACATCGATAATTTTCGTTATGGGATATGAACAAAAAAAAAACGATCTCATTACAATTTGGGGATGAGGGTGGAAAATTTAGGATTGTTTCTTAACAAAACGTGTATAAAGTGCAGTTGAATTTATGGACCACACCCCGAAATATGTATAACAATCACAATTACTTTCATCGAGTTATTTTTTGGGGAAAAAAATCGAAGAAGAGGACCAGCAATTCTATCCAATTTAGCTCATCATTGTTTGTGTATTTAGAACAGGCACATGTTATACACTTTATTATGATAATTACTTTGATGAAGTCGTTTTTTTTTTTTAATGGACGACGTCAAATTGAATGAGCTGTAATTATGGCAATCATAACAACTAGAATGTAAACAGATGTTTTGTTGTTAACAGACATCCTTTTAATTCTATTTGAAAATTGGTCAACGTCTCTCTCTCTCTCTCTCTCTCTCTCTCTAAATATATTTTGTTATTATTTACGAATTATTTTAAATAATCTTCGCGAATTATATGAAGAAAAACAATTAAAAATCCATCATAATTTCGACGACAATAAAGCGTGCCCGCCAACTATATGTATAATTAACATAAAACATGTGCGAGAAGGATACAAATTATAATGTAGAAAATGCAATCTACACATATGGAAATTACCCCTTTTATTAAAAATTTAACGAAAATAAAAACGGAAGCCAAATGTCGTCCACCAAGTGTTGTCATTTCCCAAAAAAAAATTCATACAATTTTACATAAAATTATAGAATTGTGTGTGTAATAATTGCAATTGTCTTGATAAGAACAGGAAAAGGGATGCAACGTAATGACCCTTCTGTTTTATATATGTAAAAAAAAAGAAACGAATTTTTCTGTGCTGCAGGCTAAATAAACGGGTAGTTGAACACGTCTTAGGCTTTGTTCTTATTTCAAGTAGCGCCCTACAACAAAAAAGGTTTCGTCACGATTATCTCAATTGCGAGATAATCAGTTGTCTTTGGCGTAATAAAAAGAGCTTCTTATTACAGTTTGTTCAGACAAATTATTTGAACAAAAATACTCTAGAATATCAGGTTACTAGATAAACTAAACTAAATGATAAGGGGAACAAAATGAATTGGTAGAAAAGCTACTTCTCATCGAAGGGTGTCGAACAATCGTAATGTTCTCCTTTATTGTAAACTTTGTTAAAGCACAAATCAATTAAAAAAGGGATATTATTTCTACTAAATTCTCACAGCAATAACTTAAACGAATAAGCTATTGGTGAAGCGTTCAAGTCATGTGTTAAACTAGCATTTAACGAACTTTACAACTCTCCGAACATATGAATCATTGAATTCATTCATTTCAGCCAGATTTACTCTCCTATATTTCGTTGAACGGAAGTTCTCCTATAAAGCTCCATTTCCTTCCTATTCTAACTCTCAACTTCTTTCACTTCAGATCTCCTTTACTTAATCTTGTCGTCTTGAAAATTTAAGATTTTAGCTAATAATAGCAACGTATTTATTTTTTTGCTAATTAATGTGTGTAATTGTTGATGAATCACTCACAAAACCATTCACACCTACTTCATTCATAGAATATTCAATTTGATTGCATGTGACAACATTCGAATCATCTCTATTTTTAGAGATTTATTTAAAAATTGTTATCAAATAGAAAACTATAAAGTTTTGAATAGAGCAATTTGAATTCTTTCAGAGCTGCAAAGACAAACTTTTTTTCGTCGCGCTTTTCTCTCTATATTTGCGAGCGCTTCCTTTATTTCTTAGCACCTGTTGCTGTCGACTCTTTCAAATTTCGATTATTACAGTTGAAGTCGTTCTTGTTTTTATTGTATTTGCTCACTATTCTCAACTGTGTATGTGATAATAAAATTCTGAAATGTAGATTATTTTCCGTTCGATAATAATTTTGCATTCATTATTCGATTGTCTAAAATAGTTGTTGAAATATCGTTAAATTATTGTAAAATTGAGAAATAATTATATTCCGGGGGAAAATCGTGAATTCGAATTGTATTGAAAAATTTCCATCCCATTTTTTTTTTTTTTAACAAAACCCAACAAAAGCACAAAGTGGAAGAATTATTGGCTTCGTTACTGGCTTTTTAATAATATATTTTACGATACGCCTGACAATAACTGCAGTGTCGCAAAAAAAAAACAGGCCATAAATGTATTTCATAATTAGTTAATTATGCAGCATTTGGCCATTACTGATTGTGTGTGATTGCTATTGGTTGGTTGGTTGGAGAGCGAGTTGCCAACCCGAAAAAATGAATTTTATTAAAAATCAATACCTAACATTCGCGTGTTTTTAAATTACAGATTGAAGCATCGTCCACTATAAAAAAGCCATGCGCGAAAAGAGTAAAACGCTCTGTGTGGACTAATCACAAAGAATAAAAAAAAATACATATAAATACATAGGACGTGTATAGATAGAGAGAGCGAGAAAGACCGACGCCGGGCGAGGTGGTGGTAGATACAATTGAAGGGGGATGAGAGACAGTATATCGGTGGAGAAACAGAGGTGGATATAGGGAGAGAAGGGCAGCAGGTGGGTAACTGAATGGGATGATTTCGTTTAGATAGATAGATAGAGGGTGGCGGTGGTGGTGGGTTTGGTACAGTAGCCAGTTGAATCGGTTTTTTTCTCTCTTCGAAATGATGCCACATACTCACTCACCCCCCCGTTCGACATTCGTTGAAACAAACGGACAAAAGTCAAAAACCAATACGCCTTTATTTCCATTTATTTCACTGGCTAATGTTGTTTTCTCTTTAATCGCGCATCCGACCGACCACCTTAAAATACCTGCCCTTAAGTAATGATGCAATTATCGCACGTCAATGATATTACCAGAGATAAAAGCGACCCTTTTTCTGTCTTTTTTTTTTGATCGACTTGATAACAATTAATAAAAATTTCCTTGATTAGTTTGATTTGTGCAAAACTGGCGTGTATTTGAAAATGCAAATTTCGTGATGAACAAACATTGACAGAATAAAACAAGCAACTTTTCGAATGAGTGTATTATAAAATTGTTGGAGGAGCAGGGGTTGGTGTATCTACACGCTTTCGCACGCCGGAATACGATCGGGAAATTGATGTCGTCGTCGTAATCCTTGTTCATCATCATCATCGGGGATGGAATTAAAAGGGAAGACAGACAGACGACGACAACAACATTGTCGTCGCGGATGCATCAAGTACGCTCATTAGATTGAAGCGTGCAAATCTCACTTTCGATGAGTTTGTAATCAAATGTTAATAAAACAGGATCGATCAGGCCATCATATAATAAAGTCAAACTGTTGTAGTAGTAGTAGTAGTAGTAGTCTAATGCCTTCGTTCACGGGGTGACGGAAATTGAGAATAAATGAGTGGAAGGATTTTATAATGAAACATTTCTCTCTTTTTTATTTTTGGTGGGGTAGATTTCGCAACGAAAAAAAAAAAACGGGGTGGAAACGATTCTGATATATACCCCGTTGATGATTCTTTTTGATGGTAAATGTATGTTTTTTGTTGTTGTTGTTGTTGTTGTCGCTGATTTCCACAGGATCAACTGTATTTCTCTCTGTGTGTATGTATACATTTTACCCTCAGTAATCAGAAATGAAGTTAATCTAAATTGAACAAAATTAATTCCATTGTATATTTCAGTTTTTATCTCGCTTCATTTGAAGTTATCCTTTGTATAGCCTTTTGTTTAGTTTCGATATGTATTTTCCCCTTGTCTGTTTTATGGGAGAGAGTAGAGTGAATTCACACAAAAAAAAAAACAAAAACAGAATACAAAAACAAAACTCATTGGCATTTAGTATATAAAAGTAGTCGACTGGAGATGATCCAACAAAATTTCCAAACGGATTCAGAATCGTGCTTATTATGTAACAATATCGGACTCTCCCGGTGACTTTCCTTCGGGCTTCCCCTTTGTAATATGACCGTTTTTCTATCAATATCTAACATGCAATTATTGCTATTATAGAAAATCGTGTATTATCATCACAATTGTAAACTATTCAAATATTTATAAAATTCATACACCGACAATTTGAAAATTATGAAAAATTACTCGATTATTGGTAATTTTCAACTTGTTATATAAAATATTCTCTTTACAAAGAGTATTTTCAATAATTTCGAAAGTAATACGTAAAACAAAAAAACAACAACAACATCCTTATTATCGGCGTGTTATTCCAGTTGTGGCCGCAAGTATTAAAATTGTACATAAAAGGCATTCACTGTATATAGTCTGTACACATAGTCCATGTTGTAGTCAAAGTCTGGGAGATGGATGTTGGCTGACAAGAGTTACCCTAGGGAATGAGGCTGGCTGTAATTTCACGGTACTGTGCATCTCAAACTGTTATATATATATATATATATATATATATGTATATATGTCCATTTCCTCACACTCTCCACGTTACAGTTACCATTAAACACTTTATACCTTTACGGAATACTCAAAGGCTACCAAGTAAAGGTAGCAGTTGCTCGGCACACTTGAGGTATCCCTTTGGATTACTGATTTGTTTCAATTATACGATAAATACGATTTGGTATTAATAAAGCACGGCGAACCGTCCTAACAACGAAGAATTGTTGGAAAGAATACACGCGCAGAAAAGATAAAGTGGCAACAGAGAAAAGGGTTTTATTGTCATTCGAATTTTTAAACTAATTAAGATCGTAATGTATCTTTCTCTGTACTTATTTCCTGGTTGGTTGAAAGATAAAGACTCACTTAATTTATGTTTGAAGAGATTCTATTGAATTTTATGTCCACAATTCTATGTAGGTAGAAGAAAATTGCCTACAATTAATGCCTTCTTCTTCTGCATTATTTCAACGATAGCGGTGTATCGATAATCTTTTCGAAATGAACAAATATGCCTGCAAGGCATGTATTTTCCTCCTCTTTTTTTTTCTGTTCTGTAGTTTTATTTCATTAGAAAACTCCTTATAATTTCTATTAAATCGATAAATGGGGAATAACGTTCTAAAAGTAATTGTTTAATTAATTACAACATGATTTACCATATATGTGTGGATAATTTCAATGTTTATTTATCAAATACCGGTTTTTTTTTATATTATTTTATTTATTTAAGAAATTTAGATTCACTCATCCGTAAAGTGTGTACGTAATTTTTGTTTTAATAGATATATAAAAGTAAAACCCTTTTTTTGGTTTCGGATAACTTTCTCAAAGGAAACCAGATTAATTATTATGTAGATTATTTGAAATAAAAGGCGGTAATTGCTCGAATTTCCATACAATTATTGATTACGCAAATCAATAATAATATTTAATAGCAGTTTGTTAATTATTTTTAACTAATTATTATTAATTTCTAATAATATTTTATGAAATGTTATTTACTTTTTTGCTTATATACTGTTGTCCGGATGATTCATAATGAAAACACCCTCTAGAACAAAAATTAAAAAAAAATAATAGAGCATTAAAGGGGTTGAATTTAGTCTACATATATATATATATGTATGTATGTCTGTATAACAAAAAGGGTTCTTGTACCTAAATTAAGACCCTTTTTAACTTGGACTTGTAATTAAAAGTGTTGTCGATGATGATTCGAAATGGTATAGGAGAATGAGGAAGAAGAAGTAGTAGAAAAGAGAAATATAATTATATTGACGAAGGCAAAAGAGAGTACTTTCATCAGCCACCTGCTGAGTCTATAGTATAACCTAATGGGGGCGGCGGTGGACTCTACGATTACACAACAACTACTACTACCAACAACCAACCATTTCCAAGTCAATTCTTTTTCTATTCAACTGGACCCCAAATTGTGTACGCGTGACTTTCTCTCTTACAATTACATTTATTCGTCATTAAAACGAAAATCGAGTCAAAATGATGATGGTGGTGGTGGTGGTGGTGATGATGAAAGAAAGAGCACAAGAAAGGGGTTCAATTGTAGAAATAATGAACGATCAACCGTTTTTTTTTTTGTTTTGTTCTTTGTGTATGTGTGTGTGTGTGTGTGTAGAGTGTCGAACATAAAGGTTGATTGTTGATTTCTATTTTTAGAACATTGCAATTTTTCCTCTTTAATTAAAGCCAAAATGGTGAGAAATTTCACTTTTCTTCTTAAACTGTTCATTATTTCTATTTCTATGAAATAGGAGGACTTGAATTGGAGTTATTGAGAGATGACTACCACCAACCACCACAATCATCCCCTAAACATATCCCACAACAGCCGACGAACAATACAATAGCCCAAAGCTATGTCCAACTTAGAAACTTACAATATGAACTCCATCTAATAGAGTCTCCAATCTCTAAATCAATATCGACTATTGCCATCGGCTAGATATATTTGTGTGGACTAATGTAAGTGTTCGGTAAGGTTCTATCTAGCAATTCCCAAATAATTTCAACTAGGTGTGCTTGCTAATAGTGTAACAGGGTAAAAAAAGGCACATAGAAAACACTTTTTCGTCGGGTGGTTTCAATTTTTATTGTCTGTAGCTTATCAGTCAATCCCAACAGATTTATATTATTAAGTACACTTTTAATAATCATCTTCAATTGGTAGATGTCTTTTAGTTGTAACGGTCCCGGTCCAAGCTTTCATGGCGATCTTTCCGGAATAATCATAAAACAGTCAATAATGATCCCATTAGAATTAAGATTGTTCCGTTGTTTTTGTTACCCCTGGAAATATGCTTTGCTGTAGCAGGGTCCTAGATATATAGTGTATAAAAACACAGTTGGCAAAACTGACAAAGTATAAGCGACGCTATGGCAACGCTCCCACTCTTCCCTCTCAGCTGTCTGTTAGAGGGGAAGAGTTTAATATCTTAGCGCGGCTAAGGAAGTTTCACTTCAAAAAAAAAAAGCCAGAAAATATCATGAAACCACAACTTTTGTAGGGACTTTCATCAAAAAAACAATTATAGACTTTGTTAGTCAATGGGAAATAAAAATGTTCTCAAAACCAACAGACAATTGTAATTCAATTTTGGTTTTGGAGTACATACCCACATTTCATCAACAATAAGTCTTCTTCGAAACACACAAATAGAAGCATTCAAGCATTTTACTTATACACTAACTAATATGTTGTTAATACATTTACAGAACAACACTAGCGAGAGTGTAGAACAACGAGTTTCAAAGGTGCTTTATAGCCATCACTTGACCATAAATTTCAGATGGTAACGGGGGCAATAACGATGCCACACGCACACATACACAAGCAGAATTAAAGGGATGGCCCGCCCGATTTTCCTACAAATATCCCTTAATATATCTCTCTCTCTCTGTTTGTCTCTCTATATTCTAACATACATAAACATACAAACACTAAATCTATAACAATGTTGTATAATTTACCTCTAATATTAAATCTACTGAATAATGTGCGGTTTAAACGAACTATAAAACAGAATCTGTAAACATAGGTAAATTCGAAATTGTTGTTATGTTAATTTGTTATATTATTTATTAATTGCTATTATTAATTATTGTTTGATTTGCCACACACACAGATAATTATGGTCGACCATAATATGACTTCATACAATTGTATATTTCATCATCATCATCATCTGATCTCTAAATGTAGAGAGGAAAGCATTAATTCTTTTAATTATTTTTTTTTTTGTAAAAAAATCCAAATTGATTAAAACGATAATTATGAGTAATTTGTGTACATTATTAATTTTTATAATATAATGGTTAATGGATATTATTGCAAAATCGAAGGAAAATTAATTTTCTCTAATTACATTTGAGTTTAGATTGGAATGTGGCAGTTCCTCAAACTCATTATATTTACATAACATTTAAGAAAATTACACAGAAACTTATCACAGGGCATCCGTATAAGCAAAAAGCGATAGATAGAGTAAGAGAAAACGGTCCCCCGTTCAATTATAACAAGTTTCCGAAAATTAAACCAATTGTAGTAATTCTTTGGAAGGTGATAGAGAAAGCGAAATTCGGTTAATTACAATCATAAATTTATAGTAATAATAACGATAATAATCAAATTGACTGACCTCCTCTTTGACACTGACGTTGGAGGATGGTGCAGGAGTTTGTAAAACGGGTGCTGTAGTTGGGCCCAACATATCGCCACTGTCTTCTTCGACACTCCCTTCTGCCATGTCAGCCTCGCATCCTGATTCGTCTGAAACACGATAAAATCAATTAGAAAATAATGGAATTTATCGATAATAAAACTGAGACACATTTTTTTTTGTTCTTTGAGAGCGAGAATATTTTATATTGTAAGTAAAGTGGTGGTTTAAAAACGAAACGTTATTGGCACCCGGGGAGCTTTCTTGTTTAGCAAAACCTCCCATTAGTTTAAGCTCAAAGTTGTATGGTTGTATTTAGGGAGATTATCAGACAACAAATTTTATAGACATTCAAAAATAAATACCATAGTAGAAAGGCAGGAACATCTTGAACAATTGTGTGTCAGATTTGTATCTTTTATCAAATTCTGCAAATGTTTTTGTGTCGTAGTGCTTGAATGTGGACAAAAACGAAACGAGATCATAGAGCGAACAGAATTAAAGTGGAAAACTGCAATTTCTCTTAGTTTTCTATTTGAAGATTCACCAATATTTCAGAAAACTCAAGCCCACTCTCAAGAGCACACATTATTGTGTAGAGAAACTGTATTAAACAGCAGCTATCGAGGAAATAAAACAAAAAGAAATGTGTAACTCTAGACATGCCTTAGGAGATTCTAAAAATTTCTACGAGAATGGCCGATGTTCAAGAACACCAAAAATTATGCAAAAAAGATCAATAATTTGAAGGGAATTTATCGAAACAGCTCTAGAATTATTCTAAAAAAAATACAAAACAATTGCAATAATTTTGACCCAACATCTTCCAGAAATCAGAATAAACTCGTCGAGGACGTGTTGATTGAAAACTATTCTAATTGCTGATGTATTTTCTCACTGAAGATTTCAAGAATGTTTCAAGATATAAATACAGAAACGTCTTTGCTGATAATCAAAAAGACATTCGAAAATCCTTAATTGCTACGGATTTTTCAGCAGTCGATAAATTAGGAAAGTAAAAACTAGACGCTATTACAAAATTTTCCAAATTACGTAATTGGAAATAAATAAATGTTAATGGTGTACATAATTATGGAATTAATTAGTTAAATTATCAAATTTGAATCATCAGGTCACTAGTATATGATGATGATGATAATTGTTACACTTTCTATTTAATAATTAATGTTTCACTTATGGTCAATAATAATTAACACAGTAAAATAGGTGTTGTGAATCAATTTTCCAGTTCACACATATTCACACACACACTATTATTATTATTGTACTATGAATAAATTAATGCTAACTAAACAATAAATTTAACAATTTCAATTTAACTCTTTGCCAGTTTGGAAAATCTATTTTACAATTAACCCCATTACGAATTTTGCAATAATTAATAGGTAATCTTGTAATTTTTTTGTTTCTTATTTCAGAATATTAACGATTAAATATTCATCAACTCTACCATAGAAGACAAATATTAATTTATTGACTTTTACATAGTCGATTCAGTTATAATAGATAGATATAGATAGATAAAAGATGAAATCAAATATTGAGCTTAATGTTAGTCGATATTGAACTATTTCCAAACTAGTTTTTCGACTGAATTGAGAAAAGTTAACAAATATATACCGTAAAAGTTGGATGTGTATAAAAGTGGCAATAGTTTTTTTTTTATTATTAAAAGCTTTATCAATTGATAAAATAACAACGATCAATTCCAACAACATTCAATTGTTTGTGTTGTAAATTCAAGAACAAAACTGACAAGTTCGCAAACAATCACGATTCATATTTGTAGAGAGACGAATAGATACCGTGGAGGCAAAGGAAACAAGCCTGAAATAACACTCGTCATTTAGAAAATGAATCTGTATTTTAGGCTTAGACCAAATGCCATCCCTGTAGATGCGATTGCGCGCTACCGTTGTCAGCAATTTTAAGTAGCCTAAAAATCCTTTCAATTACACCGGAAAAAATTGCGTGTCTAATTAAGAATTAAGAAAATTTAACAAAAAGTGGCAATAGACAAAACTGTCAACTCCGCAAAGAATCAGGATCGTAGAAACGACTAGATACCGTGGAGGCAAAGGAAACAAACCTGAAATAACACTCATCATCTAAGAAATTTCATCTGAATCTATTTTAGACTTAGACCAAATGCCACACCTGTAGAGTTTTTGTTGCGATTTCGCGGTACCGTTATCAACAATTTTAAGTAGCCAAAAAATTAATTAATGACAAATGTCATTCCACAGTATTCTGAGAACCTTTTTCGAATAATATGTACCCGTTGCAATAAAGACTTGATGTAGACTTTTTTCTAAAGTTCAAATTAATAATAGGTCGATAATGGAAAGCCATTTAACGTTAACAAATTGAGAGATAAAAACAAAACAATCACGAAAAAAACTAGTAGATAATCTGTTTTAACACCTTCACGAATCATGTAAGTAACTGTGGACAATAATTAAATGGGATTCTTTGCAAATATCGATCTTAATCTCGTTTAATGAATAATAAAACTGGGGCCGACATGCTAAAAATCCATCAATCTTCTCGTAGAGGATATTCTAACTTTTATTAATATATAAAATAAGATTTTAACGATTGATTGAAATAAAGATGATGATTTGTTGAGAATATCTCTTGTATGAATTACAAAGATTGAAATGTCTTTTAAAATTGAAAACAGTAGGTGTTTCAATTATCTATAATTTAGAAATAGAAATAAATCGTATACTAAAACAATAATAAAGAGAATCTATGTATATGTATATGTTATTTTAAATATTATGCTATTTAATTTTAAATTTAAATAAAAACAAATGTACCATCAACAACATTAAATAAAGTTAAAGTTTATAGTGTATGTGTGCCGGTCAGTAACCTGGACATAGCCAATGTTATGTATATAGTTGCAGCTTGTTCTTAATTGCATTAGCATGACCCCACCCACCGGTGCATATTAATAAAGCACACGTTCTTTAGTGATTTATCGATGTAACTATAAAATCTTAAATGTTATTTTACAGTAGAGAAAGAAAATCATAGAAATTCACACAACAAAACAGTTTCGTTAATATATTGATTAGGAAAAAAGTCTAAATTAACAACGATTTTTGTAAAGAACAAAGGACTGATTTAATATAATAAAAGAGCCCTTAGGGCTGGACTTCAATTTAAAAGCTCATTCTCCCAAATCTCGACACTATTGTTAAGGGTCACGCATGGACCTGTACTTGAACATTGAACAACAGAAGGGCAGGCGGCACGCGGCCCTATTGCTACCAAAACCGTTTTTATTATTATTTTTTTTTGTTTCAAACAACCTATTAGAAGCTTTTTTTTTGAAAATAAAACAACACGGTTTGTTGGAACGTTAATGATCATCATATGAGACGATTAAATGCCGTACTGTATGAGATGCAAAATAAAACGTTTTACAATAAAAATTATTAGTAAATTATTATAATTTAATGACTTGTTTATTCATAGACAGTAGATACTTTCATATTTTATTTAATAATTTTTACTAACCATTGACTTTGATATATTCAACAAAACACGTTTAACAGACACGATATGAATTACTAAGAAACAAATAAATTAAATTACACCTTAAAAACTTGAATATTTACAAAACTGTTGTAATAATAATAATTACAATGATCAATCAGTGTCTGAATAAGATTTGGTGAAAACTCTAAGCGCTCTTGACATTTTCAGTTTATGCCTGGGATTTAACTATGGTAAAAATTGTATTTCTATTTCACGCTGAATACAGCAACATAATGTTAATTAATAACAAAACTAAGCAAAATAATAGTCAATACACGACATTCAGAGTCACGATTTTGATTACTCTTGTGTCAAGGAGTTCGAGTTCAGATTTGCAGGTAAAATGCTTTTTTCGATATCATTTAAGGAAATTCCAGAAAACGGATTTCTTGGGAAGAAAATGGTTCTATTAGAGCCCTAATCTATGGTATGCTTACTTGTCCTACCATCACTGTATACGTGTTAATATTGCAAATGGTGGCTATTTCATTGGAGCAAGTATTGTATCGCAGCAAGCCGAGGCGAGAGTTGACACGCAGATGGAGGGTGCATATTAGTAAGAGGGTAGGTGCAATTCATAGGCGTCCGTAAAGGATATTAGTTAACGCCGTTTTGGCTGCCAATGAGTAGAAATTATAACAAATCTGCAACTGCGTGTTCATCGAAAGATTTCTGTCTGTGTTGGTTTTTGTAAAATGCCATTTACATGGAAGTGTCTGTACACCCCTGGACCGAGGGTTGTTTAATATTTTCGTCAAGTTTTTTCAAACATTTTTACAGAGTTCGGTAAAGAATTTGCAGCATTTCTTGGATCGTTGTTCAAGAGCCAAGCAAAATTTACCAATAATATTTCTGGATTTCCCACAAGTAATTAATAGGCAGGCGGTGGGAAAAAACAATTTGAGAAACCGCAAAAAGCAACGTACTGACTACATAATAACTTTAAGGTGTAAAAATCACTTATCATGGTTTTGAAACAGCACCAATTGAAATTGAAGAAGGTCGAGATTAGAACACTATTTTTCTATTGCATCTATCACGAACAATTGAGAGTTTTGTCTCCAAACTAATATTTAAGTATCTAAAGTTTCATATCGTGCTGCCTAAAAATGTCAATTAAAACTAATAACGCGACTTATCTCCGATTATATGAATGTAGTCAATAAGCAATAAAATAACACATTTTTTCTTCGCCTAATAGTTTTATACTGTCACTGAAAACCTGTAATTCCATAAGGAAGACATTTAATTCACGATAATCTGTGTTATAATTGCATTGATATCTTTATAATGGCCATTTATTCAAGATCTCGAGAGTTGTGTATGTGTTTTGTGAATTCATTTCTAATCATCTTTATGTTCATGTATATAATGGTAAAAAAAAAATTTCTTATAATCAACAACATTTATACAATATAAAAGCAACTAATTTAAAACACCAATTATTGGTATGGAATTAGCGTTCAAAGACCAGATGCCGATTTTAATGGTACCTATATTGCTATTTATGTATGCATCTACGTCTTTATACAAGTGTAATAATATAACACATGTGTGTTCTTTTCTTGTCGGTTCGTTTCTCTAATACAACAACAACAACAACAACATCAGCTACAATAATTCGAATTGACGTTGGAAATTCTTTGTTAAAACTTAGAAAATCGTACAGAAAAACAAAACATGAAACAAAATCTAATGATAGACATCTATGTACATATTTATATTATTTGTGTATGTGTGTATGTATGTATGTGTGAATACAAAATAGAACACAGACTCTTGTCGATTTATTGAACAGGATGTATGTATTATAATAACATATATGAAACTAACTAACAATAATTGAAAGTGCTTTGTCTCAGTTGTTATAATTATAAATTGAACTACACCCAAGTAATTAATGTGCGACATAACATACGACCTGTGTCAATCAGTTATGCGACATAAATACGAATAGTTTGCGTTATAAATTTATCCATTCTTTATTGCCACCGTTAGATCAATGTTGTTTTTTTTGTTTTGCTTTTTTAAAATGACAACACCCACTACGAGAAAGCATATTGTTGTTGTTGTTCACATGGCGATTTAGAAAGTCGTGTCTAGTAGAGGGATGCTTGTTTTCAACCCCCATCAGCAAGATTTTGACGCCTTAAATCATCTTTGATCACTTGTATAATCTATAAGTAGTGCCACAAAAACACCCACAAGACACTATATTTAGTGTTTTGCGAATGATGTAGAATCCAGTCTAAACATCAACTTATTCAGTAATGGATGTAAACCCCCTAAAGGACCTTAAATTATGTCGCACACATACAGTTCTGAAGACAGTGTTTACTCAGTCACAGCTGACGACTTACTTAAGCCACATTTTCATTAGACAAATAGTAATTTAACATTTTTCTAGTCTACTCATAAAGAGCACGAGATAATTGAGCCTTGGTGATGCTTATTGCTGAGTAGCTTGGAAGAAATTCGAATTTTTTTTGACTCCCCCAGTAGAAACCCCTTTTCAAACATAATTCGATACTTTTGAGTTGTTGGTGTCGCGCGACAAGTAAAATTTTCAAAATTTCGTCCACTTTGTAGTTCAGTTGTTTTAAGAGATTTTCCAGAATCTTTAAATCAAAATTATTGCAACAAAAATAGACTGATAGATGAACAATTAATACATTTTTGTAATTCTGCGAGACAATCGATATTCTCGAGAAAAGCTTCTACACTTCACTATCATAAACTAGATTGTGCGAGAAATAAAACAGACGTATCTATGATTTTCTTTTAATCACTATCGTAGTTAAGGGATGGTCGCAGGGGGCTACCAGAGACGTAAACCTCAAGGGAATGCACTCGCCGATCCACAGTCTAAATTAAAAGACGAGTAACGATAATGTCTAAAAGAATCGTTTTGTGCCTCTTTCTTGAGAAGGGCGCAAACTTCATACTCATGACTTTAACTACAACAACTATAAACTATCCTAGAAACGGCTTTTATTAGTTTAAGAGATGATTCAAGAACATATAAAAGTAGATTCTCTCCGATTGATGGTTATACACGATTGATAAATGACTTAAGCTACACTATTAATAACGATAAATTTGGTGGCCTTAATCCTTTGCGCCCGTAAGCGATCGCCTACATTTGCCTAATTGGAAAGCCAGCTCTGATTCGGATAGTAATTGACTGTCAGTTATTTCTGTATTAAAAATTAAAAAAAAACAAACAAAAACGATGACTTATTATGAGATAATTTCAACGAATATTTTCAATCAAGATGATTATGAAACAAAACAACAACGTTTAATCTATTTGTGTTTTTTTTTTGTTCATTGAAATATATAGTTGGAAACGGACATTGTGTTGGGAACAATTCGTCATCCGTAACCAACAACCACCACCACCACCAATTGTGGAAAGAAAACCAGGCGCCGTTTCTATCGCCCGCATTCAACCAGGAATGTGTAAAAGTTTCAGGAAAACTTTTGAAATAAAAGTCGTGTTAAAATCAAGTTACCAGCTATTTTATACGGAGTGTGCGCTTTGACCTAGTAAAAAGAAAGAATCAGACTTTCCACCAAAGTTCAACTTCTATCCGATTATCTTGTTAATTTCACCAGAAATACACGATCAATTTTTTTTGTTTTATTTTTTAAATTTGAATAGTTATCAATTATGTTGTATATGTGTGTATGTGTAGAATAGAATCATTGATAAATGTTTGTGTCGATTAGCCGTGTTGGAGATGCGTCGTCTATATACCAGACGACCTTGGCGCCGCGACGCCTTTCAAGCCTCCTCCTATGATTCGTTGAAAGTGAGAGTCGCGTCCTATTCGAGAGAGCACGTGCGACACGCTCCATCACGTGTTCCTAGGTTAGGGAATAACGTTATCCAGCTGACACAAAAACAACAAATCTCTCGCACCACCACCACCACCAGCGTCTTTTATTATTTATTTATTTAATTATTTGTCGCAAAGGTTGCGATATATTAAATTCGTTATTTTCTAAAAAAAAAACAAAAAAAAAGAAAGAAAGCACAAACCATAATAATAAGCGAGGGTGAAACAACAACGTAACGGTGAATTATTGTGTAATAATTATCAATTAATCTTCTCTCTCTCCCTTTATCCCCCCAGCCGCCGCCTTGATGCTCGTCTCGTTGTAATTAATTGCAAAGAATAATTACAGAAAGCCGGTTTCGTAACTGTGATAATTGGGAAACGTTACAACTTATAACCCAGAGATTGTAGTAGGATTTTGCAAATTGCACTAATATTGATCTCGGTATCTATTCTACATACATGATAATTATACAGCTGCAATTAATAAGTTAGAAGTTATTATTAACTGTGAAGAAAACGTTGTGTGTGTGTAGGCTGCATATAATGACAATACAACACACCTAATACAATCATTTTACACGGGGAATTCTTACAATTATTAAGTAATAAGAAATGTTTATTTTAAATGCAAATCATCGCCGCGCGTCACTCTCGAAAATTTCGACCATAATTATTGTTTAAGAGTAACTTTCAATAATTATAAATTCATTACCAAGCAAAATCTATAATTGCCGAGAAAAAAAAATACAATAATTATTCGGATCACGAACACAATTTGAATTTGTTAATACAGACTTAATAGGAAATCGAATCAACCCCGAAAAAAATCAGTTAAGAAAAAGAGAGAGTCAGATATATAGTAAATTAAAATATGAATAAAACACACCCATACCGATATTTAATTATACCAGCATTACACATAGTTGGTCATGTTTAATTTCTCTTTGATATTTCGTTATGATTCATACGATTTTATTGTTAACAAAAAATTATTTAACAACAACAACAACTTAACTGGACAATTATAAATTTTAAATGAGCTACTCGTGTGTGGTGATTCATTATAAAAATTCTTCCGGACTTGTTATTTCGTTCGTTCATTCGTATTTTGATTCTTTCGTTTATCCGTCTGGTGCGATTAACAATATTTGCATATTTAGAAAGGTAACGCTTTTTATTTAATTAACAACGAAATTCTTGATTATACGACTACAAGGCGATTACATTTATCTTCCCAATATGTCAGTTATAATCCGAGGCATATCGTCGTCAAGATCTATCACCAATTATCTAATTGAAACCATTACAACCAATTTATTTTGTTATAATTTTTTAATGTTATCTTATGAAACAAAAAAAAAACTACTACTACTACCTTGAATATATTCCATATAATTTCGCAATATTACCATAATTTATAATTAGAAATTTGCTTGTTAATTGACATTAATTAAACGAATTCTAACATAAGTTACACGTTTTTTGTTTTGTATCGCAAAAATATTTCTTATTGTATATTTTATAACATACCGGAATTTGTAAAATTCGAAATGCAGCAGGTGCGATCCGTTTGTTGATGATCCGTTTTGATTTGATTTAAAACAAAATCGTCACTACAATGTCATCAGGACCATTGTCCTTTATTTCAGGAAAAAATATGACAATTTTCAAAAAAAAAACAGTTAGAGTCACTGATATACACGTGCACGAGACACTCTTCACTTGATTGGGGGTGGTAGTGGCGGCGGCGCGTTATCGTCATCAACCAAACACCATGTGTTCCGCCACCAAAACAAAAAACCAAAAAAAAAAACTTTTCGATTTTAACAAACGGTAAAAACTGTATTTTTAAATATTGTTTCTGCTTTTTTTTTGTTCGCTTCAATTGAAACAAGCGCAATATACATACATACACTACTAGCCGAAGTCAAGTTAGCTACTGGCGCTTACAACAACAGCACAGACACACAAAACAGTCCGAGTCTCTCTCAACAGCTAGCGCATATCGTCAACTTACCCCTACCGTTTTGGCGGTGGTGGCGGCGGCGGCACCGGCTATCCCCTATGAGTTAAACCCTATCTACGTTGGTTCGGCCACGCATGAGCAAAGATTGTAATTAGATTCGTAATGTCCAGTTCGTTATTTCGTAGCAGTGGAAAGAGAGACTGGGGGATGATGATGATCGTAGTAGTAGTGGGTGTAGAGGAGAAGAGATGGTGGCGGCGGCGGCGGCGGCGGCCGTGCCAGTAGTAGTAGTGGTGGTAGTTGTTGTATAGTTGTAGCAGTAGGGTAAAAGGGAGAAGGTTCTGAATTTCGGGATGATGTTGAAGTGAGATGAAATCATTGCTGTTAAGACTTGATAGTTAATCCCCACAATGTTTGGGGCATAATGATTGCGATATTTTAGGATGGAGTTACTGTTTGTATGGGGTGGTAAAAATGGTCAAATTGGAAATAGAGAGAGAGAGAGAAAGAGAGAAAAAGAGAGGGTGATTTAGGGGACAGTTTTCAAACGTAATAGAGTCTTTTTGATTGGGGAAAAATTGATGACGGGTCAAATGTGCCGTCTAACCGAATTGAATTGCTTGCTTAACAACATTATCAACAAATTATTGTCGAAACATCACAATACTACAGAATTTTGCAACTTCAAAATTGAGACGGAAGTATTTCAGCGACTTAACGAAGATGCGTTATTTTACCTGAACAATTAACGACTTTGCCACCGTTACAAAGGTTAACCAAACCTTCAAGCGTGTGTATACATTTGCTTGTCGTTAATACCTCAATTGAATTTGCTTCTAAACATTATTGTAAATACATTAAAATTTTATTTCGGTTCAAAAATCTGTACGATTAAAAATAATTTTCCCCTCTTACTTAAAACAGTGCAATCTTTAAATTTTAGTCTTAATGTTGTGTGTATGGCGATTTGTTTTCTTTCATTTTTTTTTTATATACACATATATTCTGAAATTGCTCGTTATTATTATAGACTCTTTCAAGTGTTTATTTTCATATTTCTTGACATCATGAGATTTTTATTTATTTGTAATGCTATGAATATTTTTAAACTTGATTCTTCGTTTATTTTACCACACAATATTTAGTACGTTTCTGTATGGATAAGAAATAGAGCAATTATTTTTTTTATCAACCCGTAAAATTAATTTAAAAAAAATATATAACAAATATTACAGTGGAGCTCTTTTATGTAGGGCATACAAAGAACAGCAACAGGTTTCTGCAACAAAAATTCTCCCAACGTTACACACAAAATCGGTATTTATGTGCATAAGCAAAAATATATATATAATTTATTCAAATTCAATTATTAATACCAAGTACTAATCAATGTGGAATTTACAAAGACGCATAATTAACAATTATTATTAAACGATTAATAAAACAGAAATAAAGAAATATCGATGGAAAGCCATTTTGCGTAAGAGTAGTAAGCAGAAAAGACCATCTCGTAATAGAGGAGCCTTTATACAGGGTAGGCAAGTCAAACAGACTCACTAAAAGAAATACAGATCACTTATACTTTCCCTATACAATATAAAGACAACTCAGTGATGTGACAAATGCGGCTAATCGTTGCATCCTTGATCATTTGCCATGGCTGTAGGTTCGTCAAGAGTTTAAAGAAATTATTCCTGAATTCTTCACTTCAATACAGGACTTGCTTTTGTAGCTGTGAGCTTGTCGCCTTTATTGTACGAAACTACAGGCTTTTTTTTTGGACAAATAAACGAACCTGGCGAGACCACACAAAATCTCTCAACTGCCTGCTTGATTTGTTTATCAATTGTAATTATTATGAAAACCGAAATTTGCTTGTATCCGGAGTAGCAATGGGGCTTTTTATTAGAAATCGCAAACTTCTTTAGATCGACCTGTAATTTGGCACACAAATTGAATGTGAGACGAGTTTTTCTAAAAAATTGCTCAATAATCGTCAACAGTTTTATTTTTCGTTGACCCAAGCTAAGAAAGCATTCGAAATTCAACTTTCAGCTTCAGTTAGTGCAATTTTTTAAAAGGCTTTGAAAACTAAGAATTTTCCAAAAAAATTGTATCAACACCGATCCAACGACAAGCCACCTACTTTTGTTTCTTATCAAGACAAACCATGAAACATAGAATAAATGGAAATTTCGTTACGTGCCACTCAACCACCTTTTCAGCCACACACACACACACACACTTGTACATTATTCACGTGATTGTCTCGATTAGTTTCAAATATAATTAAAGCACTACTACTCCTATTATTATTATTAATCATGTTTTGCAAGCGAAAATTTGGAAAATCATAAAAATTTATAAAACAAAGATTTATATGAACAATTCAACGTTTTTGTTTTTTTGTTGTTGTTGTTGCAATTATCATTTTCGTCATTTCCAATAATGTAAACATTATTGGTTTGTTAAATTGTTAATTATAATTATGAATAGTTTATGAAAGAAAACAATCTTATCGTTAATAAATTTCCTTTTATAAAATAATTAAAATAGTATTCTCGTAAAAACAAAACACAGGCAACAACAACAACAACAACAACAATAACAACAAAAATAATGAATCCAACTACCTATTGTTCCATTTCTAATCTTAATCAATTAACATTTATTAGTAATTAGACATTAGTTAAATTCTTTAATATTATTAGTCATTTCAAATTAATGTCAACTATGAAAAGAAAAATAAAAAATTATTGAAATTTCAATAATAGTAATTAATGTATCAAGGGCATTATGACACAGATAACGCCCATGGTGCATGCATGAGTTTATGCCATAAGTGAAAGAAGTGTTTTTTTTTTAATCTCTTCTTTGATATCTGAAAATTTGAAGTTATGATCACATTTCTGAAAGACTGCAAAAAAGATTGTTTATCATAGCAACGAGCCTTAACAACGGGCTATTATTTTTCATAAGGCCATCGCAACGCCTTAATTGTTTGCTTATTAATGCGATCGTTTTGATATCTATTAATGGTTCAATAATAATTGATTGACGAATGTGTTTACTTTCTCTATTTGTATGAATTTCCAATGATACATCATCTCCACGAATTTCAAATGTTAATTATGTGAATTGTTGATTTTTCAAACGTGCATGATTAACGCTATTCTAAAATCATTCAAATCCGGAGACAGAGCCGGACTGGTGTTGTAAAACAGTCGGGGAGTAGGCAAACCATCCAGATGGATAGGAAGAATCTGGTTACCGTTCACTGTTAAAATTTGTACATGAGACAGAAAAAGATAGATAATACGATGTAAACGAGTCGACCTTCCTTCTTTGAAATGACTTCTATTGCGGTATATAAAGATTTACCTAAGACATGCCAAACATCTGCTATCTTCGTTGTGAGTACAATGATTTTCTCCTACATAATATAATTAATACCGGTTCAGTAATGTATCGGAGAAGAACAGAGACTAAACAGAGAAATTCCTGTGCACTTACATGGTTTGCCCTCCCTGTATTTACTGCATTCGAAACAATAAGAGACACGTCAGTCCGGCCCTGAATACAGGGTGTCTAGCCAAATTGATTAGAGAGACGATTACATCATATAATTCTAGATTAATTATAAAAAAAAAACAACAACAACAAAAGTTAAGATTACGTAACATCTGTTAATTATCACATTCCATTAACAATTGAAATCGCATTATACTATTCACGATGTTAATAATTAGGTTGAACAATGATTTAATTTCTTTCCATTATTGTTGATTTTATTTTTTGTTTTTTTTTTGGTTTATTCTTTATTAACAAATATCGAGTGTTTTGAAATCGCCCACACCCTACAATCCATCAACAACATTTTTACACACACACACACACACACACAACACATAAAATCGTCATAATTATAGTTCTTCCATCTTAGTCATAATATATATTATGTTAATTTATGTTTATAATAAATGCATTATCATTATGATAATTTATGACTTGCACATTTTTGTCTTTATACAGACCAGCTTTTAGATCAAGTTAATTAAAAGAAATCGTCCTCTCTTATTATTATTATTATACCTACGTCTTTGTCGTGTTCGTATATATTAATTTTTGTTTCTTTAACTCTTCGTTTCTTTGAATCTATTTAATTTTTTTTTTTTAATTTTATTTGATTGATGAAAAGAATAACATTTTAAAAACTCTAATCATGCTTTCAAATATAGGAATCTATCATCAATGATAGAAATATGAGATACACACGGATGGGGAAAAAAAAAACGCCACAATTGTCTCATTATCGATTTGATGAATGATTGATCTGGACGTGTGTTTTTTTTTCTTCTACCCTCTCTATCTCTGTGATTGTTATCGGTTAATAAAAGCGTGTTAAAACGTGTTGAAATTACCGAATCCATTGGAATATCTGAAGAATTTGAGGTTATGATCACATTTTTAATGACAGCAAAAAAGTTGTTTATCATAGCAACGGGCCATTATTTCTCATAATGCCATCGCAACGCCGGTTGTCAAGTAAACAATTATGATTTGCTTATTAATGCGATCGTTTTGATATCTATTAATGTTTCAATAATATATAGGAATGATATAAATAAATTAATGCGAAAAATATTAGAATTTTCAACAAATTTTAATTAATCAATCGATCTAGCCGCCTATCTTCAATCTATTATTATATGCCTTCATTTTTTTTATTGTGTTATTGATAACTTAAATAGGTACAATTTTTCATAATCATGATTTGGCTAGAATTGATTGTTTCCATAATTGAATTTGATATTCCTATAGGCTCTTGGAATGTAGTACGTCTATTTATCAAATTGTTTTTATTGTTATTTTGGACCACAAAAAAAGATAAGGATCATTCCAAATTAGCTGTGTGTGTGTGTGTGTTGGGTAAAGTAGCCATCAACAATGGCAATTATTTTTCAGATCGTGTACGTCAGGCGTGAGTATCAAGAAAGAAAAAAAAACAAGCAACTATGATTGACATACTTCAATTAGAACTGTTTTCCTATTAGTTTTCGTGCGAATTAAAACGTTATCATTATCTCAATCATACACGATAATAAAAACAATAAAAGTTGAGAGAAATCCAACGATAGAGTCTTTAATCCTAAGGCGTTCTCTTGTATTATTCGCACAACTTAAAAGAGAGCGTCTTTTAACTGAGCCCATCCCCCAAAGATAAAGTTTTAAAATATTAAAAGTAGTGAAATTTCAGTCGGATAAGGTGTTTACCACAATTTGTCGTATGTTAAATTTAGATCGAATATTTATTCTAGGACGAAATACTAAAACTTTTAGTATGGGTCAAATGAAAACATGAGAAGGTCGTTGTTGTAGTGTGAATCTTTAATCTTTTACTAAAATTGATAGACATCTACAAGAATGTTTAATAGAAAAGTGTCAAATCAACACATACAAGATTGAAGAAACTCATAAATAATGCTCTGTCGGTGTTGATAGAATTATGCTGAAAGATAAATATTCATGCCACCTAAGCATACACTTTTATGAGCAGTCAAATTATTATTTGCTGTAAGCTAAGTCGAGAAAATTAAGTAACAATAGAGCACCGGAGAGCGAACATAGAAGAAGAAAATCCAAGCACAACACATGGGATTCAAGATGAAGTATTTAAAGGAAGAAGTTCGCACGAAATGAAGACATTCTACAAAACAGATACCGAGAGGTGATCTCCAGATTCACGACATTTCAGCAAAGTGATTTGTGCCAAAATTACGGATATGATGAAGCGTCCTGGACTTGGTAAAGTGTTGACTTGATAAGAGCGAGCATTCCTATAGACACAAAAGATCTTTATAAATATCGATTGATATTTGATTTTTGTTTCAAGTTGGGATGGATCTTGGATTGTGCCCCCAACGAGCACAAAGTGCAAAAACAACAATCATACAACTTAGACGAATTAGAAGCTGTTCAATTAATGCTCAATTGTGTTCAATATTTGCGAAAAAAAATTCGACCAAAATCATTTTGCAAGGAATTTCTTTGCACAATGACAGTGTGCTACCCATTATGCAATTTTTTTTTCAGACATCAAGAGAAACATTCAGTTAAGGAGTCAGTTCTGAAAAATTGAAGTCTTTGAGACTTCATACAAAAAGAAGAACATTTTTTACTGGTTTCGTTAAATTAGCGAGCCTTCAGCGTTGCGCTGATTGAAAATGAAACATGCTAGACGACAACTGGTAACGTTCTATCTATTTTAGAAGCTAAAAAGAAAACAGTTATTATTTCTAGTTGCTGGTTAGCGATCAGGTCCAGTGTTCCCAAAAAGTTGTGCAAAAAGCTGGATTCATATCACAATTAATGATACAGGGCCAAATATCACAAGTCAGTAGGAAAAATCATTGGATAAATATGAAAATCTCAAAATAATGTTTGTTAGAGCAAAATTGCGTAAATTATTGAGCGAAATTCTAAATAATTTCTTCATTTGAAAGTGTATTTAAAACAATCCTATTAACAACGAAAGACGAAATTGCGCAACCTACCACTTAATTACATTAAATTAATTTGAGAGAAAAAAATATTAAAACAAAATTGTTTGTTGTAAGGCTTTTAACTTAAACATAAACAGACAACCACACACAGAATTCATTTGTTAATATTTACATTATTGTGTGTATTAATTTTAATTTAGAATAAATTTAGATTTAACACAATAAATAATAATAATCATTATTATTAACATCATCATCATCATCATCATCATAACAGCCTTGACATTTAAATTGGAAAAGAAAATCTATTATCAACAATAATAATAATAACAAAACAACACAATAATAATTAAAATTAATAATTGTTTTTTTTTGTCTTTTGTAGATCAATCATCTTTATTGAAAAAGGATAATTGTGATTTATATGACAAATTTTTCATTTAAACAATTCGTAACACTATTGTTTATGTTTTTAACATTGATAAGCAATTATCAATGGCTTATTTTAGAAGTTCGTATTAACCAATTGATAGACGTTAAATATCATCAATCACTTCCTATTAATCATCAAAAAAAAAACGTTGATGGATTTTTCCCCCCCACAAAAAAAAAGAAATGCCACCTCCAAGGTGTTCTCCTTAAAACCGAAACGGCTTGCAACTGAGTAGAATTGCGTAATTATTGGGTGCTGACGTAATTGTATATTGATTTCAATTTTGATGATCATAATAGTAGTAGTATTAATATAAATGGTGGTGGTGGTGGTGAGAAATTGTATGGCTGTGAGGGTGAAAGCCTTACATCTCTCTCTTTCTATCTCTCATTCTTAGTTTATTTCTATTATTCTACTTATCGCATTTATTCTTTAGAATTCGTTCATTATTGCCGTGACTCATAAGCTCCTACAATTTACTTGAATTAAAATTGTTGGATTAACATAATGCTGATCTATAACATGGATATATTTTATCGAAGTGAAGTTTCCGTTCTATTTGCGGAACATTAAATTTGTCCGTTTTACACACAAATCGAAAAGAACCTCTCCACCACACAACACAAGCTTTTGGTCGACAATTAACAAACACGGCACCGCCCTTGAATCTAACATTTCTGGTGTCCATCACAAGAATGGTTGGTCTTCAATCGCTGGTATTTTTCATTTGTTAGTAGAATCGGAAAGGGAAATTTTGCCGACAATTTTTTTTTAAAGCCTCACTACATCTTGAGATAAGAGGAAAAGTTTCGATGATTACAGAAAATGAAGAAGATTTAAACGTTGAATCGTCCATTTAGAAGAAGATCGCCAACTTAGAGAGACCAGAGATAGTCGAGATGTTGTATACCTACCTATAACTTTGAATGCATTGTATTAGTTGAATATCAAATTTCGACCTCACGTAAACTTTAAATAGTAATCAATACATGATCAAAAGTCTTAAGCAATTATATGATGTATGTAAAGTTCTGCTATCAAATGTATCAGGAAATCCAGGTATACGAAACAAAAAAGAGAGAAAAAAATTATGTATCGGCTTCATTAATTTTATTTCAATCGAACTCGATGAGATTATCCAATTTTTTTTTGGGCACCTAAGCAAAAGTAACACAACAATAACATCCAACAGAGATGAATTGTGAGGGCAAACGGGAATGCTATATTTTTCTACAAACGGATGTATATAAATATACATGTTGCATATGGGATGATAAGCGTAGTAGTATATATAGTTTTATCCTTTATATTCTCTCACTCTTGAAATTTCAACGATACGAAACTTTTCCAGTACCTACCTACCAACAGTTTAGAAATCGAACATTGAAAACGAATTTCCGGAGACACACATCAACAGGTTCTAGGTTTGTTATCATTTTATATTGACTTTTGTTTATCGCACCCGTTTTTGTTTATAACAATCAGATTTTATATAGTAATTTTGACCTCGACTTTGCATTAAAATTATTCCAAGTGTAAAGATAAACTTCCCCATCTTATTATCCCATTGTGGATGAAACAATTCCGCCGCCACTGCCCGCCCGCCCCCCAATCTCCTGCTACATAATTCAAAGTCCATCTCCAATTTTATTATTTTCCACAGTCAAATTCCCTTCTATTTTTCTGCCTTTCGGTCAGTTTTTTTTTCCTCCACCTCCACCTCCTCATTCTCCTCTCTCGTATATATGCCCCGGCTTTAGAGGGGGACTTCCAATGTAATGATATTTCCATCCAATTCTCCCTCTCTCCTATACGTACAACATACATACGTAGATATATACAACCCCCCCATCATACTGTACTTCTACATTTCCCAACCCTCTATTTTTCTGTTGTATCCACTTCTATCTCTCTCTATCATTCTGGTTCGTTGTTGGCGAATGCCTGACCACTGCACACACATACACATCTACATATATGTATATATGTGTGTGATTCAGTCAGACCAATCGACATTTTACAATTTTTTTTTTCAGCAGGATTTTTTCAATTTTTTTCCGTTCTGTTTTTGTTTTCCTCTATCTCTCTCGCTCGTTCTCTCTTGGTTTTTTTTCTACTATTTTATTTTCATTTCAATCCTAATACCGCTTTATATCGGCCAATCAATTTTTGAACATCACATACTTACTGGAAATTCTGCGTTGAATATTGATAAGGCTTGCACACAGTTGCTCTTTATGTGTGCGATGATGCGCTTGTTCTATGTTTATTCATTTATGCTCGTCAACAGTGAACAAAATGCAATAGAATCGGCAATAGTAGAGAAAAAAATACATAACTATCCAATACAATATCAACAAATTTAAATGTTTTCTTTCAAATTTTTTAATCAAATAAATTTTATTAGAAGAACAAGTCCTATTTATTAGTGACATCTTCATTATTATGGGACAATGAAAATTATTTTAGCGATTTAGATGAATAAAGATCAAGTCGTCTGGTAACTGTACATATTTGATGTGAAAATATTAGATTAAGGTACACCCACTGCAGATCTATGTCGACGACACGTTGCACCCTTGCTCCCTGAATAGATCTTTGATTAATAATATAAATGAAGAATAGAAAATACAAAGAATTTGGTGAATTTGTTGACTGATAATTTCTTTAAAACACAAACAGTACGAAACACTATAAATAAAAAGGAATTCTTTATAATTGCTATGTTTTAATCTCTATGCACCTTCACTTTTTAAATAGAACAAAATTGTTTGAACTGGAGTACAACTTTCATTTGCAACATTAAAAAGAAGAGTTGATATACACACAGTATGTCCCACTTTAAAGCATTTCATATATGCATAAATAGTCCTTATTTATCACAGCAGGAATTTCTGAAGGTCCCTAAGGATAGAACAGGAGCTAAGAAAATATAATGACAAAAGTAACAGGAATCTGGGAGATTTTTCTAAACGTTTGGAACTTTCTAGGATCTATCGTTCGTTGTGTTTTTCTGGATGTAAGTTTCCTGATTTTATAGCGACATAAAGGCATCTATCGAGTCTGAACCCAAAAAACTCATGATCCATATACTAACATTATCCATGTTTAAAAAAAGAACAATTTCACATTTCACAATATTCAACACTTTGGTCCAGATTAGAAGAGAATTATTTCCTTCAAGTAATTAAGTGGCTATAAGAAGTTCATTTTTTTGAAGGGTCGCCAAATCCCATTGACGAAGAATTTTTATAGGAGATCTAAAGTCAACAAATTATGTTGGAAAGTCTTACCATATTCTCCCAATTCAGAAGCGTCAAATTTATGAGACATTTCTCTTATATGGAAAGTATACTTTATCCAAAGATTGTCTTCATCTCAAACAAAACAAAAAATTGAGTTTCTCGACCGTGTTTAAAGTGGTATAATTGGAAGAATTGGTGGACAATCTTGTTTGTTAACATATTTGCACCTCTTCAGAAAATTCACTTAAAAATTATTTTTCAGCGTTTCAAACAAATTACCATCGTCTTCTATAATTTACATAAATTCCATCCATTAATATTCAAGATGGACGACCGTATTCGGAATTTTGTAAATTGTTTTTTTTTTCCTGATTTATTCTCCTCACTAATTACAATTATTGTAATTGAACTACAATTAATAACTTTTCTTGAAAGAAGCAACATTTTATAGAGACGACAATCAAACAACCCTTAATAGAGGGATAAGAAGCGACTGACTTTCTATCTCGAATATTGTAGACTTTATTTAGAAATTTCCACGAGTTATGAAAAGTTTACAAAATAAGATGTTTGTTGAAACGCAATTTCTCTATTCGTATTATTTAAACAAATTATAATCATCTAAATAAATAAATAAATAAACTATTCTACTTCTCGTCAATTCTTTATTTTTGTTTGGTCTTGATTAAAATGTTATGTTTTTAGTTTAAAAACTAATTAAAATAACATATCTGATGTATTTATGTTAGAAATTTAAATTTCACCCGTTTTGGTTTGGGTTTATTTTTTTGTTTTGCACTAATGTTGAACGATAAAGATTAACCGTTCAAGCTGCTCTTTATATTTACATCTTTTAATATGAGAAACTGTTCTAAAACCATTTTGAATGTTTAAAACAGAGAGAGCGTTAAATAAAATCTTATCAAGATTAATAGTTAGACTTGTCAATGGTGGTGTGTATATCAAGTGTATATGTTTAATGTGTAAGTGGTAGTGTAGGAAGTGGCCGGAATAAGAAAACTTAAATGACTTCTGAACATACATATAAATGACCTCCGACGCCGGCCAATATATTAAAAACAACAACAACAAGAAAAGGATAGATAGTGGGGTAAAAGAAAAACCATTAACAGAAGGCAGCAAGTTCTTTCTATATAGTTTTACAAAACGGCTAGTTGCTGCTGTTGCTGTTGCCGGTCACTCCCTTGCATTATCTTATGATAATTGCGAAGCCTATAAACTTCAATTAATGGCCGCAAATATACATAAAGCAGATCAAAGTTTCTCTGTGGTTGAATTATAAGGCCAGGTATTACCGGGGCGCAATTAAACCCACGGATCCAGACTGATGGACGATGACGCGACGAACGATCGGCATTTCTTCTTATATTATTATTCTTATCATTATTATTATTATTAGTAACCAACTTGATAAATGCCACCACAACTTTTCAAAAGAGTAATACCAGAATGGTTGTTGTTGTTGTTGATTATTATTATTATTATCATTATTATTTACAACGAAATGGGATTTCGATAATTAGAATTGCCGGCGGGTGGTTAGGAAAAGCCGATGACTTTAATCGTTGTTAAGCTGGTCCTATAACTTTCCAATTTGCAAACTAGTCATCGATAACCCCCGCCCCCCACGAGAAAGAGAGACTACTTCACTCGATTAATAAGAAAATTATAACACTCCAAAGAGATAATTCTTGATTTTTCTTAATACATATTCGATTGTAATATTGTGGGTGTGTATCGATATAAATAAATAAATAAATCAATCGATCAATATCCGGTACAAAGATCAAACTAATACTAAACTATAGAGTTATCCAAAGACTTGATAGATATACTACAATGTGCATGTATTTGTTAATAAATTAGTGAATGTATTTATTATGCACGTCAGAATTGTCGTTAATTGCAACTCCGTCATTCCCAGTAACCTAATAAACATTAAACATATCGCATAATTTAGTCTTACCCTGTCCCAGCACTAACCGAACTGTCCAAAGCATGAATGCTGATTTCTGATTTAACCAATATATTATATACTATATAAGCTTATAACATCGACCGACATGATGAATGTCCATTGTGTTTAATTTCATATATCTACGCTTAATTTATTTACGAGTGTGTTGTGTCACTTTCTTATAAGTCTAGCCTAATTATTCTGTGCATTAATTAATGAATGGGGATAATTTGAAATAGTCTTACAACAAGATATTTGGCTTGTTGTTTTCTAAACAAAAAAACTCAAGCTTTCTGGTTGAAAAAGTTGAAATAGGATGAACAAATGTGGCCCGGTTGTCAGCTTTCGCAGGAGAGGGTTGTTGCGATTTAAATTATCTGACAGCTAATGGAAAACATTGATTGAGGGATAGAGGTGATGGTCGCTTTTTATTTTGCGCACCAATAACAATATAAAGGCTTCGAATAACATTTTTATAAATAATTAAATATATGAGTTTAACTGTTTTGTTGCCCCTTTATTCTAAAAAAGAAGAAAAACAAAACGAATATAAATCGAAACTATACCACAAATATGTGTGTATATTTGAATTTTAATTAACATATGATGGTGGTGGTGGGTCTGCATAAAAATGCAAAAACTGAAAAAACAAGGAAAAATGGAAAAATTAACAAATAACGAAATTATACGAAACGTCCAATAACCGAATGGAACTCTATGTAATTTTGCATTTCATAATTGAATTCTCACTGAAATAATTTAGCAAGGATTTAAATATCAAATAGTTTTTCTAACAAAGCGATCAACTCAAAACACCAACCTGGTATGAAATTTATTGCGAGAAATATACAGCAAATCTGGGATAGAAATAGATCGAGATGTGCCTTCAAGGAACTATAAACTTTTGGGCACATTTTTCGTTAATTTTCAAATTGAAAGCAACAAGAGATTGAAAACATATTCCAGCTTCAAGAAAATATCACAAAAATTACAGAAAACGAACATCCAAAAGTGATACTGATCTAGTTTTTCCGAAAAAAACAACTGTCTTTCGAACATTTTTTGTTTATCAAATTTTCGACGAAAATAGATGGAAATCATGAAAAAAGAAATCTTTACAGAGATCAAGCAGGCTATCAATTATAACTGACATAAATTTCATACAATTCTGTTCAATAAACATAGGAGAGGGACGATTTAAATTGGGATTGTTATTGAATTTTCACGCCTTACGGGAATTTTCAATTCAAGTCTTCCATAATAAATTTTTATTTGAAATTGTTGCTCATTAGAAATTGTTTCTTAAAATTGGTTTGTAAAAAAAAAGTTAATGTTTGAAACTAGACCGATAAACAATAAACATGAAGGGGTAAAACATGCGGTCTTTAGTAGCAAAAAGACTCACCCCGTTATCTGCTCCACATGTCGACTGCTCCCCTGTCGAAGCGGCATTGCTGCTGCCTGAAGAAGATCGACTACTTCTTATCTACAAATACAGAGAAGAAAAACAAACAAATAAACAATTGAATTAGGATTTGCATAAAACGTTAAAAATAATCAACTTACTCATCGAAATAGGCCATGTCTGGCAATTGTTACAAGCACTCAAAAAAAAAACAACAAAGCTTTGTAAAATTATTTAAAATTAGCCGCCACACCAAGGAAATAATTATAATTCATCAAAATACACGATTAATTGTATTTGTTCGATTAATTAACTAATTAATTAATTGATATTCGGTAGACAAGAGTCGGTAACTCGGTGACCTACTTTTGCAAGATCAACACACCACACTAGACACATATTTTTTTTAGAATTTGAATTATTTGCCACAAAATATACAATTATTTGTTTGATGAACGAATTAATTAATTAATTAATTAATTAATAATAAATCTGAGAGGAAAATTCTTTATGAATCGCGGGTGATTTTAACGCGCACTAATGACAGAATTCAAAGCACACTAGATTCCTAATTTGTTCAATTATTAGTATTTAGCGGTGTTTATCGCCTAATTGTAGCCCTATTTCAATTTATGCAACATTATTGATTTTTTTTGCTCAAAATCATCAAATTATGGTTAAATAACAGTAGATTAAGGTACTAATGGAGAGTTTTTGCAAGAACAAAATCATTTCTTGCACATTTAGGATTGTTCCGAAGATTTGTCTTTATTTGTTTGTTAACAAATCTAATTTTATTAGTTTGACTTCAATCTTTTACGTACCTTATCCGACTATACTTCAGTAAAAGAGGTAGTTATAGAAAGTACAGTGAACGCGATGACTTAAGAGATCAAAGACGGTAACAAAAGAAGGTAAAGGAGATGGTGATTGATTATTCTATTACACATTTCCCTATATACAAAGAATAGAAAAAGATCCAAAAACGTTTTAGCACTGTCTGCTAAAAGTCAATTGTTGACCTGATCTAAAACAAAAAAAGTAAACTCTCCACAATACAGTTATCCATTCGAAAATAGTTGATCAAGACTGACATGATTTTTACGATGTAAAAACAACGCAAAATTACCATCCAACTAATTTTATTATTTATTCAACAAAATAACTACATCGAAAATGGTAATTCGTTATATTGGTGATGCAGCGAAATATGTGCATGTTTGTCCAGTTACTTTTATCTTTATTGACGATATTACTGTTATAAAGACAAATTTTACGACACAAAATATTGCAGAATAACAGTTAAATTAGCATAAGAATTATGTGATAAGTTGATTTGAGTTTTTCTTATATTGCTTTAGGTTGAAACAGAGTACATTGATTTTATGATTGTTTGGATATAGTAAATTAATTAAAGGTGGTATTTCTAAACTGGACTTTAAGAATTAATATTGAATCAACAGTGGATCAGAACAGGATAGAGTGCCGCCGGGGTACTTATTGAAAACCGACCAATCCATTAAATTTTTGGGAATCGCAACAAACTGAATGCATCCGTGATTTATACGAAAAATCGCGTAAATCAAACGTTGGTGAAACATGGGATGGCAAGCCGACTGAAACGTGACAAAATCTATTGAATTCCGTTTTCTCGGTTCATCCGATTGTTGTTAGAATTCTAGAGTAGGATGTGATGTTTTGCGCTACACAACCAAATTGGTATTTCTCATAATTGTTAGTAGTTAAACACGATTTGAAAGAAGCTCAAAAGAGCGAATGGAACTTGAAGAGGCAGTTTTGGTATAGGAGAAGAGCCCAACTTCCACATTTAAAGATACCAACAGATTGATCAAGACATCGACCTCATAGATCCAGATTTTTCTTTCTTTGCAGCAATACAGATTTCGCTTGTTGCAGTTGTTCTTCTTCGACGTCTTCAATGCTCAAACTAGAAACTTCATCGTCGTCTTCGTCTTTTGCCTCGACCCATTTTCTTATCGAAATCGTGGTCACCTTCACCGTCCTCTTCATCGACTTCATTCTCAGCCTCCTCTGTACCATTCTCTTCCTCATTGGAGGCTTCATCCAGTTCGGAATCATTATCAGATTCATCTTCAATCAATTGTTTAACTAGAGGACTTGATAATAGTTTCTTTTCAGTCTTTATTTTCTTCTTGGTAGCTACAATTAGTCGCCACGAAGTAAACGATACATGTCAAAAGAACAACACGAGGAAACGCATATAGAAGCGGAATTGTAGCTTAAATAAAAGAAAGAAGGTATCGCGGATGTCCAAAAGATCGAAAAGTGGAGCGATGAAGACCGCAAAGAAACATGCAAAAGAAGCCTTGTCGAACGTTCCAAGATCTGGATTTCAAAATAAGCGAAGCAACAACAAATCTTGAAGTTTCCTGCAATTTTGAAATTTTGACAATTTAGCCTTAGACTCCAAGAAGAAAAGATGCCAGAAAGTCATTTTCTTAAGACCTACAAACGGGAAGATTCAAAGCCAAAGAACAGCACAGAAAAAATGCGACTGTTAAGGAGTATTCTGGTGAAATAGATTGGGGCCCTTGGAAGACTCATCCTGCAAGTACGCAGATAATAACGGTTGGATTTGTCACAATTTTATCAGTCCACGCAGATTTTTTTTATATAAACATAACGGTATCGGAAATGTTGTCTGAATAAACGAGAAAAAATGTTTCCATTGATAAACCTTCAACTTGATAATACGAAAACAGATATCTCGCTATTGATAAGAGAAAAATCACGGAAAACACGTAAAAAATTCCAGTAACACAAAGCGAAATTCATTAATTGAATTTTTGTTTCTCTGTGATTAAAAATCAACCAATAAAAATGGTAGGGTTGAAGTCTGATTAAAAACAATAACAACAACAAAAAAAAATTGAATTCATTCCAGATATATAAGGTCAAAAATTTTAATTATAGATTTCTGTTAACTGTAATTACCGCACATTGTAAAAATGGGGGTTGCAGATGATAATACGTTATTGTCCGTTGTATTTTCGTAGAAAACTAATCCATCCATCACGTAAAATACACGACCCCCATATTACATATTTGCCGCGAAAAAATAAAATTTAATTATATGCTACTTAAATTAATGGGCGAGCACCAGTTCAAATTAACATAAGATGATTTGCATTTAAATTAAGTTTACACCATTATAATGAAAATAATTCATGAAGCATATTATGAGTAATGTTTATATGGTAATACATTTATCAAGTAGGTAGATATATATATAGATAGTTGGTATTTTTATGGGCTCTAGCTACCAGTTAAATTGTTCGAAATTTTCATTCGTCGAAAAAAGATGAAATACGAAAATCTAAGAACTGACAAAGTTTATTAATCGGTGTAAATTTATAATTAAGTTCTTGCTTTATTTCAGAACCCTTTTCAAAGATAACAAAATTGCATCAACGAATAAAGTTAAGTGTGTAAGGTAATTGCAGCAAAGACTAAAGAGAAGCGACGAAATGATGTAGAGAATAGGGTAAAGAGAGGGCCAAGATCGTCACCACCACCACCACTTGCTTTGACTATACAACGACGACGACGCCGCCGACAGAAGATAGGCGGCGGTGGTGGTGGTGGCGGCGGGTTTGGCACAACTCTCTTGGTATGGGGCTTGTCAACTTTTAACTAACTTTCCAATAATACCGTTTATGTGCAAGTCAAATACAAGTTTAAATTAGCTTTGCGAATAAATTAGTGAGTTTTGTGCGGCCTATCTCGGCAATTATCGCGCGAGACGCCTTCTTTGTAATTATTGTTATTCAAAATTATGGAATTTTAGATGTTTTATTATGCTGATTTCATAGCGCTCAAAGCTGATAGAGGGTTAGTTAGAAAGGTTTTCTCTCCGACACCCCTTCTACATCTATATAGATATATGACAACTTCTTCGTTGCGACATCATACAAAATAATGCTCTATATAGAGTGTTAATCGTAGTTAATTTTATCACAGCATCAGCGGAACTTATCGTAGGAGGTATTCAATATTTGGAGGCGTGGTGGGGACCCCTTTGGCGGCCGAAATTGGCGATGAACACGTCCACGAACAAATGATCTTGATTTCTAAACATTTTTAAAGAAATTCCGAGGGTTTCTTGCACCTAGTTGTCCAATTGTCCGGCCATCATTTAGAAGACTTGCAGCAATCAAATAACTCTTGTAAATATAATTACGATATAAATTCGGACCGATTCCCACTTTATATAAGCAACAACACACAGAGTGAGAGAGGAGTGAACCGAAATGACTCACGCAAAAGTAAATTATACATTGAAAAGGCTTTAATATAATGAATTCATTCATATGCATGAGGCGGAGTAGAGAATGCTGGAGCAATATTTGGTGGCGTAATGAAATGAATTTATGCAGAGCTGTAATGCTTGAATATTTAGCATATACCCCGTTCATCCTCCCCAGGACTACAACTATGTTGTATTATAGTAGTCATTTTACCTCCCCCGCCCGCCCCTTATACATGGTTGTTTTCGGCCGCCTCTATGATTCCGTCGTTCGTGTATCTTGCCACCGATAATTCGACACTTATTGTTATCATTTCTATTGTAACATTTCAATAGATATATGTATAATATATACCTGGACCTAGTGTGTGTGTGTGGGGGGGGATTAGTGTAAGGGTTGGTTTATCCTAGCTCTCATCATCAAAACGACATCGAACCCGAAGATTATCGTTGTTTACTGTGCGAATGGGGTTGGTTGGTTGGACGAATCAAATCGTCGGCCTATTCATAATATTCCGATAATAAATTCTCTAATGATAGATAATGACGATAATACGTCTTGTCTGGGGTAAGCAAGAGTCTAACTAGACGCGCGCGCGAGGAGACAACGACATTTGTTGCTGGTTGTTGATGTTGTTGTTATCGTCGGACGCGAAAGGACAAATTAGATTGGCCAGTCTCGTAAAAGATACACACACAACACAAAACAACACTCGTGCGCTTAATAATATAAGGCTTAAAAATAATTTCCCAATTACAAAACATGGAATATTAAATAATGCATTTGCATAATGAAAATACACACCAAAAAAAAAAAAGTAACCTTAAGTTTATTAAGCTTCTGTATCAATCGCTAATGGAATATATTTCATTTGCATAAAAATTATTTTAATTAAACATTAATCCTGTTATCAGCAGAAATTCGTCATATTCTATAGGTTAATTAATCTTAAGTAATTATTATAGTCAATATGCAAAAATGTCTTGTAACAATAACAAAAACACACAACAAAACAAAAAAAAGGACACAGTTCTTGAGTGGTATGTTCTTGTTAATTCTGCGCCCGAGGTGCTAGATTCGCATTGTTTTCAATCTTAACCCTTAACAATAATCTCATGCTATTCATTTTATTGTTACGAAAAAGCTATATCTCTCACTCGTCTATCTATGTTTGTTTGAATGGTAGGAAACTGCATTTCCGACAAGACAAGTGTACGACAGTTGAAGTACCAGAACAGGATATTATTCCTGCTGGCATCAAAAGTAAAGGACAATTTACTTGTCTGTTCAGATTGCCCGGTTAGGCTGTTGTTAAGTGGGATAATTGCAAATTCGCGTGATAAAATCTACAGTTATGGCATTTTATCGAAATATACGCTTGAATAGAAAGCCTAATTTGAAGATTGAAATCAACTTACCTGAAGATTTCTTGAATTCGGCGTCATTCTAATACGATAATAGTTACTTTTCCTATACTTTATCGACTAAAAACTCAATGGTAAAGTAGAACTTTATCCAGTTTATCGAGGATAAGAAAAGTGTTCTTTGACAACTAACTAAATAAAAACAAATGACAGTTGTTTATGGAAATCCATAGCAACCGACAGCAAATAAACAAAAACAATTGCTAGTTGTTAGGGAAATCCAATAGCAACCAACAACCATTGACAATTGTATGAATAATTAATGTAATAACTTATTAGAAAATTTAAAAAATAAATTAAAAAAATTAAGGGCAAGTATTGGAAAAAATCTTGTACTGCACACGGTGGTGAAGACACTTTATCCACGCGCGGATAGTTTGGCGGTTGGTTGCTAGTAGATTTCCCTAAACAACTAGCAATTGTTTTTGTTTATTTGCTGTCGGTTACTATGGTTTTCCATAAACAATTAGCAATTGTTTTTGTTTATTTGCTGTCGGTTGCTATGGGTTTCTATGAACAACTAGCAATTGTTTTTGTTTATTTGATATTGGTTGCTATGGGTCTCTATAAACAAATAGCAATTGCTTTTGTTTATTTACTGTGGTTGCTACGGAAAGCCATAGCATTTGTTTTTGTCTATTTATTTGTCAAAGACATCTCGATCGTAAATTAGCACTTTAAAGGATTCGAACGACAAACATACTTGGAAATTTAGTAATCCTCGGGTTAGACTTGCACTATTTTTGCTAAAGACCTTTATGTCCTCAGACAACAATTTTGGGACACACAATAAAATTGACAAAAAGGTCGCCAGCATTAAGTCAAAGCTCAGTTACGCTTAAGTTCCGTTTTGAATTAACTTAACTAAACTTTTTGCAAATGTAAATACAACTTTGTGCACTCCATTGTGATTTCCTCAGCGCTCACATCACATTTTATTGCCTCAGATGTAAAATCTCTTTCTTCTGGAAAAGTTTTTGGCGCAATAAAAATCAAAAGCAACCACAAAATTACGATTGACAAAAACATTAATTAAAGTTTGCTGAGTAATTGTTTCGAATAAATTACTCCGAAAATAGTATTAATAAGCTTGATAATGACGCAACAAATTCTACTTTAACCTAATTTCACTGGGTTTCTGAGACACTCATAAATCACCGTATAAAAGAAACATTGATTGACGAATTTATTATCAAACCTACGACGAGCCATATTTGCAAACGTATTATCGACGAAAAAAAAATGACTCTTCTATTCCACTGAAAGAGGCTAAAACACTTGTTCAGTATCAATGATGGAGATAACCGATCGGCCGATTCTGAAACACTTTAATTCCCATATCACCTTTCCATAAAACTCATTCTAGTTATATAATAATTACAACATATAATTGGTAAGAAAGTAACATGTAATTAGAGAAAATGTGTAACATTTAATTGCTAATTGAGAGTTTGTTGGACGATGCAATGTTAGTTTTAATTATCTAATAACATGACTACATCAATACGCAAACGAAACTATTGGTTCTCGACAGGCTCTAAACATTCAGATAACACGAGACGAGAGATGAGACGAAAGAGACTTGTCTCTCGTCTTGTCTCGAAAATCGCGATACGCCATCGTTAATTGAAGACCAAAGACCAGACGAGAGCGGTCTGTCTCTTTCTTTCAACGAGAAATCTGTCATCATCAATCTCGGCATCAGTAATTCGAGACGAGAGATGAGGCGAAAGAAGTCTGTCTCTCGAGGTGATGGAGTAATTGTCTCTCGAAAATCAAGGCGAGACGCGACGCGAAACGACGAGAGACTAGTTGCGAGAGGTATATCTCTCGTCTTATTTCAACGAGACAATCCGAGACGGTGTAAGTTGCTGTCGAAAATCAACACGAAACGAAACATCTTTGTTTAAGCGACAAATCGCTGATCATCAATCTCGGCATCAATTACTACGAGACGAGAGATGAGACGAAAAAGAGACCTGTCTCTCGTCTTGTCTCAACGAGAGGAATCCAGACGATATAGTAATTTTCTCTCTAATCGTTAATTCAAGACCAAAGGCCAGGCGAGAGAGCGGTCTGTCTCTTTCTTTCAACGAGAAATCTCACATCGTCAATCTCGGCATCAGTAATTCGAGTCGAGAGATTAGGTGAAAGAAGTTTGTCTCTCGTTTCATCTCGACGAGAAACCGAGACGATGGAGTAATTGTCTCTCGAAAATCAAGACGGGAGGTGACGCGATACAATGAGAGACTAGTTGCGAGAGGTATATCTGCCGTCTTGTCTCAACGAGAGAAACCGAGACGGTGTAAGTTGCTCTCGAAAATCAAGACGAAACGAAACCTCTTTGTTTGAACGACAAATCGCTCATCATCAATTAATACGAGACGAGAGATGAGACGAGAGCCTCTCTTTCGTTTCTTTAGAGATTTGTCTTAATCTATGTACTTTTTGGAAATTCCCGCATATTATGCACAAATCTAAAGATAAATAATTTTTCTCAAAAGTAACCATTTAATTGTTTATCCTTTTCCCAATAATAATTCAAGCATATACATTCTGTATATAAATACAGAACCGAACTAGTGCTGTTGCTTTCTATCCCCATTTAGATTGAAAAATATGTGAATATCTGCAATCTGTATTGATCGTTTGATAAACCATTTTTTAAAATAAATATTCTTTAAAAATGGTCATCATTTTGAATATCCATGTACAGTTACGGGGGATTGATCACAGACAGAGAGCGTACTACTGGGCGGGGGTGAGCGTATAGGGGTGGAAAAAATAATAAATATCGCTCCAAAATAAAAATAAAAACAAAAAAAATTACCATCGAATCTATACCACTACTATGCAATATAAATATTCATCTATAGAAAATAATATGAGTAATCGGACACTACTAACTATACAAAAAAATTAAAAAAAAAAAGTAGAGTAATAAATTCGTATAAATATGAAAATTTGTAGAGAGTAGCGAAATAAACCAGAACTGATTAAAAAGAATAAAAATAATACAGTCGATATTTCGCATTAGGTAGTGCAATTTCAATGATTATACGCTGGATTAATAATAAATAATAATGTATAAAGTTTCGATAATGTCCTTTCGATGTAATGCAGCAGGATTTCCACCGCAATCTCGACGACTCTATTAAGAAAATTGTTATTAAAACAATTGATAAATACAATACAAACTGTCTCTAAGTCTTAGGAGGCGAGTAGTTTTAAATGTTTCGGGTGGTGGGTTCCGCACGAAACGTCGCGATGTTGGTGGTGGTGGTAGCGTCCAGTTGCGACACCTCGTCCCCAACACACCGCCGCCGTTGCCGCCGCCACCATCCCAAGCGCCCATTAATACTACCGATATTGAATGATGTATCATTGCGCCATAAAAACGCAGGAAATGTGATATGGGAGCGGCCTGCATATATACATACACACATACTACAGAAACTAAATTACTGGATTTTTCGAAATGAAAAATAACAAATAGCCCAGCTTACTCCCTCTCTGACGATATGATGGCCCATAATTTATATTCCAGCGCTACCGTGTGTATATATATATAGTATGTTGCGCCGATGAACATTTATTTTCATTTTTATTATCAGGAGATTAAAATTGTTGCAGTACATGGAGTCATTTGAATATTCGGGGAGGATTTGTTTGACGAAGATCCGAAAACCTTGCCATTGTTGTTGTTGTTGTTATTTAGATTGACTCGTCGAATTGTTCTCAATAATTCACACACAAATATGATAAACAATTTTTCGGATGAATAAACAAAAACAAAAACAAAACAGAGGGACAAAGAAAAGAAAATACCTACATAACTGTTCCACTTATAAATCATTTGTGATTTATTATTGGAAAACTTCAATATATTATCGTAGTAGTCTGGTATTTATGATGATTTTCTTGCAAATCGTTATTGTTGCCTTTTAATGCCTCTCATTTAGCTTCAATGAGCCCCCCCACATAATTCGCAAATTATATATTTAGAGAGCATATTGAATTAAGGTACCATCTTCAAAACGAGTTTGTAATTTGCATAATTTCCATGGGTATCTTGAAAACTTATCAATAATTGCATGTGTTCTGCATATATTGAACAAACTCTTTATGTAAACTCTACAGAGGCAGAAAGAGAGAGAGAGAGAGAGAGAGAGAGAGAGAGAGAGAGAGAGAGAGAGAGAGAGAGACAAACACAAACAGAGATAAATCGAGACGATGTAGTAATTTTCCCTCGAAAATCAGACGAGAGGAGACGCGGCGACGCAGCATCATTAATACAAGACGAAAGCTCAGACGAGAGAGAGAGAGGTCTGTCTCTCGTCTTGTCTCGACGAGAAACCGAAACCTGGAGTATCAGAATGAAACGAAACATCTTTGTTGCAACGACAAATCTCTCATCATCAATCTCGGCATCAATTAATACGAGACGAGAGAGAGAGAGAGAGAGAGAGAGAGAGAGAGAGAGAGAGAGAGAGCTTGTGGCAAGGTACATGCAAACTTCTAAGACTGTATGTGGAGCTGAGACTGAAATCCTTTTGCATTTTTAACATTCATTTCCACAAACACAGAGAGAAGGGTCAGAGAGAGAGAGAGAGAGAGAGAATCAGAAAGACACAAAAAGAGAGAGAAATCCAGACTATGTAGTAATTTTCCCTCGAAAATCAGACGAGAGGAGACGCGGCGACGCAGCAAATATTAGGCGAGAGAGGTCTGTCTCTCTTCTTGTCACGACGAGAAAGCAAGATCTCGAAAATCAAAACTAAACGAGACCTCTTTGTTTCAACCACAAATCTCTCATCATCCATCTCGGCATCAATTAATACGAGACGAGAGAGAGAGAGAGCTTGTGGCAAGGTAGATGCAAACTTCTAAAATTGTATCTAGAACTGAGGCTGAAATCCTTTTGCATTTTTATCATTTATTTCCACAAACGATTGAATCTCTGAGTTTTTTTCTGAAGCAAACAGAGAGAGAAGGGTCAGAGCGAGAGAGAGGGAGAGAGAGAGAGAGAGAGAGAGAGATTCAGAAAGACACACACAAACAGAGAGAAATCGAGACGAAGTAGTAATTGTCTCTCGAAAATCAAGACGAGAGAAGACACGACACGACGCAGCATCATTAATACAAGACGAAAGACCAGACGTCTTGTCTCGACGAGAAACCGAAACCTGGAGAATCAGAACGAAAAGAAACATCTTTGTTGCAACGACAAATCTCTCATCATCAATCTCGGAATCAATTAATACGAGACGAGAGCGAGAGCGAGAGAGAGAGAGAGAGAGAGAGAGAGAGAGAGAGAGAGAGAGAGCTTTGGCAAGGTACATGCAAACTTCTAAAACCGTATCGGAGAAAATCGTTGATTTACACAGAGCTAACGAACAAATCAGGAGAAACTCTTATTGTTGAGATCACCAACTTCAAATCCATTGTTTATTTAAAAAGAAGAAACAGCTGTGCTCTTGACCTAAGAAGAGGGCGCCACAAAGTCATAATAAACGAAAAACACCAGAGCGGCACAACCAACCAGAAGCAGTTCCAAGCTTCAACTGTTTGGACGGTGTTGAAGGGAGGCAAAATTTTCCCTACTGAGGGCAAAACAACCCCAGAATTACACATAAAAGAGTTTTGAGGACAATGAGATGAATGTAACTGTGAATCCTGGAGCTTACGTTTAAATGCTTGTAGCATTTTTTCTGCAGCTCAAAAAATGGAAGAGGCTGTTGAAGAATTGGGCGACTACAACTCGATACCCAGTTTTGAGCATTTGCGGTTTATTTCTCTGAAGAGATCTGTAGGAAAAGGTGCTCAAATGCCACCTTCACATCTTTCTAGAGCTAAAGGAGCGGATTATGGAGGAAGAGAATGCCGTATCTTAGGCACGCTGTTGAAAGCTTCAAAGATCGTCTGCAAAAGTGTATTTCTAACGTCCGGAATATCGAAAATCGGCCACTCTCTGTCTAACCAGTAGAACATCGAACGAATGTAACAAAAAGACACACTCTTCGTGAGAAAACTTAACATCCTCTCGCGATCTCAAGATCTCGTCAAGAAGACGAGAAGTTGATGCAGTCCAAATCTACACGTTACGAATTGATCACAGCTGTCTGCTGTTGTCGTTGTGAGAAACAAAAGACATTATCCTGAAGTTTTTACAGGATTAGTCCTGATCCTGTGAAGATAGTGTTTGATTAGAGGAATAGCAATATTAGCAACTGAAAAATTTGTTATTTGTTATTTTACGTCATTGAGAATATATCATGTAAATTCAATTAATCTCTAACCGTTTTCCATACACTTGGAAAAACCGATTTTTTCCCAAGTTTAAATAAATTATTTCTCTTACATTTCCCATGTAATATCAAGCCAACAAATAAAACAAACAGGAGAAAAAAAAACACCACTCTCACCCTCTCGTTGTCTCCACAACCCCCCCGCCCCGCCGTTCTCTTTCTCCTCATTGTACAAGTCTTTTGTTCATTTGTAAATCATACAATTTTTGTTTTTTTTCTGGTTTGTCGTGTTTGATATCATTGTATATATATATAAACCTATAAATGAAAGTCAATCAAAGTTGTAATTTAGAGATGACCGCACTTTTAATGAAAACCATTCGCATCCACCTTCAGCCACAAAAACACATTAAAATGGGACAAAATATAAATGAAAATTCGGGATATGCGAAGCTGTTAGAAAAAAATATCACACACACACACACACACAGACAGAGACACAGAGAGAGACACCACCCAACCCTCTATCAGACACCATCCAGCATGGTCCATATGGAAAATTAAAAATCATCAAATATAGGAATGGTGGTGGAGGGTCAGATGAAAAAAAAATATTACGTGCGTACAGATATTACAATTTTTTTTTTTTGTGTAATTTCTATTTTTATTAATTTGATTTTCGTTTTTAATTCCATTTTATGTTGCCTGGACGATTGTTTTTTATCGTTTCATATTTTTTTCGGGCAACAGCCCAAAAAAAACAACAACAGGTATTAATTACGATTTTGATTTTTTCTCTAGTAATTTTATTTATTGTATAAATTGGATAAGATGTGTCTTGTTTCGCGATTTATTGATACAAGATCGTCGAGTTTATATATTTTTTTTTCAGGTTCGATTTGATCGTTCGCTTGATCTACAACTCTATGTATATTAAAACAGATAATTACACGTAAGCAAAAGCTCATTATGGCCAAGTCAGGTAATTATATTGTTGGATGGTTGTAGGTACGCACACACACACACACACACACAGGTCTATACTTATATACAACCAGTTGGTTAATAATATTCGTAAAGCCGTTAATATTCGTTGTAATAAATTGCAAATGTACATGACACATTAAAAGCAAGAAAGATATACAAAGTCTACTTCGTATATCTTGACTTGATTCCGTATATATATATATATATATAGACACAGGGCCGGGCAAACTTTTTTGGCGCCCTTCTACGGAAACATCCCAAAATAAAGTGTCGACTTTTCGAATACCATATGGTGTCCCATCGAATTAGAATAATTCAAAAAAACACGATTATTATGGGGCACCGTTGAGTAAAAACCAGGCAACTGTAAAAGTGTAGTAAAAATCGACAGAAAGACACTGGCACTTACACTTACACTAACCACTAGACACGTTTAGAGACACACTCGGAGTTGTAAGAGCACTTTCCACCTTCAACCAGTCAATAATTCCCCTAGAAATCAAAATTTCCAATACAGAATCAAATCTTCTGTATTTATCAACAGTTCTAAGGTAGTACTCGTTTGTTTTTTGTTTGTTCAATTGTTAATAAAATGCTACAAATACAGTCCAATACGGGACGCCCTAAAAAGTGCCGCCTTAAAAATTATCGCTACGTGTTTTGCTGTGGTCTGGGCCCGGCCCTGTCCGTATATATATTGTGTTACTTATAATCGAGATTGGCTAATTTATATCAATGTATATTAAGTCCAATGTGTTCCTTTAAGTATAATAAGTATATGTGATCACGTCTATACAACATTTATATACTCTACATATATATATAAACGAACTTAAAATTCAATTACTTGTTTCGCTGTTAAATAGAAATTAACGTTAGTTTAAATTGAAAGTTATTACATTTGATTACTGCATGTTAGTTTTATGTATATATATAGATATATATATATTTACACACTGGACTGGAAATTTAAAGTTTCATAAATGGCAATCAATAAAACTCCTCTATCAATTTTATCTTATAAATAATCAATTTTCTAATGAAATTGTTACAATGTTTTACATTTAAATGATTTTTCTTATTTGTGGCATTTGAAAGCAGACTTTATAAAAAGTGCCACAACCACGTATGGAAGTTTAAAAATCCGTTAATAGTGTTAAATTAATTTTGTTTTTTTTTGTTAATAATAAATAACAAATAAGTAATATGTGGGGCAGTTTTTATGCTAATATCAACTGTTGTGTGTGGTTGGCATACTTTCGATTGTTCGATTTGTCAACGATAAAGTTTTGAAATTTTCAGAATTTTCATAGATCGCTGAAGTCCATTTCAGTGACAATAATGTACAGCGTGGCCCATATTCGATGGTTGTACAGGGTATCTCCTATAATTCCTGTTCTACTTTTTCGACAGTACTCAGATCGTGTAATTGGATTTTTGCTATGTTCTTTTGTTTTCGAGTTATTTCCGGTTTTTCATTTTTTCAAAGCTGCCTTATATCGCATAGACTTCCTGAAATGTTGATACTTTTCTACTGTTTCTAGTGCAGCTTTTAAAGCTCATTTCATTTCGGCTAATTAGATTTTCTCTAGCTTTCACCGTTAGTTATTTTTTTTAATGAAACCTATATTTAATTTATTGCTCATTAAATTGCTTATTTTTTTCTAATTTCAAATATATATAGTTTGATATAGTTATTTTCAAAAATACAAGAGTTATTTTGAAAATTTCGAGTTTGCAAAAATTATACTCGAAAGGACTTTAGAGTGCCATGAAACAAATGTTACTTATTGCAAAATAAAAAAACAAAAGAATAAATACATAGCAACCAAAATAATAGTTCGTTGTCAAGCTAAAAAACAATTGTTTCATATCACTCTAAAGTTCTTTGATGGCACTTTTTTAAGACTAGTCAGATTTTTCGTATAATTGTTTTGTTATCAAGTCATTTCCGGTTCTTCATTTTTCACAATTTCGCAGGTGCCCTCGAAGAAAACTTAATTTCTTTTCCATTACTTCTAATACAGGGTTTTTTTATAAAATTTGGAGTGATAGGAAAATTATTGCTATACGATAAGTTGGCGTAATAGAAAAAACAAAAGAATAAATACATACCAACCAAGATTGATATAATTCGTTGTCAAGCTAAAGTAGCAATTGTTTCATGGCACTCTGAAGTGTTTCCAGTATACTTTTCCAATACTTATTGTAAATGTAAAATAGCACTGTATGCACCTCAACGGTAAACGGTAAAAACGGTAAAAACCAACGAGTGGTTAAGAAAAGTGTTGTCTTTGACCACTAAATAAATAACAACAATTGCTAGTTGTTTATAGAAACCCATAGCAACTGACAGCAAATAAACAAAAACAATTGCTAGTTGTTTACAGAAATCCATTAGCAACCAATAGCTATTGTTAATTGTATGGTTAATTAATGTATTATTAGAAAATTTAAAAAAAAAATGAATAAATTAAAAAAGCACCTCAACGGTAAACGGTAAAAACGGTAAAAACCAACGAGTGGTTAAGAAAAGTGTTGTCTTTGACCACTAACTAAATAATAACAATTGCTAGTTGTTTATAGAAACCCATAGCAACTGACAGCAAATAAACAAAAACAATTGCTAGTTGTTTTCAGAAATCCATAGCAACGGACAGCTAATAAACAAAAACAATTGCTAGTTGTTTACAGAAATCCATTAGCAACCAATAGCTATTGTTAATTGTATGGTTAATTAATTTATTATTAGAAAATTTTAAAAAAAATTGAATTAATTAAAAAAGTATTGGAACAAATCTTGTATTGCACACGGTGGTAAAATCACTTTATCCATCTTATACAGTAAATTACTGTTGTTTTTTATTTTGTATTCTACCAATATATAGCAACAATAATCACTACGTATAGCAGTTGTTTCATGGCACTCTAAAGCGATTCAAATCTAATTTCTGTAATGTTCATATGCAAAGGAGAGAGAGAGAGAGAGGATAAAAGAGCAAGTGAGAGAATAGTTATTTAACAAAAAAAAAGTGAGTTATTTGAGAAATTACAAAAAGATTAGATAACTTAAAAGCCCTTAGAGAGCCATGAAACAATTGCTACTTTAGCTTAGCAACGAATCACTAAGTTCCGTTACTATATGGATTTATTCGTTTATTTCTTCAATTATACCAACTTATAGTAACAATAATTACTAGGAAACAATTGTTTCATAGCACTCTAAACAGAAAATCTAAATTTCAATTTAACACTAACATTTTTGAATAGTATATTAAAGAACAAGTGTCAGAAGTCGACAATTATTGCACGAGTCCAAGTTTTGCGAGTTTTGAAATTTAGGAAAATTGGTGGCAGTTGGTGTTACTAAAAAAAAACAATTGAACATTCAGCTAGGAAACTTCGATTGTTTTATTTTTCACTCTTATTGTTAGTCAACTGTTTTTTTTCTTCGCCATATTGCTTATTTAACAATGAGTGAAGAATTTTCATGTACTCCACCTGAAATAAGGGAAATTGGATAAATCCAAAGATCAGTACGAAAAACGGTATATTAAGTATGTTGTTTTTATGATTTTTGACAGTTGTCAAAAGCAATGAAAATGTTACCAACCTAGTGGAAAAAAAATTACTAAATTTTTTATTTCAACACTAGTATCGAAATGAGCTCATTTCGATACAGTAGCCAGTTTAATAATAGCGCTATTATTGACGCAAAATAGAAAATAGCACTTTATGCACCTCAACGGTAAACGGTAAAAACGGTAAAAACCAACGAGGTCAAGTGTTGTTTTTGACCACTAAATAAATAAGAACAATTGCTAGTTGTTTATAGAAACCCATAGCAACCGACAGCAAATAAACAAAAACAATTGCTAGTTGTTTACAGAAACCCAATAGCAACCGACAACCATTGATAATTCTATGGTTAATTAATGTATTATCAGAAAATTAAAAAAATATAATAAATTAAAAAAGTATTGGAACAAATCTTGTACTGGAAACGGTGGTAAAATCACTTTATCGTCTTATACAGTAAGTTAGTGTTGTTTTTTATTTTGTATTCTACCAATTTATAGCAACAATAATCACTACTTATAGCAGTTGTTTCATGGCACTCTAAAGCCAATTCAAATCTAATTTCTGTAATGCAAAAGAGAGAGAATGGTTATTTTAAAAAAGAGCGAGTTATTTGAAAAAATTACAAAAAAGATTAGATGGCCCTTAGAGAGCTATGAAACAATTGCTACTTTAGCTTAGCAACGAATTACTAATTTCCGTTGCTGTATATGGATTTATTCTTTTGTTTCTTCTATTCTACTATAGTAACAATAGTACTAGGAAACAATTGTTTCATAGCACTCTATAAACGGATTCAAATCTAATTTTTGTTTATTTTCACTTACAAATCAAAAATTTCAAAATAACACTAACATTTTTGAAAATAGATTTAGTAACTCGGAAACAAAAAAACATAGCAAAAAGCTAATCCAGCCACTCTGTACAAGCATTTGTTTGTTGCCATACAATTGAAAGGCGCCCGCTAGAAATACTAGAGCCCTAATATTTCTAAAATACGTACAACTAATCATAAATAAATTCAAACGCTATGTATAAATATATGGGAATTGTCCGAAATGTATCGATTGACCGTACGGCCTGTAAATACCTGTTGGTTTAAATTAATTCAACAAATGAGTAAAATGTGATTAAATGGTGTTATAACAAATATTGATAACAACATTGGTATTTAGAATAACAATAAAATAGACTGAATATTGTGTTAATTTTGCAAATGTACAAAAATTATTTCCTAATAGAAAGTTTAATAATAAGGAAGTGGAAATAATTGAATTTATCAAAACGATCTCTTTTGTCTTGTAGGATAATTTATTATTTTTTTTGCTTGAAATTATTCTTTTAATAACCGATAGTTTATAGTTATAAAATTTAATATTTATTTAGAGAAATTTCAAAAAAAAAAAAATTTAATAACCATCTCAGTTGATAGTTTTAATTATTTAACATTATAATTAAGAACGATGGGGTCTATTTTGATGTTCGAATTTATTACAAGATAATTAATATCAATCCAACCAAGTAGACATTAAAGTTCATATCGTATAATTTCCATCAAAGGTGCACTTTGTATAAGGCTACTTATACCTTGTATTTATTTAATAAGAAATCATTTATAATGGAATAAAAAAAAAAAACATCAAGCCTTACATTGTAGTCTTTATTAATATTATTCACATAAAATTAATTTAATTCAACATTTTTTCCGTACCACAATCGAGATAATTACCCGCGTTCTCTATTTAATTAACTGTCTTAATCAACAATTCTAATTAATAAATTTTAGCCAGTTATTAATTCAACTTTCGCCAAGAAATTTGCAGGATTGTACGAAATTTTTAACGGTTTTTTAATCAAAAATTTGAAAGCATTATGTTCGTGTGGTTACGCGTGTTACAATCGTCTTTTTTCAAGCTATTGGCTATTTTTCGTATACAGTGACGACAAACGGTCTAGACACATCCACCCACACACAGAGATAAGGGCGATAGTTGACGTCATCCACCCTTAATTCGCCTAATCGGCTTTCCTATATTGTTGTCGCGCCATTTTAATATTGCGTTACAGACACAACAAACGCTGACGCAGACAATTGCAAGTAACATAACATCTCAAGGTCGAGCGGCTCAAATCGAGCAGTCGCTGGACTGGCTGAAGGTGGCCGAATCACATTCATCTATGTTTTAACATGGGAAATTCTGATTCATCTTTTCTCGGCCAACAGGCGCGGATAGTAGCCGATACACATAATTCCACTATTGCCAGATTTAGTGAAAATTCATTCGACCTAATGATTTAACAGATTTAGCAGTAATAGGCGTTTGTTGTGTCTGTAGCCATTGGCTTGGGCGAATTTTTAGCCAGCATTTCGTCTAGCTTAAGACAGTTTGTTTTAATTTGCTATTTATAACATACGAATTCTATCCAAATAGTATATCTATTTACTATACAAAGTGGTAAAGTTATACTTTATCCAAGAGCAGAAGTCCGCAAGTGGATAAAGAGACTTACCACCGTGTGCAGTATAAAATTTTTTTTACTTACATTTCAAACTCTTTTTTATTTAATATTTTTAATTTTCTAATAAGTTTTGACATTAAATATTCATTCAGTTGTCAATCGTTGGTTGCTATTGGATTTCTCTAAACAACTAGCAATTGTTTTTGTTTATTTGCTGTTGGTTGCTATTGGATTTCTATAAACAACTAGCAATTGTTTTTGTTTATTTGCTGTTGGTTGCTATGGAGTTTATCCAACTCAACCGTTGAGGTGGGTTAAAGTGTTACTTTACCATCGAGTTTTTAGTCAATAAAGTAGGATTTTAACTGCAAGTATTCAACAAAAATCATTTATTTCTAATGCCTAAGTCGTATTTAAAAAACTTTAAAACCAGCTTTAGGTCGTCGGATTATCGAATATTCGGATTAACGAGAAATCAAATATGGATATTAAAAAAAAAAACTACAACAATTATTATAATATTTGGCCGGATTATCGAGAGTAACTGAAGTGGTTACAAACTTTGATTAATAACAGTGTTAAGTCCGGATTAACGAGATCTGATTGTACTTCAAAAGACGTAGTTAAACGATTTGAAGAGACTTTTAAATTATTTTTACATTAGTTCCGAAAAGAAGCTTCTGTACCAAACTATTTTATTAATTTATCTGTGTTTTTTTTTGCAATTATTTTCACCTGCTAATCGCCCATTAGTGTAGTATCCCAAATTATAGCGCCGGCTTTTTTATTATCAAACGATAAAGAAGAATAATTTGGCAGGTAAAATAGACCAAAAACTAGGAAGTTATCCCTCCTCTAATTCGATTATAAGCCGTTGCAAATATTTTGTTTATTTACTGTTATTTAATTAATATTTCAATCAAAACAATTTGATATGTTGGAATAACCAATGAAAATTGCTAAAATTATACGTAATTAACAGGTGATAGTTAACTTGCCGTATTTATTTCGATATTTTACAAAAACTTTTATGTAGCACAAAAAAAAAATAGAAGAATTCAATGTATCATGGTGTTTAATAGGAAATTTCGTATAATTAAATGAATTATCGTTTTGTAAAAGCTTATATAAGCAAATGAAATGTAAATTGTATAATTACGTTTTAAGTTAATGTAGACGCTAGAATATAAAATATATATAGGAAAAGTAATTATGTACTATTCGAAATTATGTTGAATAATTTTGGAATTTTTTATGTGAGACGTTCTAAATTTGTATTTCTTATTGTTCCCTTTTTTTTGTGTTTACTATTATACAGGGCCGGCTCTAGACCACAGCCAGCCTGGATGGAGCGACATAAAACAGTCTTAAGTCTGATAAATTTGCCCGATATCGGATTGCTGTTGAATACGGACGATTTGATTCAATTTGGAATTGAAAGAGTTTCAGTTTTTTTTTTTTAGAAAATTCTCTATGTCGAAATTTTAGTCCCAAACAAGACACTTTTTTTACACATTTTTGAAGTGAAACTTCTTTAGGCGCGATAGGGTAGTAAATTTTGTTAAAGCGTGACGAAAATGCGTGATGGGGAGTGGGGAAACCCTTCCCCACTCCCCAGCTGAGAGGGAAGAGTGGGAGCGTTGCCATAGCATCGCTTCTACTCTCTCGCACAGTTCTGCCAACTGTGTAAAATAAACACTAAAGTTTGTATCGCCGATCGATGTACACCGCCCTCTGTAATGAAACTAAACTTTCCAGGCCTACCGCGATTAATGATTTTCGTATTTATAATATTAAATTAAATGCGAATATTGTTTTGAGATAAGTGAAACATAGAAAAAAAACAATTGCAGAAAAGAATCGAGTCTTCAGGCAACGACAGATAGAAAATAAACACCAATAAAACAATGAACTTCATCTCTAACCTAACAAGTTTCACTTCTAATTTTCAATTTTTACACATTTTTCTGTTACTGTGTTCTTGATACGAACCGAACAAAAGACACTTACTTAATACAGTTTTTGCAGATTTGTTCGTTCAATTGTGTGTTCCAGTCTTTCAAGTATTTAATGTTGCTTCGAAAAATTGCATTTTTTTTGTTGTTGTTAATTAATCAACAGGCAATTATGGCGTTGCGATGGCGTAATAAAAAATAATAGCCCGTTGTTAAGGCGCCGCGTTGCTATGATAAACAACTTTTTTGCTGTCATTAAAAATGTAATCATAACCTCAGTTTTTCAGATGTCAAAGAAAAAATTACAAAAAAAACAAACAAAAATTGCTTCTTTTACTTATAGCATAAAATCATGAATACACCACGTGCATTATTTGCCTTATAACGCCCTTGGTATATTAATTAATGATGGATTATTTTTCAAATAAGTAGAAAAATAATTAACGAATGATATCCGGAAACACATAAAACTCGATCATTATTAATTTCCGGAGAGGGGCGCCGGCAATCAACGTGCCTGGAACACCAGAAAAGCTCGGTCCGGCCCTGACTATTTTACGTATATACTGTTGATGTGTTCTATCTCTTTCTTTCTTTCGTTTCCATTTTATTTAATTTGTTATGAATTAATTAATCGTAGTTAATATTTACTGTTCCATGACTAATTCGAAACACGAAACAAATTTTTAACGAAATAATGATAATTTTTCTTCTATATTAAAAGTAAATCTAAAGACAAAAATGTTATTAGCGATGCTCTATTATTTTACAATAAAAATGATTTATTTTTAAGCGTGCTTGTTTTGTTTTTTTTCTTCTTCATCGTGAAGCATTATTTTTACTAACATTTATAATTAACAAAATAATTTATCATGGCCATCTTGATGGATTATACAAAAGTGTGATGTTTAAATTTTTGTTTTCACTTCAATTGTTCTAGTCATTTCTTAACATTAAATGATTAATAATAATAATAGTAATGATAATAATTACTAATAGAGTTGTTTTGTTTTTATTGTGATATGAATGCGTGATTAGAAAAATATGTTGTATCACATAAATTTTTCTATGTTAAATAATTCAGATAATAATCGTAACATGACGTTCGCCCATTGTTTTTATAAGAGTCTATGTGTTGTTTGTAATTAATTTTTAACATTAATTACAAACAGCACACACACACAAAGACATAGTGTTTTTTTGTTTTTTTTTTGTCTATGGAAATACACCGTTAATTCTGCAAATTACAAGCGGTTCAAATTTTGCTCAATTTTGACCGACTTAACAACCATGAAACAAGAGAAAAAAAACGTACAGCACCGTTACAAAATCGTCCTTCTTGTATGAAATGCCTTCTTCTTCTTCTTGTTTTTGTTTTGCCTTTCTGAAACTTCTTTAGGCGCGGTAGGATAGTAAATTTATTCGAAGCGTAACGAAACTGCGCAACCCCGTGACTGGACACCCTTCCCTCTAACAGACAGCTGAGAGGAAAGAGTGGGAGCGTCGCCATAGCAACTGTTTAAGATAAACACTAGGGTCTAGATTTGGTAGCATTGATCGATGTACAGCGCCCTCGGGAACGTAACTAAAATTTCCTGGCCTACCGCGATTTATGATTTTTGTATTTTTAAAATAAGTGAAATGTAGAAAAAGACAATTACAGGAAAAAACGAGCCTTCAGGCAACAACAACAAGAAAATAGTTCGTCAATTGGATACCACATAACCATATCCTAATCCTAAAAGTAAACTTCATCTCTAACCTAAGACGTTTCACTTCTAACACACTTTCAATTTTTTTCATATTATTTCTACAGTCTCTCACTGTCCGATTTATGGTGTGTTGCAAACGCGACTTAAGCTAGACTTCGTTTTAAGCCGACTTTGAGACAAGACAACATACATGCGAGATTTTCCTGGTATAGTTTCAGGATTATGGTATTGTTTGATAAAAAACCGATCGGATACGGTAACTGGATTATCGTCCACGAAAATTTGATTTGACAACACTTTTCTACTCCATCATATCAATCATTATCCAACGTTTTTTTTTGTTTTTTTTAAGATCAATATGGGAAAAAAACGACGCTGCTTGAATTACAAATAAATTTCACGATAAAGTTGTCAATTGAAAAAGAGAGAGGAACAGTAGCTTTATAAAAAACTTGCTATAAAAATTTTAAAAAAACACAATAAAAATCGTTCGTTTTGTGTGAAATGAAGTAGAGGCGGCTTTTTTGGATTTGTTGTGATTACGACTAAATTCTTTTTTTTATAGATACATTTATGGAATTGTCAGCGTACGTACGACATTGACAAATAACGTTATGATGCATTACGAATACGAAATAAGTCCGTATTTCTATAGGTCCTGAAACATAACTCAATTGGACATAAAACTAAAAACAAATATACAAACGTGCGACTCGCTGTTAATTTGATCCGAAAAAGCCGAATTAACGTTGCCTGATTGTAAGTCCTTCATTTATGATGGTAAGAAATCTTTCAACAAAAACAAAAGCAAAAATCTTAAGTCTTTCCTATAAGGACTGTGCTAAGTGGAGGTAAACGCAGTAATTAAAGCTTGACGACAAGACCGCCGATTACCTTAATAGTTTATCATAACCGACACACATGCAGAACTTGTTAGAAATATACAGCCATAATTCTATTAGTTTTTTTTTTAATTATTATTTAATAGTAGAAGATTTAGCAACCGGACGTCTGCAATTATCGCAATCAGGGTCGGCGCGAAGCTTTCATAACACTGAGAGTTCCTAGATTTAAGTTGGTACGCTTGATATTTCTAGGGATTTATTTGTTTGTCCGTTTAACGAGATATCGGTCAAATCTAGTAACCTTTTGGTCGGTGAATTTAGTATAGCAATTGTTTTTGTTTATTTGCTGTCGGTTGCTATGGATTTTCGTAAACAACTAGCATTTGTTTTTGTTGATTTGTTGTCGGTTGCTATGGTTTTCCATAAACAACAAACAATTGTTTTTGTTTATTTGCTGTCAGTTGCTATGAGTTTCCATAAACAACTACCATTTGTTTTTATTTATTTAGTTGTCAAAGACTTTGCCTGTTTCTGTTTCTGTAAAAAGTTAAGACTGTTCTACTTTTTTTTCAGTCGTCCATATAACATCAAGTATGAGTTGTACTGAAAAATATCGTCGCTGAAAGTATGCCGCTCCAGGTTACGTATCGAGCCGGTCCTGTTTACTATTCAAACTTTACGCATACAAAAAAAAGGTACGTTTTCCGTTACTTGTCACCAACTTATTTTCCACTTTTCTAATTATTGCAACATCTGACATTAATAAAATACTTCCTTACACAAATATGATAATTTTCACTATTTCAATACCGCTATCTGAAGGAAGTGCTTTGGGCATTACTTGTAAATCGTCGTTCCAAGCGTACAGAGTTTCTGTATCGAACCAGTGTTACCAACTCCCAAAAATATTTACCCCTAAGGCTCAAGTCAAAAACCCCTAAAATCGCCACAATTACTTGAAAATCCCCATTAAAAAAAACAACAACAATTTACATTTTATAATACTTCAAAAAAAAATCGTTTTCTTGTGGTTCTTTGGGGGTTGATTGACTAGATTGGGTTATCCCAAGGCCTATATTTGTAAATAAAAAGTCCCTAAAAATATAAAACCCCCCATATAAAAATCGCATCCCACTTATTTACCCCCTAAAATGTGTGGGGAAAACCCTTAAGTTGGCAACTCTGGTGCGGACTACACTCTAAACATTTCTGCGGCCATCATAGTTCGTGACACAATTATATTTGTAATAATCCGCACCAACAAGAACCATCTTTTTGTTACGTGTCAAAAACAAATGATCTTATAATCATCGAATATACTGTAATTATCGAGTTGGTAGTCGAAAAAACAAAAATCTAAAACTAAACAAAAACCCAACAAAATCATTGTAAGATGGAAGTTTTCCTTCATATAATGTCTAATTTGAAGTTGTTATCTATCCGGCCCCCGATAATCTTTCGATCGAATCCCAACAAAATTACATCAGTGTTATCCATTTTCTTGTCACGTCTTTCAACTAATCTCTTCGATCTTCTCAACTTGACCATTCTGTCTTAATTTTGAACGTATATTGTATGTTCCTTTCGAAAGAAAAGACTCCTGGGTAGATAATTTGCAAGTTGATTCAGGCACGCGCGCCGATGCAAAAACGCCTCCAAGAATTGTGAATTTCTATCAATATTTGAAGAACAAATTTTCCTACACAAATGGTAATTGAAGATAATAAAAAAAACACTATAGAAAAGGAGAGCTTTTACACTAATGGGCGAACAAGTGAAAGTGGCAGTATTTCAATAATCCTTTGAAGGCATTCCGATTCTCATCAATCAAACAAATTCGATCTCTTGATGTATAACAAAAAATAGGCCGATAAAACAGACTCCTACAAAATATCCCAAAACTTCCATAGACTCGCCAACTGTAGTGAAGAACAGAAAAACTGAATTGTGCGAAACCAACAGTTTCGTCCTCAGTAAAGCCTACTATCGGGACTTGGAGCCTCCAAATTGGAGGGGTCGATTATAGAAAATAGGAATCTGTCTATGACACAAAACTACTTCAACAAAACGGACCAGATCCTTTGATAGTTCCGATGGAGTATCCGTTGTTGAATTTTTCAACCATTGATCTGAATTTGGATGGGTGACAAATCAAATTAACGTTTAATTAATACAATATTCGTCTATTGTTATTCGAACGATATATTTTATAAACATTTTATAATGAGCTTATTATTATTAAATATATTCGATAGATTTATGTTAAAATTATTATAATTAAATTGCAACAACTTGTTAATTATTTCACAGATGTTTTACCATATAGAAAATCATAATTATAAGGGTATATAGGTAATAAATATACCTATATCTATACGGGAAAAATTAAGAAAAATTTAATGATGGTTTATAACAATCCATATTTATGCCATTCATTAAATAGTAAATCATAAATTATGGCACAGTAACCAGTTAACTAAATCGCCAAGTCCTTTAAACTTGTTGCAATCAACAGAGCAACGAAAAACACGGAGGCGTTGAATAGTTTTTTTTTTTTTTGAACAAAACGGCACAAAACAAAATGGCATTTCGTTATTGTATTGTTTCGATTTGCCTTTTTGTTAATTATTAATTATTTAAGATAAGTAGCAAATACGTAGCCATAAACTCATTAAAAATCGCGCAGAAAATGGGAAAACAAATCAAGTTGCTTGGTTTTGTCTGTTTCAACGATAGTCTTTTGTTATTGTTGATCTTGATTTATTTGTTATAAACAAATAATACAATAAATAAATTTAGAAATAATTATTTTAGACAAATCGCATTTTTTTGTAAATGAAAATTATTAAAAATCGTAAAAAATCAAATAAAATAATGACAAGGAAGTGAATAATTGTAAAACAAAAGAAAAAAAAATACAGATCAAGTTGCTTGGTATTGTCTACTTAAACGATAGTCTTTTGTTACTGTTTGTCCTAATTGTCATTTGTTTATAAACAAATTTATAACTAACAAAAAAAAAATAATTAAACAATTATCGTAGAAAAATAGCAACAAATTATCAATCACATCAAAGTAAGTAAATTTGGTACCCATAATTTGTAAAAGTAAAGAAGTAACAAATCAAAAATCAAATCAAGTTGCTTGTTGTTTTTTCTTTAACGATAATCTTTTGTTATTGTTTACCTAAATTGTCGATTGTTTATAAACAAATGCTTAACATTTAAAATTTTAAAAATAATAATTATTATAAAACATAGCGAAAATTGTATCAAATTGCTTGGTTTCGTCCATTTAAACGATAGTCTATTGTTATTTATTGAAGGTCTTGATTGTCATTTATTTAAAAATTTAAACAAAATAATTACAAATAAGCAAATTGATATTATCATTGGCACAAAAAACAAAAACAAAACCAATCAAGTTGCTTGTCAAGTTGTTTGTCTTGATTGTCATTTGTTAGAATTATTTAAGTCAGATCCGGACTGACCCATAAGAATGACCATCAGGTAATTGCTCAATTGCTTTAATTTTTTTTGTAAATTGGTAGATTATTTTTTAATTAGTAATTATTATCATTATTATTATTATTTAAGTAACTAGTTAAAGTTTAGACGGCAGCTGAGCTAAAGTTTTCTACTATCAAATACATGTTTGATGAGAATCGGTTTTTTTTTGGCGTGTATTTTAACAACTTGGACATTATTGTTGTTGTTGTTGTTATTGTTTGTTGTTTTGTATATGCTTAAATATTAAATTTTAAATTATTCAACGAAATCCGGGTATAAGAGGGCAATCTTCTATGTCTTACTCCAAGGAAATTGGGTATTAAAATGGCTATAGTAGCCCTAGGTATTTACAGTTAATTCCCAATTTTGAATTATGCAAATTACGTCCAAGAAAACAACAGGATAATCGAACAAAGATTTCTCCCAATTATAGTAAAGCGAAATAATTGATTTTTTTGTGTGTTTAACGAGACATCTGTCAAATCTAGTAACCTTTTGGTCGGTGAATTTAGTATAGCAATTGTTTTTGTTTATTTGCTGGCGGTTGCTATGGGTTTGCGTCAACAACTAGCATTTTTATTTATTTACTGTCGGTTGTCATGGCTTTCCATAAACAACTAGCAATTGTTTTTGTTTGTTTACTGTCGGTTGCTATGGGTTTCCGTGACCAGCATTTGTTTTTATTTATTTACTGTCGGTTAACATGGGTTTCCATAAACAACTAGCAATTGTTTTTGTTTGTTTGCTGTCGGTTGCTATGGGTTTCCGTAAACAACTAGCAATTGTTTTTGTTTGTTTGCTGTCGGTTGCTATGGGTTTCCGTGACCAGCATTTGTTTTTATTTATTTACTGTCGGTTAACATGGGTTTCCATAAACAACTAGCAATTGTTTTTGTTTGTTTGCTGTCGGTTGCTATGGGTTTCCGTAACCAACATTTGTTTTTATTTATTTAGTTGTCAAAGTCCTCGATGGTAAAATACTACTTTACCATCGAGTTTTTAGTCGATAAAGTAGGACTCTAACAAGAAAGTATTGGAAAAACTTTGCCTGTTTCCGTAAAAAGTTAAAATTGCTCTACTTTTTTTTTGAGGCGTATTATATCATTTTATCTAGTTTCAATGTTAAATTTAGTCGTTAATGAAACTATAAGCTAATCAATCTTTTTTTCTCGTTGTTGTTTATTTGTTTGTTCATTAAATTAATTAGTTATCTGATCAAAAAAATCAACTGAAACTGAATAAATTTTAATGTAATGAAGAAATAACATTATAAAGCCTATGCTTAAAGTCCCAATCTAAATCATGAATTGAGAGAGAGAGAGAGAGAGAGAGACCTCATTAAAATATGTAAATGCTGCCCAAAGCTAAATCATAAAGAACGTGAGCACTTTACATCAAACTTATATAATTATTATAAGGTGGTCTTTACAGGGGCTGGCTCTTGAAATTTGGTCAACCATTTTATATTATAATTATAGTGTTTTACATTCGAAAATTTAATGAGTTCATTTTTTGTTTCTTAATTTATTTCGCTTTACAACTATCATAAATTTTTAAATTTAGTCTTAAATTTTTGCCCTCTGTCTAAATCCACGTTTAAATACACTATCCATGCATGGACAATAGATCTGGATTTATTGTCCAACTGTATCTATCGCATTTTATCATTGCACTCAGTTGCGTACGAATCTTATTAATTGCATTTAAAACAGACAGCACTTGGGGCACAGCTTTTACAAAACTGCATTGTTATTATTATAGCAAATAATGTATCAAGGGCGTTATGAGACAAATAACGCCCGTTATGAATTTATTATATGGCATAAGTAAAAGAAGCAATTTATTTTTTTTGAAATATTTTCTTTGATATCTGAAAATTTGAGGTTATGTTCACATTCTTAATGACAGCAAAAAAGTTGTTTATCATAGCAACGGGTTATTATTTTTCATAACGCCATCGCAACGCCTGTTGTCAAGTAAACAATTATTATTTGCTTATTAATGCAATTGTTTTGATATCTATTAATGGTTCAATAATATATACGAATGATATAAATAAATATATCCAATTCGAATTGATTATTTATTTATTCAAAGAAAGCACAATAAGATTAATCGAGAAAAAAAACTACTTTCGTTTCCGTTTCGTTGCACTACTACCACCCTGTTCAGATGATTGCGGTTTGTTATTTTGGATTGTTTGTAATTTCGCCTCTAATAATTCCTTCTGAAAATTTAATTATTTATGTTATCTCGCACCCCACTCTTTAGAATATGATTATTATTATTTTAATTACCAATGCTTCATTGCGACGTACAAGTAATTTGATATCGTCCACATTTATTGTAGAACGTTTTGCATGTCTAGAATTTATTTAAAAAATTGTTTTAATAAACAATCGAAAATATTATAAAATATTATTAATACTTTTGAAAAGCTTCCAAATCCGTTGTATAAAGATTCAATTGTTTCCATATTAATTCGGCAATTAGATCTAACGCATCCGCATCAAATTCCACAGATAGTTCCGTACCAATGTCACGAGTAATCTGGCGGGCCGTTGTGTAAATCGCATGTTTCAGTTTCTGTATTGAATTTAATTAACAATTAAGATTTAAAAAAAAATTTGAAAATAGCGCTATTCGCATTCATCGATACAACTGGCGCCATCTATGCGCCAATAACAGCACTTATCATAACCTCTAAATTTGTGTTATTTATTTTCAAATATTTCCGTTTAATTAATTGATAAAAAATATCACCTGTTCCTTTGACATGATCCGTGAATCCCAGTTGCACGAATCTGGTTTATTTATTAAATTTTTGAGTCACAATCAAGTCTTTTTGTTTGCTACTTTAGCGCCAAAAATTATGTACAGATATCTATACTAGATTCACTAATTATTTGAGAAATCGAGAAAGAGAGATAGTAGGTATACTAAATTCACCGCCAATAGGTTACTAGATTTGACAGACGTCTCGTTAAACAACTACGTAATCCCAAGTTTGTAAGAGGTCATCTGGAGACAAAAAAATAAATCCCTTGAAATATCACTATATTCAATGGCACCAAATTAAATCTGGGAACTTTTTGTGTTTACTAGCCATTGCCAACATTGAAAAGATACTTTCCCCTATAATCCCAAAAACTTTGACCGTTAGTTTGTCGTTTTGTATCTTAGAAAAAATTGAAACTATTCAGATTTTTTTTTCGAAATTAATCTCACAATTTCCACAGATAATCAAGACTACAACTGACCAGTCCAAAAATCCCCAACTGTGTGATATGACATTTAACATATTTCAAGAATATAAATAATCCAAATAATCACAAAAGTTCTTAATCAACGGCTTAAATAGAATCACAAAATATTAACTAATCAGTATATAGACTTTAGCATTAAGTATATAAACAGTATAGCTGGCGCCATCTATCCGTGAGTAACTAAATGTCTCCTTAACCTTGCTCAGAAAAGTGGTTAATAATTCGTTTCAATTAATAAATAGTAAAACTCACCTGTTCTCTCGACATAATTGTTGCACTAGAAGCACAATAATTTATAGATACACTTTTAAATTGTATTTTTTACGTACACAAATTCAGCTTAAAACAACACAAATTCGCGGTCACTAGATTCGCTTGTTTGGCGCGAACACGACTAGAGATGGGAGCATTTTGTTAACACGTGTCTAAAAACAAAAAAATGGCGCGTTCTGTGGAAAAAAAACAACGTCATCGACGAATTTTACAATTAGAAAGAAAAATTGTACCTAACTATGTCACCAATCTCTCTAAGATATAGTCAATTTAAGAACCAAAAAGTTACTAGGTTTCTCAGGGTAAATGGAAAGATCCACATGTAAATAAAAAAAAATCACTAGATTCATGGGTACCAACCGAAATTGGGTTGATGAATATGCGATATACTTTCCCGTACAATCCGAAAATTTCAGTACAATTTTGAAAATTTATATTTTGTATTCTAGAAAAATTCAAAGAAGAATCCCATAGAGATGGTGAAAAAAATTGCACATCGGCAACAGCGCAAGTAATTGTTAGTGTTGAATTCGAAAGTGTTGCCAACATATACGAATTACACTACACTATCCTGTCGAAATTTTCAACAATTTTTAAGGTTATGTTGATGTTTTGTATTCGAAAAATTTAGTATAGCAAGAAAAACGGAAAAAATATGGAAACGAATAGAATAAATCTTGATAATTTACCAGACGATTGTCTACTCTACATAATAAATTTATTAGATAGCACCTCACGTTATCTATTATCACAGTAAGTTGATCGAGATTAATTTTTTATACTCTCTTTCAAATATTGTTCACAAATTGTTTTTTTTAGGACATGTAAACGATTCGAGAATTTGGTCGATTTACCGAAATTCTGGCGTATCATTGATGCCAGACAACCACCCTACCATTTAGACAAAACCAATTATTGTATTGATAGAATAACAAATGATACATACGAATTTTATATGAAACATATTGATAATGATAAATCATTACTACCAGATGATTTCTTTACAAAAATCCAATTGCATAATTTGAGAATTTTAACAATTGAAAATCAAACAATCGATTGTCCATCAACAATGAAACAATTAACGATCAATGATTTCCCAAAGAGTTTAGAAGAATTGAGTTTGAAACGTACGAAATTGCCAGTTTCAAAGAAGTTTTTCACACAATCCAACGAACATATGAATCAATTACGAGTAAGATAAGTAAGGTGATCAGGTTTGTCCATCTCGTGTGCCACAGTCTTACAGAAAACGTTTTTATTCTTAGTTTTTTGATTCGCAGGAGTGCTATGAAACAATTGTTTCCTAGTAATTGTTATTACTTTAAGTTGGTATAATAGAAAACAATAGAATATATCCATAGCAACCAACCAAAATAAACAATTGAAAACAACAAAAATTAGATATAAATCGCTTTAGAGTGCTATGAAACAATTGTTTCCTAGTAATTATTATTACAATAAGTTGGTAGAATAGAAGAAACAAAAGAATAAATCCCTATAGCAACCAAGATTAATAATTCGTTGCTAAGCTAATGTAGCTAATTGTTTCATGGCACTCTGAACTATATTTTATGTAATTTGCAAGCCCTTGAGATCGGACTTTTGGTCACCCGTCTTGCTACCAACTGAAACTTATCAATTTTTCGATTTATAGGTATTAATTCTCGATGAATGCCATTGGGTGGAGAGCAGTATGTTTATATCGTTTGCTAAATATAAAAATCTCGAAATTCTATCAGTTTATAAATGTTGTCAAATTGATGATTCAATAGCTTATATTAGTTTAGCAGGACTTGGTTTTAACAAGTTGAAAATCTTCGATGGACGATTAACAAGTAGCACATCTAATACACGAAATAATTTTAATTAATTAAATTTAATTGAATTTGTTATAGGATTGGGTAATACATTGATTAGTACGTTCAGTAATTCGAAATCGATTCTAGCGATATATTTACAAAATCAAAATGTCTCCTATAAATTAGATTATTATCGGCGACAATACGAATTATTTAAGAATGGTGAAAATATCTACAATACAGATATAAACAATGAGTTTTGTTTAAATGATCAATTAACCGATGAATTCAACAATAATGATGATGACAATTCACCTGTAACAGATGCTGGATTGTTTCCATATCAGGAGTGTGTTGGTAGTGATCGATTTGAATTACCAAAAAGTGTACTATATAAAGACCCATATGGTGAATGCAATTGTGGCTATAATGATACAGAGAAACAAACACACAATCAAATGGATGATAGTGATAGTGATGATGATGATGATGATGACGATAATAATGACGATGATGATTTGAATCGGATATTTTTGAAAAAAATCAAAAAATTATCACATTTAGTTCAAATAAATGGTATCAATAGACGCCAATCGACAACTTTATACAATCAAAATTATCCGAAATACACAGATTTCGATATGAATCCCTTGAGAAATGTTCGAGTTATTCGGTAAACGTCTACGAAAACAGTTATTTACTGTACAAGGTAGTAAAATCGTACTTTATCCACGAGTGGATAAAGGGACTTTAATACCGTGGGCAGTACAAGATTTTTTCAATACTTGCCCTTAAAACCATTTATTTTCAATTTTCTAATAAGTTATGACAATTATTCCTACAGTTGTCAATGATTGTTGGTTGCTATTGGATTTCTATAAACAACTAGCAATTGTTTTTGTTTATTTACTATCGGTTGCTATGGTTTTCTATAAACAACTAGCAATTGTTTTTGTTTATTTACTATCGGTTGCTATGGTTTTCTATAAACAACTAGCAATTGTTTTTGTTTATTGACTGCGATTGCTATGGGTTTCTATAAACAACTAGCAATTGTTTTTGTTTATTTACTGGCGGTTGCTATGGATTTCCGTCAACAACTAGCAATTGTTTTTGTTTTGTTTGGTTTTTAACAGCAGGTATTGAAAAAAATTCTAGAATCGATTATATCATTTTTGTTTTTGTTTTAGTATTTCGTTCGATAATAATAATGCGCCGTATTTTGCTGATAGTGATAATGAGGATGATGGTGGTTTGCCATCGCGTAAACGCCAGAAAATCGAACAATCTCCCGTTAATGGTGTTCAAGTCAATATCAGTATCCCCACGAATAATGCACGTGTTGTTGATCGTGAGAATCCCGGTCCTAGTCGTCCACTACGCCACCAGAATTATCCATTGGTACGATTGGTGGATATTGCTGGTAATCGTGAGAAGAAATCAATACCAATTAAACGATTATCGTTACGTGGTAATCAGGGTATCACAAATCTATCATTGATTTGTTTAAAAGAATTGAATTTGGAATTGTTGGACTTAACGTATACGAAAGTAACATTGAAAGGTATACAGCGATTTCTGCAAAGTAATCCTAATTGTAGGATTTTACATAAGAATTATTGTCAGTGTTTGATTAATTTACATTTTTAAAATTGTTATAATTTCAGTATAATTTAATTAAGTTTTGTTTTTGTTTTGGTAATTACAATAATAACAGTAACTTGAATTGATTGGAATCACGTTTTCGTTGCTGTTGGCATTGTTTTAAATTGAAATCCTAGCTTACTCAATTCGGTTCGTGCCTCCTGTATATCCTGTAATGAAACAACAACGATGCAGTGTTTAAGAATTTGCGAAAATGTACAAAATACTCGTACTAAATATCGAGTTGAGTTACCTGTTGTAATTCGGCGGCAGCTTCTTCACAATTGTTGAACGTTAAGACACGGTATAGTACGATGGTTAGTGCATAAATCTGGAAAATTGTTCCATTAAAGTTTCGATTGATTATTCGATAATTTTCAAGCGGTCTTTTACCCCAAATAATCCAACGAAAATTATTGGTGAATATAATATTAATGTTGGGTATTGTTTGATGAAGTTGGTATCAATTCTACCTGTAATTAATGATAGCCAAATTGTGAATAAAACACCAAAAACGGCCAACCATTCCATTAATTTCGTCATCTTGCTGATTATTGAAAAAATTGAGGTTAGTTTCTGACATCTAGACATTTTTGGTTAAATCGAGGAACGTGATCGCTACGTTGCCATATTTAACATGTTTTTTTGTAAGGCCAATTTTTATTAATAAAAAATAAAAGTTAAGCTTTAATTATTAGGAAGATATCATTTTACTCCTCGTCTCCCTTGTGAGTGGATTCAGGAACTAAAAAGTTATTAGATTTGTAAATATGTAAACCAAAAAATCAGTAGAAATAAATATAATTTAATTGATGCACAATCTGGCAACGTCGGATTGACATCCAGTTGGTTATGTAAACAAATATACACAACATGTAAACTAGCGAGTGTTGCCAATTTGTTATGAAATTCGGGTAATTTGTGTAATTTTCAAGGTTAACGCTTGAATACTGTGTCCCGATTGGTCGCGTTTCAATGATTCCGTCAAAGATTGGAGAGATATGGCAACGTTGCTTCTAACCTCAAAAATTACCCAAAATAAAAATGTACACAAGACCGAAACCTGGTGAAACGGATGACGATTTATTGCGTCTCCAAGATGAGTTTTTTCGGAACAAAAATGAGAATCGTATCAAACCGGCAGCTACAGTCGTTGCTACAACAAAAACAGGTGAATTGTAGATATTTTCAATATTAATTTTATAATCATAATTTCTAGAACCTGAAACAATTGATCAACAACAAGTGGTTGATGTTCAAGAACAAATTGCCAATACATTTGAAGCAATACCGAGTAATGATCGAATTGGAACAATCGTAGAACGTACAGAATGCCACACAATTGGTTTAAAACAATTAAAATTCAATAAACGTGGTTTTCCACAAGCTAAACGACGCGACACTGCAACATCGGCTAATAATGGTAGTATTTTTGCACAGAATCTCAAAAAATTGAAACCATCCCATAGTGAACCAATGGAAATCGATTGTGGTGGCAATAACGAGACTTTACCCGATAAAAGTTGTATTTTAACCGGTTTAGATCGCGATGAAATCCATCACGAAAACGTACGAAAATTGCAAAGTTTATCGCAGGACGAAATCAAAGAGGAACGCGGACGTTTATTAACGACACTAGATCCGGCGATTATCGCTTATTTGAAATCTAAACGACAACAAATCGAACAGAACAACGTGCCAACAGATCGGCCATCAATCAAACAACAAAATGAAATTGTCGGTGAATTGGATGTGGCAAATGAATTGATACAACGACAAGAATGTGAGAAATGGTTGAATTTCGATGTTGTTGAAACAAACAAATTGGCATGGATGAAGAATTTGGAAATACCCGAAAAGATTGATAAACACAAATCGTTTGAGGCACGTTTCGATTTTGATGGTTGGTTATTACCGTATAAATCGGATGTAATTACGGAGAAATCACGGATTTTATACCATCATGGTGATGAGAGTGGTCGGCCCGGTTATACATTACAAGAATTAATCCAATTAGCACGTTCGAATGTTCTACAACAGAAGATTATTGCATTGAATACAATTGCAAATATTCTAGCATTACAATCAACAGGAATCTATGATGGTATCATTGATATACCAATCGAACAATTATTGTTTGTTTTACGATTTTGTTTAGACGATAATACACCACCTGTGATCAATGCTTGTACGAGAGCAATGCGGAATTTGATTTTTAATCGAATCGATGAAGTTTGTTTGGATTGTTTGTTAGGTTTTGGTTTTATTGGACAAATACAACCGTTATTGTTTGTTGATAATCAGACAGAAGATGATGTTAGTGAGAATGATCAACAATTAGCTGAAAAGAATCTAATTCGATGTTTACTACGTACAGATATTTTAACACGTTTACGTTATATTATTAATACAATTCAACCGGCAACAATTGAAACGATTATTTATTGTTTGGAGATTCTTATACGATTGGCACGTGATTCGGTATTTGTAATACAGCAGATTTATCAATGCAACGGTCTTATCAAGAGTATTATTGAACGTTTCATCCCGAAAACTGTTAACACTGGTAAGTTTATCAAATTAGTCAAGCCACACGATTATTTTTCAATTATTGAACGATTTGTTTGGATTAAAAGTTTACTAGAAATCGAAACTTTCAGAAGGAGAAGCAGTCTGTCTTAAATTCAAAAATTTACACAATTCTGAACGTTTCTCCTTAATTCTTTCTGTTTCTCTTTCTCTTCTATTGTCGCTTTATCTTTCCTTCCGCCTTTTCTTCACTTGATTTGTATCTCTCTTTCACTTTTACTGCCTCCCCTGCAATATCACTATCTCTACTTTTACTGTCTCTTCACACTCTGTTTCTCCTTCATTTCTAATGCTTTTCCTCTACTTTTACTGTCTCTCCTTCATTTCTCTCCTTCACACCCTATGCTGATACTGTTTCTTCATCTCTCCTTCACTTCTTCTGCTTCTCCTTCACTCTCGCTGTCTCTCCTTTACTTCTACTGTCTCACATTCACTTCTAATGCTTCTCCTTTACTTTAACTGTTTCTTCTTCACTCTCTCTACCTATCCTGTACTTCTAGTGTATCTCCTTCACTCTCTGTATCTCTCCCTCACGTCTACTGCTTCTTCTTCACTCCAACTGCCTCTCCTGCACTGTCTCTACTTTTCCTACACTTATACTGTATCTCCTTCACTCTCTGTAACTCTTGTTCACTCTCTGTATCTCTCCTTCACTCCAAGTACCTCTCCTTCACTTCTACTCCTTCTCCTTCACTCCAACTGGCTCTCCTTTACTTCTACTGCCTTTCCTTCACTCTCTATCTTTCCATCACTTCTAGATTTTCTCCCTCACTATCTAGACTGTCTCTCCTTTACTTCAACTGTCTCTCCTTCACTCCAGCTGTCTCTCCTTCAGTCTCTCTATCTTTCCTTCACTTCTACTGTTTCTCCCTCACTCTCTGGACTGCCTCTTCTTTACTTCTACTGTTTCTTCTTTGTACTGTATCTCTCCTTCACTCCAAGTACCTCTCCTTTACTTCTACTCCTTCTCCTTCACTCCAACTGTCTCTCCTTTACTTCTACTGCCTTTCCTTCACTCTCTCTATCTTTCCTTCACTTCTAGATTTTCTCCCTCACTCTTTGGACTATCTCTTCTTTACTTCTACTGCCTTTCCTTCACTCTCTCTAACTTTTCTTCACTTCTACTGTTTCTACCTCACTTTCTTGACTGCCTCTCCTTTACTTCTACTGTTTCTTCTTTACTATCTCTTCTTCACTCTCTCAGTCTCTTCTTCACTTCTACTGTCTCTCTATCGTTCCTTCCGTCTTTTCTTCACTTCATTGTATCTCCTACAGTTTTATTGCCTTCCCTGCAATCTCACTATCTCTCCTTTTCTTCTATTGTCTCTTCACTCTCTGTCTCTCCTTCATTTCTACTGCTTTCCCTCTACTTTTACTGTTTTTGTTTCACTTCTACTGTCTCTCTTTTATTTATATTGTCTTTCATTCACTTCTAATGCTTCTCCTTTACTTTAACTGTTTCTCCTTCACTCACTACTGCCTCTCCTATACTTATACTATCTCTTCATCTCTCCTTCTGCCTTTTCTTCACTTCTACTGTATCTCTTTCACTCTCTGTATCTTTCCTTAACTTCACTTTTACTATGTGTCCTCTGTACTGCCTCTCCTTTACTTCTACTGCCTCTCCTTCACTCTCTCTGTCTTTCCTTTACTTCTACTGTCTCTCATTCATTTCTATTGCTTCTCCTTCACTCTAGCTGTCTGTCCTTTACTTCTACTGTCTCACATTCACTTCTAAGGCTTCTCCTTTACTTTAACTGTTTCTTCTTCACTCCCTCTACCTATCCTGTACTTCTGCTGTATCTCCTTCACTATCAGTATCTCTCCTTCACTCCAACTGTCTCTCCTTTACTTCTATTGCCTTTCTTTCACTCTCTCTATCTTTCATTCACTTCTAGATTTTCTCTCTCACTCTCTGGACTGTCTCTCCTTTATTTCTACAGTTTCTCTCTCACTCTCTGTGGACTGCCTCTCCTTCACGCCTACTGTTTCTTCTTTACTATCTCTTCATCACTCTCTCTGTCCCTCCTTCACTTCTACTGTCTCTCTATCTTTCCTTCTACCTTTTTTTCACTTCATTGTATCTCCTTCAGTTTTATTGTCTTCCCTGCAGTCTCACTATCTCTCCTTTTCTTTTACTGTCTCTTCACTCTCTGTTTCTCCTTCATTTCTACTACTTTTACTGTCTATTTTTTATTTATATTGTCTTTCCTTCACTTATAATGCTTCTGTTTTACTTTAACTGTTTCTCCTTCACTCCCTCTAGCTATCCTTCACTTCTACTGCCTCTCCTATGCCTGTATTGTCTCTTCATCTCTCCCCCTGCCTCTTCTTCACTTCTACTGTATCTCTTCTTCATCTCTATTGCCTCTCTTTCACTTTTGCTTTATTATTAAGTAAATTACTTTTTCATATGTAATTGGAATTTCAGCTAAAACCGATAACGCTATACCATTACTACAAGCAGTAAAATTATTACGAATATTATCGTGTAGAAATCGAGAATACGCTCGAGAATTCATTGAGAAATATTCAATAATGGATTCAATATTAATGTATTTATCATCACAAACATTTGCTGCAAATACAAATGGTTTACGTTTACAAATCGAATGCTATCATTTATGGTCAACATTTATCCATTACGGATTCTGTGCCGATCATTTCGGGTAAAAGATAACTTTTTGTTGTTTCAATCTACAGAAGCCAAAGGAGCCACAGCTGCCAAAGTAGGGCAAGTAGCCAATGACTAAGAAAAAGGTTAAAAAATAGGGTCTACTGGGAATACTTTTTTTGCCGAAGATTGGACCCTTTGGCTTCTAAATCCTTCAATTATAATCGATAACTTTGAATTGTTTACAGTGTTTTTCAACCAGTCCTAATGGAAACATTGAATTATCATTATAATAATACAAATCTTGAAGCAACATTTGTACGACACGCCCACATCAGTGGCTTATTAAATCTAATTGGAAATGTTGCATTGAAACAATCAATTCAACCATTCATTCAATTAATTACGCAATGTTTTATAAAATGGTTGAAACAATTTATAAAAATCGAACAATTCCAATGTGGTAAATTACAAATAATCTCAACAATATTTTTTTGTTTAAATTGTTGGTATAAATCTGGTATAATAATTAATGATAATTTACAACAATTAATTAGAGAAATGTTACAATCAAAAGGCTTTGAAATTGTAACACAAACAATCAAGTATTAATGAATAATAGAGCCTGTGTTATTAATAAATCAATAATTTGTTTTTCTAGGAATGGTTCAATGTTATTGAATAATTATGAAACACACCAAACAACAGCAAATTTAAAAACATTACAAGCTGCAGCATGGCATACATCCGAACATATCGTACCAATAATACAAACAAACAGTTGTCTACCATTTCTATGTAGTTTATCAAGATTTATTGAATCATCGAATAATAACGAATTGAAATTGTTATTTTTAACACACATTAATATAAAAAATTATATTAATGAATTGATAAAAAATGATAAATATTATTTAACAAATAATTGGTTTACACGTATCGAAAATTGTCTAATTATGAATATATTAAAATGTTGTATAAATCTTTGGCAACAATTGGATACATTCAATTATTATCAATTAGCTGTGAAATGTACATCAACATTTAATATTGAACAAAAACCGGATATTGAAACGATTCTAATTAATATCGTCTTTAATCCACAATTCTATCCAACGGATGCATTAATGAGAAATCTTGATATACGAAATGATTCATTTGAGCTATCTTTAAAGTATTTAGACGACATCAAAACGGTTTATGTGCAAGTTTTAGGTTTACAGAAAGTAAGAATACGTATCGATTGATGGTGTTTTTGAAGTGAAACTTCTTTAGGCGCGCTTTGGTGAACGGAAACACTTCCCCTCTAATAAGTGGGGACGTTGCCATAGCGTCACTTCTACTCTGTCAGTTCTGCCAACTGTGTAAAATCAACACTAATAAAGTTGGTGTAATTGGTCGATTTACAGCGCCATCTGGAACGTAACTAAAATTTCCTGGCCTACCGCGATTTATGATTTTTGTCTTTAGCCTAAGAAGTTTCACTTCTAAAGCACTTTCAATTGTTTCTTTTTGTTAACTGCAATATTTTCTAGGATATTCCGGATTTCGATGCAACGCTCTGTTTGGACTCCAGCATCGGCAATATAATACCGATCGATTGGATTTATACACCGATTATTCTGTTGTACCAACGTCAATTACAACAGCAACACGTTGAGGAGCACCAACAGATTTTTATTGTAACGAATTGCCTACGATGGATACTGATTTATGAAACAATCTTTCCCGAATTGATGGCAACAACAATTAATCCAACCGATTATTATTGTCGTATTGCTTGCACATTTCTATTGAGTGATTCATTGTTTTTAATCAAAGAAATTCACAATTTACTCAATTTATGTTTAATTAATTTAATTAGTAATTGTGAATCAATTATTGATTTTAATCAAACAATTCACGGTTTAAATAATTTCCAAGATTTCTATAAACAATTATTAGAACAATATCAAAGTGTTAGTTATGGTGATGTGGTGTTTGGTAATTTTATTCTGGTGGCGTTAGTTCAACGGCACAATGTTAAATGGAGGAAGATTTTGTGGTCGGAATATTTGGGTGTTGCAGAGATTTTCAATACAACACCACAACAAGTATTCTATACACGTTTTTTATTAATTTTTACAATAATCATTTCCGATTTTACTTTTAGAGTATTTGTCCGTTGGAATTGTTTCTAAAGCCGGAAGAACAGGATGTGTCGCTTTTGAAGTGCTACCGGATGGCTCTTGTGAATCATTCAGTACGCAAACAATCAATTTTGTACTTTATAGCGGAGCATCATGTGAAAAGTTACATTGCAAGACTTAAACAGAAAAAATAGCACTGATTCTTCGTTTGGGATGACTCCCAACTTATCGGTTAATATATTTTTACTCTCCTGTTGTTGTGTATACGATTTATAACAATTGATGTCGCATGTGGGCGCGAAGTAGCCTAAATTGCGTTGTCCACCTTACAAAGTTCCTAATCTCCATCAGTCAGGGATTTTTGGGCGCCCATCTAAGCCGTAATCGAACGTTTCGTGAACTGTACGATTCGTTATTAGTTTTAGTTACTGTAGTGAAGTTTTGTATCAAAATTATCTACAGCCTCCTCATTAATTTTATTGTTTTTATGATTCAAAAACTGACTTAAGTTTATTGTAAATTTTAGCATTGATTATTGAAATTTATCAATAAATCTAAGGATGATGGAGTAATTAATCATAAAGTAGATACAGAATTAAATTTACAAGTTGCTTAAAAGGATTTTACAGGAAAAAGTTGGAAATTCTAGAAATCTCGATATCGGCCATTTTGTCGTATTTTTCATTAAGCGAAAAATCAGTTTTTTTCAAGCAAGATTATGGTTTTTACGCTAATTATAAGAATAATTTTTCTTAAAATTGCCTAATTTTTTTAAACATTTAAAAATTGCTTTATAAATTCAAGATTTTTCCGTTAATTTAAGCTAACCTAACCTAACATTTTTTTTCTTGTTTGATTGCATTAGAATTCTAGAAAAATTAAGACGTTAAGCGCATGAATCATTTAACGATCAATACAGTTTCTTTTTAATAGATTTTATTGGAAATTAATATAAAATTACAAAACAAAAAGATAAATTAATTATAATTATCATCCACTAGCGCGTTTATGTCCCATAATCAGTTCGTATTGTAAAAAAGGTGCCCCATTTGCATACATCTCAACCACCAAATCCATACAATGTTCGGCCTTGTCGCTTCAAAGCATACACAACATCCATAGCTGTCACAGTTTTACGTTTAGCATGTTCCGTGTACGTTACAGCATCTCGAATCACGTTTTCAAGGAATACTTTCAATACACCACGAGTTTCCTCATAGATCAAACCAGAGATACGTTTCACACCACCACGACGAGCCAATCTTCGGATAGCCGGTTTGGTGATACCTTGGATATTGTCACGTAGCACTTTACGGTGCCGTTTTGCACCCCCTTTACCCAAGCCTTTGCCACCTTTTCCACGGCCGGTCATTTTCAATTGTTACAACTGAACGATTAAAAATTACAAACAAACGAACACAATGACGTGCACACAAATAATAAAAATTCGGTCGGGTTGTGCGGTATTTATATGAGACACAAATAGGCCACGCCTACTATTTTGAGTATAAATTGCGTCCAAATCACTGGGCGGAGTTAGTTTCAATTGAGCTACGGAGATGTTGACTGTAACGTAATGGAGTAATAATCATAAAAGTACGAAAAAAATAAATATATTGTGGTTTTTATAAGTAGTTACATGATACTAATTTACAAATGTTCAAAAAATAAAGTCAGCAACTCGAAAAAGAGTCATTGTAATGTACCCATTTAGAGAAATGAATAATCAACCAAAAAAAATCAACATAAAAGTTATTTCTTCTTCTTCGGTGATGCAACCTTTTTGGCTTTTGTAGCTGCTGCTTTCGTACTCTTCGGTTTCGGTGTTTTCGGTTTCTTTGTTGGACCAGCTTTACTCGCCCTCTTCGCTTTGACCGGTGATTTGGTTTTAGTAGCAACAGCAGCAGCGACTTTTGCAGCCGGTGCAGCTCGCTTCTTGCTCTTTGTTGCCTTGACGGGCGTTGTTGGTGCTTTCTTTTCAACTACATCAGTGGTAGATGATGTAGAAGCAGCGGCAGCAACCGTTGTCTTCTTGGCTGCTTTCGATGCTGCCGTTTTCTTGGTTTGGGCTTTTACTGGACTGGTTGTAGCAGACGCGGTTTTTTTCGTAGTAGCAGTAGCTCGGGCCCGTTTCGCAACGGCCGGTTTCTTTGCGACTTTCCTACCAGCACTGACTGGTCGTTTTTTCGTTTCAGTGCTGCCACTAACACTCGGTCTGGTGACTGTTTTCTTTACAGTCGTTGATGTTAATTTAAACGAACCGGAAGCACCCTTGCCTTTGGTCTGTACCAATGAACCGGACACGACGCTGGCTTTTAAATATTTCTTAATGAACGGTGCCATTTTCTCCGCATCAACTTTATAATTTGATGAGATATATTTTTTGATGGCATGCAATGAGGAGCCGCCACGTTCTTTCAGATCTTTAATTGCATCGGTCACCATTTCGGCTGTTGGTGGATGTGTCGGTTTAGTACGTGGATTTTTCGTCTTCTTTTCTTTCTTGCTAGTCGCTTGTGTGTCGGTGGCCGTAGAGGAGGCAGCAACTGGTACTTCTTCTTCTACCATTTTGTCAAAAAAATTCACTTTTTTCCTCTTTACTAATGACACAAAACAATTACGCGTTAACTTTTCGATATGAAACGAAAAATCGTGAGGTCACCGATTGTCATGCGGCGAGCTTAACCGAAGACTGATAGTTACAGGTTTGGATCGGTTGTGGCCCCGATTATCGCGACTTTTTGTTGTCATGGTTTTCTTTTTTTCACAATTTCCAGATAATTAGCAACAGTAGCATTGAAATATTTCCATCAATGCGTAGCTAAGATTATAGACATTTCGTTGGATTGCAATATTTCGTGTAAATCTCTATATATTTGATGTAATTGAGCGATAAATGTTTGTGATGATTGGATTCTTGGATGATGAGGCGTATTGTTGGCGAAATTTTCCTAGAATTTCCCAAAATATCCAATTAGCGACAATTTCAATAGATTCTGTAGACTGTTTACTTTCTAATAGTGTAAAATTTGTCGGTATTTAGTGAAAGAGAACAGCTAGAAAAATGATTCAAAATAAACCTTTCATGCGTTCAGTCGCCGAACAGTCAAGACTATGTTGCAACATAATCGTTCCAATTATGACTATTTAAATTTTATAAATATTATAATTAGCAGGTTAATTGAAATGATTTTAGGGATTTTTTCACAAAAAAAGGTGCCAATTTTAATATCAACAATAAAGAGGCTCGAACAGAAAACAGCATAATCCGTAACGCATATACGTTACGTATAGTCAGAGGCAAACGTACTTCAATTAATTTCCCAGATTTTTTGTCGAGATTTTCTCGTTTATTTAAGAAAAAAACCATTCTTTTAGGGTGTTTGCCTTGATGCCTAATTGTCGTAAAAAATTAATAACGTAAAAAAATACAGCCTCTGACGTAAGTCTTTCTAGTAGCTTTTGTAGATAATCGGGAAATGAGGAAAATCCCATTTCCATCTCTATAAACTTCTAATTCGTTTAGAATCTTTGATGAAGTTCAAGCCAGCCGTTTTCTACATAATTCCAGAAAAAGTTATTCTTAGAAAAAACATCTGTTTCTAAGACCTGATCTAATACTACTTTGTAAAGTGTGTAGCTGGTTTAATTCTACAAAAAAATTGATTTCCAACAAATTGTAATTTGATTAGAATATCACTGTTAGGATTTTTTATAAAAATCTCTAAAGAATGAGCCCAGTGGCGGCGTTTTGGGTGAATCTTGCACTACTCCACAACGTTGTTGATTTGGGCATCATGAACATTCTATTTTATTTTTTACAAAAGATTGAATGTTTTAAAAAGAAAATTCTCGTGTCCCATGATAACGAGGTATAATTGCAAATGAAAATTTATAGGAAAAATCATTAGTTTTCCCGAAAAACAGTAAAAACGCAACGTAGCACCCAATTCAAATGTATTTTGCAATGTATGCACTTTATGTCAGTTACTTTAGACAAAGCACAAACAAATTGGACTTAAGCTAGTACTGTCTTGCTCTACTGAAAGATGCAGCATTGACTACGTCGAAGAATAGTTGCTATTGTCGCTAATCATCCCGTAATTTCAAATTTCGCGCCATATTAGGACGTGGCAACGTCGCATTCTATCAATCTACTCACAGCGCCACCTATCATATTCCATTCGAACTATTGATGTTGTGCCCTTAACCACATCCTATTTGTTGTAGCCATACGTTTCTCGATCAATTCAATTAATAGAAAGAAAAACATTGGAAAAGTAATAATGGAAAGTGGAAAACTACAACAATTAACGCCTATATCCTCTTTTGTACAATCGAGCTTTTGGTTTAAATTCACCGAATTGAAAATCAACGAATTTAAATTGAATGAGACCGTTGTAAAGATATGGGGTTATAATGCGATTGGTTCTAATTGGAATTTACCAGTTGTGGAAGTTGATAGTACTTCGTTTAATTCGTAATTGTATAACGTAACGATAATTGATGTGTTTGTTAATTTATCTTAATTTTAGAGATTTCAATAATCACAATACAATTCCGTATCATGGTGAAATTTCCAATAAAAACACCTTGGAACAGTTCAAAAGTGATAAGAATCAATTGATACAGGCCCAGGGTGGGCGATTACTCGAATCAATTCGAAATGGAGATGTTGCCAAATTACCATCATTATTGAATTGTTTCTTTATATTCTCATTTTGTGTAAGTTTACGTTTTTGGTGTCAATTGTTTTATCAAATTTATCAATTGCAGGATTTGAAAAAGTACCATTTCTACTATTGGTTCGCGTTTCCGGTACCAAATCATCTTAAATTCGAATTAACCGTATCGTGTGATTTATCAACGAGATTCAATTGTTCCCGATTAATTCAGCAATTTTGGCAACTTGATATCCATCAACGCGCCTACTTTATAATTAATGATGGCCACATTGTTAGTTTATCGTCGAAATTGTGTGATATTTCCGAACAGAATTTCGATGATTTCTATTTTGTTTCAAGCGAAACAACCAATCATTTCCGGCCACAATTGAAGAATTTCATCATATTTCTTCTGCACAATTGGTAATTTGTGTAACTCTTCGAATTTATTGATTTAAGAGAGATTTTAGTCCTTTTCTAGGTGGTAAAGTTGTGAATTATGTAACGTTCGTAATTGATGGTGCATCTACGTGTACGAATAGTAAAATTTATAAATTACGCCTGCCCGATGTTGGTGGTGTAAATGGGGAGATCCAATGGTGCGGTTGGGAGAAGAACGAGAGCAATAAATTCGGTCCGCGTTTCTCCAATATGAAAACATTGATGGATCCGCAAATGTATTCACTTTTGAAATATTTGGTAGATTTTCGTTTTAAATCGATCGTTGTAGTTTGTTTGAGGAGAGTGTTGATTTGAATTTGAAATTGATGAAATGGCGATTGGTGCCCGATTTGGATTTGGTGAGAATTAAAAATGCTAAATGTCTACTGTTGGGAGCCGGCACGTTGGGCTGTTCTGTGGCTCGAACATTATTAGTAATTATTATTATTTTGCTTCGTGGAGATTATTGAAAATTTCTTTAAATCGACAGGGCTGGGGTGTCCGTAATATCACAATTGTCGACAACTCAACTGTTTCATATTCAAATCCGGTGCGCCAAACTTTATTTACCTATGAAGATGCTATCAACAACAAACCAAAATCTAAGGCTGCTGCGGACAATTTAAAACAAATCTTTCCAAGTATTGTAAGATTTTTTTTGGGATTTCAATCGATTTTTTTTTTGGTAATTTTTCTGAAATTCTAGAATTCTACAGGTCATCAGTTAACCATCCCCATGCCAGGACATTGTGTTGATTCGTTTGAATCATTGAAACCTACCGTTGGTGAAGTAGAGCGACTTATCAAAGAGCACGATTTGATCTTCTTATTGACCGATTCGAGGGAGAGTCGTTGGCTACCCACAGTACTTGGAGCCGTTTACGATAAAGTATACTAAATTTAATCGATTAATCAGTAAAATAACTCAATTTTTCTCTATTTTATAGATGGTAATAAATGTAGCTCTAGGTTTTGATACTTATCTAGTGATGCGTCATGGTAGTTTCAATTCTAGCGTGATTGATGGTGATAATTTGGCATTACCTGTGGGTTTCGAGGCGATTTCCGGTCGCAATTTGGGCTGTTATTTTTGCAATGATGTCACAGCACCCGGCAATGTAATGCCGAATTGTCCCAAAGCTAGAATTACGTAATAATTTTGTTGTTTTTAGTCATTTATCGATCGTACTTTAGATCAACAATGTACAGTTACCCGGCCGGGTATCTCATCGATTGCCGGTTCATTGGCTGTAGAATTGGCCGTTTCTTTGTTGCAACATAAAGACGGGTACGTTTGCGGTGTTTCAGTGTCCAAAAACCTAACATGTTGATTAACTAATTAATTTCCAGAATTAACGCGCCTGCCTTCTATAAATTATCACAAACATGTGATTTTAATGATGTTGAGAATCAAACGATTTTAGGTATTTTACCGCATTCAATACGGGGATTTTTATCGAATTTCGAACAAGTCCAATTGGCTGTACCACGTTTTGATAAATGTATCGCTTGTTCCAAAGTGGTTCTAAATGAATATAAAAGTAACGGGTTCAAGTTTATACAGCAAGTCTTTAGTGATAGGAAATATTTGGAAGATCTAACTGGTTTGAGTCAATTACAAGATGATAAACACTACACGGAGGTAATGTTTAATTGTTATTATTCAATTTTAACGGTTTGTACTCCAATGACAGGCTTTTTACAAATCAAATTGGCCATTTTCAAGTTTAAGTAGATATAGTATATTCACGGATTACAAAGTTACTAGATTTCGGTTGGTACACTTGAATCTAGTGATATTTCTTTCTCATTCTGGATTACGTATAGTAAATCCAGTAAAGGGACTTTTTTTTTGTAACTAGATAAGTTACTAGATCTATGGCGCAATATTCAAAATTACTTACAAAATACGAAAATTGTGGAAACAATTATTAATACTCTAGAAATATTCTTTGGTAATGCGAAAGCCACTTCGATATATAGAACAAAAAATTTTCTTGTATACCAAATTTGCTGGTTGATCGTGAATTTTCAAATGTCATATGTGCAACTGCACGCTCCAAAAATCCCCAACTATACGGTATGACCTGTGGAAAATTTATGAAATAACATTCTAATTCATTATAAAAATTATTTTGAAAGTCACAAAAGTTCTTAAAAAAGCCAAACGGTACAAAACAATCGTAATAATAAAAATTTTTGAGGTTACAAAAAAATATGTAAACAAACTCTTAGGGACTTTTGGAGCGTGCAGTTGCACAATTTGACGTTTGAAAATTCACGTTCAACCAGTAAATTTGGTATACTCCGTCCGAAAATTAAGTATAAAATTTCAAATGACAGCAATGTGACTAAAAAAATTCTCCTTTATTGTAATAAACTGAAAATCGGTTTAAAGAAATATAAATTATCGAATTTCAGAGTTAATATTGAAAAATCATCATCTCGTGTAGGATTTTATTCAAACAATAGTGCCACAATATAATATACTTTTTGGTTCAAGTTAACATGTAACAGTTAGGGACTTTTCAAATGTTAAGTTGCACATAACCTGTCATTTGTAATTTGAAATTTTATACTTAATTTTTGGACAGAGTTTAGATATTTTTTAAAAACAAATGAAGACGATAACAGTTTTTTCAGAATAACAACCTAGAAAAGTAAAACGTACTAAATTAGTGAATGTCTGAGTCAACAGAGGGCGCCACATTTTTAAGCTATTTAAATAATCATAGAGTAATTAAATAAATAAATAATCATAGACTCTATGATTATTACAATAATGAACCGAGTCTATCTCTCTCATTATCCTGAGAATACGTACTGTGTTTAACGACAAGTCTATCAAATCTAGTAACCCTATGGTCCGCGAATCCACAGACCAAAGAGGGACATTGTGAGAGAAATAAAAGACTATAGAAAGGAGAGTAAAGTTACAGCTTGAAAACTTGTAAGCACACTGTTGAATTTGATTTTGTAAAAAGCCGAACATTCGCTAGAAAATTACAATTGATTAAATTTTCTCTTCCAGATTGTTGAAGTTGGTGATAATGAAGATTGGATATCTTAAGCCTTAAATTCGCTTAATCGTTTATTGATTAATACACATACACGTATTTGGAACAAATTCATTAACGACTTTATAAATCACGTTAATAATGTTTCATCAAGTTCTTCTTCTTTAACATCACTTTGCGGCATAATTTTCTTTAAAACTTTCGTAACAACATCTGTTAGTGATTCACGTGCTCCTATATCCAACATTTCCAAACATCTCTGCAATTATTTAATTAATCAAATCAATCAAATAAAACAAAAACAAAAACAAAAAAAATACTTGATGCATTGTATCGCCTTCGCGTAACTTCAACACAGCAATCAATGCCAACTCTGAATTGGCTTTAACATAACTATTCTTCTCTTTCGTACCATTCACTAAAGTCGGCAATAATAATCGTAATAGATCCGAAGACATCTTCTCTTGTGGTACAGTTTTTGCTAAATGTATTGCAACTCTTGCTAATAATTGTTTAACATCATTACTATTATTATTCATCGTCTACAAATTAACAAATTAATTTTTATTAATAAAATTATAAATAAATTAAATAATTACCCTTGTGAACGGTACTAAAAGTGTATTTGGTAAATCGAATTGATTCATCATTAAATATTGTAATAAATAACCGGCACATCGTATACCACTTTGTGTTATTACAACTTTATCGCTTGATAATAATCGTAAAATTGTTTGTATTAATTGTTGCTTATATTGATCGTGCCATAATGTTTGTGGTGATTCTTTTAATAAAACCGATAATGCTACACCACGTCCATGTTTAACAGTCCATTCGATTTGTTCATCATTCGCTACCACTAATAAATGTTCATTTAACGTACAATCTAATTGTTCCATTGTCAACCATTTACATAAAGCACCCAAACAACCAGCTGCACAAGTTCTAGTCACATCCTCCTGATGATTCAACAACATCACCAATGTTGTATGTATCTGTTTCCGAACTGGATCGGACATTTTATCACCAGCTGGTGTGATAATACCACGTAATGCATGCAGTGTTGTTTCACGTATATTCGAATCATCTGTATTTTTAATTGTATTATGTAATTCAGTGAATAACGGATCGGTACGTTGATGAATTACAATTAAATGACTTAGAGCCGTTGCCGATTTCAAACGTACTAAACGATTTGGATCATTTAATGCTTTCACAAATGTTGTTTGTAATTGTGGTAGAAATTGTTTCAACATTATACCAACTTTTGCCAATAATATTGCTAGAGTTTCTAAAACTGCCGTTTTTACATTTGCATTAAAACGATCACCCAAAATACGAATTAATGGACCGGTAATTGCAACAACACTCGGTTGTAATGCCTGTGGACTGGTTACTTTAATAATTTCACCTAAACCTTGAGCGGCTATCTCTTTCTCATCACCATCACCATTCAATATAGCTTCACGGAATATCGGTAGAATTGGTGCAATACCTTTTGGTAGACAGAAACCCGGTAATAGATCGACATCTTTAATATCGGACATTGCATAACGTACAGCTTGACGTACATCTTGAACATAGGTGGCTTGTTGTTTTGGTTCTAATGTTTTTGTGACGGCATTCAAAGCCTCCCATGACATTTGTAAGATATCTTTATCATTATCCGAACATAGATGGATTAAACCACGTAATAATTGTGGTATGTATGCGGTATATTGGGCACGTGAATTTGCACAGAAACCACATAAGAGACTAGCTGCAGCTCGACGTTGATCACAATTCTCATTACGTGTATTCTCCAATAATATATCGATAATTGTACGTATACCAATTTCATCGGTCACTGATAGAACAACAGCTTGACAATAATCGAGTTGTTGTTGTTCATCTGCGGTACCACGTGATGTAGCTAAAGCCATCTGTAAAGCTGGTAGAATTTTCGGTAGATATTTATTTAAAGCTTCACCAGCTACAGAAGCTAGAATCGATAATGCTTTTGTATTTGGTGGTGGTGCTGTTAATTGTGGCACTAAATACGGTAGAACAACACGTGATTTAATCGCCATCACTTGTCGTAAACCATCCAAAGTCCATTCAACAATTTCCACATTATCATCATTCAATTGATTCAATAATGTTGGTAGAATATCATCTAGAGCACGTGCACCTACCGTTGAATGTAAACTATCAAATGTTTTAGCAGCAGCATGCCGTACTTCCGGTAATGGATCACATAATGCCTTACGTACCGTTGGTACCAACGAATTAACAAATGTCAATACCATCTCTCTAGATGTGGATGTCATAATTTCAGATAAACCAATACAGACACCCTGTCGTTGATCGGGTTGATCTGATTGTAGACCTCTCTCTAAAATCGGTATAATTTCCGGTAATACACGTTCACCTAATTTCCGTACTAAATCGCCTAATGTACGTGCTGCAACTTGTCGTTTATCATAACTTTCACTAGCCAAACAACCCAATAATAAACCGAATAATGTTGGTAAGATTTCCCGTAATGTTCTTGGTGTATTTGTCACAACAACTTTCCATACATGTAGTGCAGCTTGACGTACCATTAAAGCAACATCACTACGTCCCATATATAAACCGGCCAAGACACGATTACGACGTTCAGCACCCAATGCCCGTATAATAGCATGATGTGATTGTTCTGTACCGAAATTATCATCTTCACTAGCCGTTTCTGTACTCATTTTACCAGTAACACCGGATATCCGATACAATAAATCACCCAATAATTGTACAGAACTATAACGGATACGCCAATTGGCATCAAATAAACCGGCTTCTAATTGTGGTAATAATAGTAAGATTGCTGAATCAGCATATAATGTGACAATACGTTGGCCAGCTTTTAATGCCGTATCCCGTACGTACTCATTCTCATCAGCTAATGCCTTCAATATTGGATTGATAATTTGTCCAATATACGGTGTAAATTCTGTGGTAAACACTACAGGCATATAAATAAACATCATAATATAACCATCTTTAACATGCGGTGCTATATCGGTACGTTCAGAAGTTGCAATAATTTCCGGCATTAATTTATGTAATTTCTCCACACCTAAACCACCAACAACTTCACTTAGACCTTGTGCAGCACCACTACGATCCACACTACTTGTTTCTGATGTTAATGTTTGCATCAACCATGGTAATAAATCTTCAAAACTCGACTCACCCATACCACGTACCATTGCACCTAACGCACGTGCACTAACACTCCTCACTTCCGGTACCGGATCCAATAGTGAACATTTCAAACCCGGTATAATTGTTGGTAGATATGGTAATAGATCTTTTTGATCTGTCAACGAATACATATTACCGATAATTTGTGCGGCCATTTTACGTGTTTCCGTTGAACGATCCATAAAGGCACGTTGTACAACTGGCATAATTAATGCCAATGATGGGGCATCAATGAAATGTACAAATTGTGTATCTAATAATGTTTGTAAACAAATCTGTGTTTTATTCGATGGATCTTGTAATGCTTTCAATAGTACCGGGACAATTGCTTGAATCTCTGGATTACGTATAACTGAACCGATAACTTTTAAAGCATCAGCACCAGCTTCTTGTACTTTAATATGTGAATCACTTAATACTTCAATTAATTTCGGTACAATACTGGGTAGACATGATGATAATTGTTTGGGTGCACAATATGCCATTGCACCTAATAATTCAACGGAACCAGTTTTTGTGCGCCACGAATCCTGTTCTAAAGCATCCAATAATGATGGTAAAACTAATTTAACACCATGTCCTGATAATTTACTCATTACAACTTTGGCTGTATCATCAGCAGCTGCACGAACATATTGACTTGTATCACCGAAACATTGTAATAGATGCGGTAAAACATGTATTATATACGGTTCAAATAATTTACCCAACATATGGAATAGCATTTCAAATGCAAATAATGCACCTTCACGATGTTTATAATTCTTTTTATCTTGTATAGCATCAATTAATTTCGTCATAATATCGTGTTGTTTTAATGCCAATATACCTAAACCTTTTACCATACCAGCTAAACCATAAGCGGCACCTCTACGTTCACCATATTTATCACTCTTTAATAATTGATGTAATAATTTATTTATATAACCTGGTGCTTCCTCCTTCACCGATTGTACTAATGGTGGTAAACAATTACTAACAGCTTCTTGTACAGTCTGTGAGGGTGTTGATAAGGCTTGTATTAAACGTAAAAAGATCGGTTTTATACGTTCATCATCTTTATCTAAATGACGTGCCAACGAACCCATTAGAACAATTACAGCTTGTTTAACAGCATCGAAATGGGCTTGTTTCGATGATTTACCCATGAAATTATCGAAAACTGGCCACAATGTACTAACAGTCTCCTAAAAAAAAGATTGTTAAAAGAGAACAAATATTAGTATAGTGGATTCAGGGACCAAAGGGTCACTAGATTCAGGCGTACCACCCCAAAATCTAGTAACCTTTGATCCTGAATATATCATACAGTAGCGATCAAAAAATTGCGGACGTATTCTTTTTTGACGTCTAAAAATGTTTAATCTGGGCCAAGCTTTATTGTGATTATTAACCACAAAGTAAATAGAAAGAGTGGAAAGCTAGAAAACCAAAAAAAAAGTGCTGCCCTCTGTTGACTTAAACGTTCGTTAATTTAGTAATTTTATTTTTCTAGGTTGTTATTCTGAAAAAACTGTTATCGCCTTCATTTGTTTTTTTTTTAAAGTCCGTTTTATGAAACGTTCCATCTTTTTATATTAGCTATGCGTTTTATCATTAATTAATTTTTTATAATTTTTTAATTCCGATTTAGTAATTGTTATAGTCGTAGAGTAAATAGTGGAAAGTTAGCGAACTAAAAAATGTCCTGCCCTCTGTTGACTGAAACGTTCATTAATTTAGTAAATTTTATTTTTTTAGGTTGTTATTCTGAAAAAAACTGTTATCGCCTTCATTTGTTTTTTAAAAAAAAGTTGTCAATAAAGTCTATTTCAGTCCGTTTTATCAAACGTTGCATCTTTTTATTATTATCTATGCTTTTAATTATTAATTAATTTTTTTAATTCCGATTTAGTAATTGTTGTGGTCATAGAATAAATAGGAAAAGAGTGAAAGGCTAGCGAACCAAAAAAAGTGCTGCCCTCTGTTGACTGAAACGTTCGTTAATTTAGTAAATTTTATTTTTCTAGGTTGTTATTCTGAAAAAACTGTTATCGCCTTCATTTGTTTTTTTAAAAAAAGTTGTCAATAAAGTCTATTTCAGTCCGTTTTATGAAACGTTCCATCTTTTTATATTATCTATGCTTTTAATTATTAATTAATTTTTTATAATTTTTTAATTCCGATTTAGTAATTATGGTACAATGTTATGGGCATAGAGTAAAGTAAAAAAAATGTGCTGCCCTCTGTTGGCTCAAACGTATATTAATTTAGTAAATTTTATTTTTCTATGTTGTTATTCTGAAAAAAACTGTTATCGCCTTCATTTGTTTTAATTTTTTTTTTTAGCATAGCACTCTTATGGAACTTTCACATCTTTATATCTACAATCTTTGTTATTAACGTTTTAATTGTGAAAATTAATGACTTTTTGAATAGAAAATATTAAAGCCTATCCTGAAACTGAAAATTAGATGTCCTTGACGTCCGAAATCTTTTGATCGCAACTGTATATTGTCTTAAAGCTATATATAACCCTCCGATAACACGATAGATAGAAATCCAATTGTGTTAAATGAGAGAGAGAGAGAGAGGGGATTACCGTGTTAAAACAGGCATTTTAACTTATTTGTGTACAGATAATAAATACAGGAGACGTCGTGGAGAAGAAAAGGCCACATATACAGTTATGGCAAAGCAAATAGACATGATTCTGTCTTTATCTGATTAATCAAACTTGAAACAAAAAAGCTACGATGTATAGTGCCTAGATTAGATGCCAGAACTGTATATAAACCGATTAACAAATACCTTGCCATGTAGATTGACGATTTTCAAGGCGGCATTCAACATCTCCTTTCGCACTTCATAATGTCGATCACCCAATGATGTTGATACAAAGAATTCAATTAAATCACCAATTAATTCCGATGTAATAATACAAGCTAATTCATTTAAGGCAAATGCAACACCACGTCGTGGATACCATGTATCAATTGGTTTCTCTAATTCCCTTCCAAATTCATCCAATTTCGCTGGTATCATCTTCAAACGTTCCTTATATAATTTCAATAATTTCTCAATAATATTTCGCACATAATCCGGATGATCTTTTAGTATTGTTGTTAATGCTTTTGCTGTGGCCATTTGTACAGATTCCACTGGATGTTCGATATCATCTAATAATTGATCGCATAGATCAATTGTTATTGTTAAATCTAATAAATTCCATAGATTCATTGCTAAATTACAGATTTCTTCATTATCATCGAAACGTATAATCCAGATACGTTTAATTAATTTCAATAAATATCCAGGATTGTCTTTATAATGTAATAATGATGATTGGATTGTTATTAAACATCTTAATGCAGCATCACGTACAACAATCAATGGATTACGTAATGCACTCAATAGTACATCAATCTCATCGCTACCAATACCGGTACTATCATCACCAATACAGGTGGCGACATCTAACAAACAATTGACAGTCTGCGTTTGTACCGTGCCACTAGTCATACCTTAAACACAAAATCAAAAAAATTTTATTGAAAGTGCGTTAGAAGTGAAACTTCTTGGGTTAGAGATGAAGTTTTTTTTTTTAAAAATTGTTAGTACTTACTGATCAAATCCAACAACAATTCGAATAATTGTTGTACGGGTAGATAGCGTGCTTGATAGATCTCTAAATCGTTGTAACGTTTCGTCAATTCGGTAAATTTCGAAATGATCTGTAAACATTGATGGATCACATCATCATGACTTTTAGCATAATTCGATAACAGACACGTTTTTAATAGATAAAACATATAACAACATGTTGGTATAGTGAAATAATGTTGTTCTAATTGGATTTTGTCATGAATTATCGATACAATACGTAACATTGCTTCAATTAAATCCTCTTGTTCCCAATTCGATTCTAAATCACATTGTGGCTGAATTAAACGTAATGTAATAAAACCGATCATTTCACCGATTAATGTAGTTTTATCGAAAATTAATCGATTCAAATTAATAAATAATTTCGTTAGATGTGGTGCTGCTAATGGTGATTTTAAACAATTTATAATCGATGGTAGTAATTTTTTGAAATATAACGAGAATACTTTTGGATTACCATTAGATGATGATTGTACCATTGATATACAATTTAATAGAATTCGATTTAAATCGTTTAAACGATTACGTATTTCTTGTTCTTTAATTGTTTGATTCTTAATTAATTCCAATTGTTTTTGTGTATATTGTGGTGTTTGTTGTTGTGTTTTACCATCTCTTTTACGTTTCTCTTCTAATTCACGACGCAATTGTAATTCCTCCAATTGTTCTTTATAACTATAGACTTTACTTTCACGTTTCAAATTGATTTGATGTTGATCCTCCTCACCCGGTATTACACTTTTATCATACAATTCACCAGGTGGTGTTAAATATGTGAAATATTCATCTTTTGTTATATTAATAATATCCGGATCATTCAATTGTTTTGTTACCGTTTCAATTACATGCGGTATTATTAGATTCGGTGTTAATAGTGAGATTGTTGATAAACCATTTTCATACATTCCAATTATTGTATATTGATCAATTAATAATCGATGGAAATAATTGAAATTCTCTTCAATTAATTGTTGTGGATTCAATTTGAAATATTTGATGATTTTCAACCATAAATCCGGTGATTTCGTACGTATATTTGGATGATGGGTTGGTAGAAATGCTTCTAATAATATTGAATTACGATCATTTGGATCGCAGTAATCGTTTTGTGAACATAATGTTGTTAAACAATTGATTAGAGCCTGTGGTGTTATGATTTCAATCATAGTCTCATCATTGTTATTATTATTATCATCAACTTTGGTAATTTTTAGAAAATCTTGTAATTCTTTTAAAAGATGTTCAATTAATTTCGGATCATTTCGAATGAAATTTTTAATTTGTTTTAAACATTGTTGACGGATTTTTGTTGTTTTATGTGTTGCACAACGTAGAATTGTACGATACAATCGTTGTGGATTACCTTTTAATTTCTTTAAATATTTCGTTGATAATTCTTCGCAATACATCAAAATATAGATTATTTCTACAAATTTATAATTTTTTAAAATTTGTTTGATATACTAAATTCATCGATCAAATGATTACTAGATTTCAGTTGGCACCCTTGAATTTAGTGATATTTCGAATGTCCAATGTGCAACTGCACGTTCCAAAAATCCCCAACAGTGTGGTATTTTTTTTGTAACTAGATAAGTTACTAAAAAAGGCGCAAAATTTAAAATTAGTTATACTCTAAAAATGGTTGCTAAATACTTAGAGAACTACAAGAAGCTGCATTTAGAATTAAATATAGGAAATTTTATTCTATCAAGTTGGTCACTAGGCTGTCGAAAAAATCCGTTCTCTCAGTCGATAAAGTATAAAATAACAACATGGTGAATCATTACGAAAACTACTTTGAAAGTCACAAAAGTTGTTAGAAAAAGTCAAACGCGCACAAAAATCGTAAAAATTATGTAAACAAAAAAACTCTTAGGGACTTTTGGAGTGTGCAGTTGCACATTTGACATCTGTCAAATCTAGTAACCTTTTGGTTGGTGGTGAATTTAGTATAGGTGAGATACGTACCGTTCTCGTCGATTGTTGATACGAACTTTTCGGCAACAAATACCTGTTTATCCATATCCAATAACGTATTCCAAATATTATTAAATTCATTATTGCGTGCCTCTTGTTCGGGCTTCAATTTTAATAGAATAATTGCAGCCAATAGACCTTCAGTTAATATCAATATTTGTGTTGATTGTTTGATTGCATTCTCGATTGATTTAATTAAATTTGGTAATAATATTGATGATTGTTTGATGGTTTTCTCATTCAGACAAATTAAAATACATTTCAAATAGGCAATACGTACAAGAGGTGTTGATGTTTTTAAATTAAAACCATTCTAAAAAAAATAACAAAATAATGAAAAAAATTCAAATCGATTATAGTGTGTGTTTTGTTTACTTTAAAAGCATCAATGATTTTCTTTGGAATCTCACTTTGTAAATGTTTCATCAACCACAATTGAAACATATCCAATGTATGACACAAGATCTTCTCATGGACTTCTTCATTTAACACTTTGATAAATAAATCGCTAGCTTTTAATAATAATTTGTCTAAATCACATTTAACATTATTATAACTAAAATTACCAGCACCATTCAATAGACTTAATTTATGATCGATTACAGTTAATTTGCCTTCAACACCATGAAATATTGAAAATGTACGTGTTAATAATTTATCAATGGCATCGGATTGATTGATTTTTGTCGATAGGATTTTACAACATTCAATTGAATTGATACGTGCCTGTTCATCGTTCGAACGTAAATTTGCTAAAAAAAAAAATCCAATTCAAAATTAATTCGATACGAAATTATTTGTTTGGTTTTGTCACAGTGTCGCAGGGCTCCTGCAAGACACTCTTTGTATCGGCTCTTGCACGAGATTGTTTGCATCGACTTCTGCAAGACACTTTGCATCGACTCTTGCAAGAGACACTATATCGGCTCTTGCACGAGATTGTTTGCATCGGCTCCTGCAAGACACTTTTTGCATCGGTTCTTGCAAGACACTGCATCGGCTCCTGCAAGACACTCTTTGCATCGACTCTTGCAAGAGACACTATATCGGCTCTTGCACGAGATTGTTTGCATCGGCTCCTGCAAGACACTTTTTGCATCGACTCTTGCAAGACACTTTGCATCGACTCTTGCAAGACACTTTTTGCATCGGTTCTTCCAAGACACTGCATCGGCTCTTGCAAGACACTTTGCATCGACTCTTGCAAGAGACACTATATCGGCTCTTGCACGAGATTGTTTGCATCGGCCCCTGCAAGACACTTTCGCTCGACGAGATTGTTTGCATCGGCTCCTGCAAGACACTTTGCATCGATTCTTGCAAGACACGCATCGGCTCTGCAAGACACTGCATCGGCTCTTGCAAGACACTGCATCGACTCTTGCAAGAGACACTATATCGGCTCTTGCACGAGATTGTTTGCATCGGCCCCTGCAAGACACTTTGCATCGACTCTTGCAAGAGGCACTATATCAGCTCTTGCAAGAGATTGTTTGCATCGGCTCCTGCAAGACACTTTGCATCGGCTCTTTCAAGACACTTTTTGCAGCGGCTCCTGCAAGACACTTTGCATCGACTCTTGCAAGACACTTTGCATCGACTCTTGCAAGACACTTTGCATCGACTCTTGCAAGACACTTTGCATCGACTCTTGCAAGACACTTTGCATCGACTCTTGCAAGACACTTTGCATCCAAGACACTTTCTGCATCGGATCGCAACTGCAAGACACTTTGCATAGGCTCTTGCAAGACACTTTGCATAGGCTCTTGCAAGACACTTTTTGCATCGGCTCCTGCAAGACACTTTGCATCTTGCAAGACACTTTTTGCATCGGCTCCTGCAAGACACTTTGCATCGATTCTTGCAAGACACTTTTTGCATCGGCTCCTGCAAGACACTTTGCATCGACTCTTGCAAGACACTTTGCATCGACCCTTGCAAGAGACACTATATCGGCTCTTGCAAGAGATTGTTTGCATTGGCTCTTGCAATATACTTTGCATAGGCTCTTGCAAGACACTTTTTGCATCGGCTCCTGGAAGACACTTTTTGCATCGGCTCCTGGAAGACACCTTGCATAGTCTCCTGGAAGACACTTTGCATCGGCTCCTGCAAGATACTTTTTGCATCGACTCTTGCAAGACACTTTGCATCGACTCTTGCAAGACACTTTTTGCATCGGTTCTTGCAAGACAAGACACTTTTTGCATAGTCTCCTGCAAGACACTTTTTGCATAGTCTCCTGCAAGACACTTTGCATAGTCTCCTGCAAGACACTTTGCATAGTCTCCTGCAAGACACTTTGCATAGTCTCCTGCAAGACACTTTCTGCATCGGATCCTGCAAGACACTTTTTGCATCAGTTCTTGCAAGACTCCATCGATTACATATGACAAGACCGAGCATTGTGTAAATCAAAACAACAATAATAAATACCAATAAAACTATTGCCAATATCCAGAGCATACGGACTCAAATCCAATACAACACCACCGATTATCAAACCAACACCTTCCAAGATAATTTCTGGATTCCTTAACATTGCCTTCTGTAAGGCTGGCAATAGATTTGTTTTAAACAAATCATGATTGATTCTTTGCAATAATGGATAGGTTGCTACAATTATATTCGATGATGGTTTGGTTTTTGTATTAATAAAATTCTTAATAAAACCATCAATAAATAAATTCTAGAAGAAAAAAACAATCGAATCACATCAACAAATCTTTAAAAAAAGAAAAATCGATAATTACCAAATAATCATCCAACAATTCGTCTCGATTGATTTGTGTTAAACGCCGTGCAATAAAAGCAGCCAAAACTACACTATAACTGGATTGTTCCGATTCCTTTAACATATCTAAATATAATTTCTCACTATTTTCAATTTGTTTCCATGAATGATCCAACTGTAAATTCGTGTAATTTTTAATCGAATCGTTTCAAATAAATAAAACAAATTCTTACAATGTTAGTAGCAATCTGTGATTGTTTTCGATCACCAATTGCAACAATATTCGTTAATAGTTGGCTTTGACTTTGTAGAATTTCGGAAAGGTGTTTTTGTATCAAATCCGGATCTTTGCGCCAACCCTCATTGAATATTACCGTTGACCAATGGAGGATTTGTAATGCGAGACGGGCGGAACTTTTCCTTAAATATCAAAAAAAAATCATATGTTAAAACATTCAGTTTTTTGTGTGATTTTGATCAAATTTACGATGTTATAAACCGTTCATAATGTTTCGCCAACGATCTCACCATATGACTCAAACATTTAATTGAGATCTGTGGATATTTGTCTAATAGACAATAAATCAAATCGTTCACTAATAAACGCGACGATCGTTCCTTATAACACGAAATTGTCGATGGCAATTGTGAACAAATGATTTTTATCTTATATTCATCCAAATCTAGAAAGCCGGAAAAACAAAAAACAATCAACCACAATTACGAAATTTCCAATAACTTACCGCATGTTTCTAGAATTTCAATCAGTGCCCTAAACACTTGTTTACGCTCTTTTAGATTGGGATTGACGATTTTATACGATAAATCTTGGAAAATTGTATCAATCTAAAAAATCAATTTGTTAACGAAACTCGAACTGTTCGGCTCGTGATTTCTTACCTCCACATTAACCATTTTGATCAATGAAATTATCGGTTAGTGTACGGACGACAAAAAAAGATTATTTGCGGTTGTTTTTTGGAATTTTCTAAACAAATTCCGGACGATTTTAATGGAACCGAACATGCGGCAAACGATCTACGGTGACGTTTATTGTAAATTACCGTGCCGTCACGTTGGCAATACTGATCATTAGTATTAATGCCATCTATCGATTTTTCACTGAAATATTAATCAGATTAACACACAACATTGTCAAATGAGGCAATTTATCAGTAGATTTGCAGATAATAATTCGTAACTTACAGTATAATCGATTTATTTTGAAAATTTCTATATATAAAAACAAAAATATTTAAATTTCAGATATTATGCGATAAATATTAAGTTAATATAGATTGAAAATAGCATTTTTGGAGAGTTTTATGTTTGAAATACTGATGAGATGTTGACAATCAGGCAACATTGCGTTTTACTGTCAAAAATGTTGATTTAACAATTTGACAGATAACCTCAATTTTTAACCTCAAATTCTATCAATTATAAAATGTTAAAATTTAATAAAATAATCGTTTTGTTGAATAAAACAAATTGCCGAAATTTCTCGATATATAAGAAATACGATGTTATAGTTGTTGGTGGTGGTCATGCAGGTACTGAAGCTTGTACGGCCGCGGCTCGAATGGGGGCGCAAACCCTTCTTGTGACCCACAAAAAACACACAATAGGTATGTTCGTTTACATCCGCATTAGAAAATCGACTATATTCAAATCAATCCAGGTGAGATGTCGTGTAATCCATCATTTGGTGGTATTGGCAAGGGACATTTAATGAAAGAAATTGATGCTTTGGATGGTGTTTGTGGACGGATTTGCGATAAATCCGGTGTACAATATAAAGTATTGAATCGTAGTAAAGGTCCAGCTGTGTGGGGCTATCGTGCCCAAATCGATCGTGATCTATATAGGAAATTTATACAACAGGAACTATTCGAAAATACACGTAATTTAGATATTCTAGAAGCTTCCGTTGAAGACCTACTTTTGTCGGATGATAACAATAGATGTTGTGGTATTATTTTGAATGATGGTCGACAAATACCAGCGAACAGTGTAATTATAACGACTGGTACATTTCTAAATGGCCACATCAATATGGGAACGAAAGTGTTTCCAGCGGGACGAATCGGTGATCAACCGGCGATCGGTTTGGCACGGACTTTAGCCGATTTAAAGCTACGTATGGGTCGCTTGAAGACCGGCACACCGCCACGATTACGAGCCACAACGATCGATTTTAGTGTTTGTGAGAAACAATACGGCGATCAGCCACCATTACCGTTCTCATTCTTAAATGATTCCGTTTGGATTAAAGTAATCCAGATTTAGTTAATATTCATTATTATTATTATTATTATTGTAATATTGTAGCCAGAAGATCAATTGGTTTGTCATCTAACAAAAACCAATCTACAAATCGAACCGATTATTAAAAATAATCTCCATTTAAATCGGCATGTACGTGAAGAAGTGAATGGGCCCCGTTATTGTCCCAGTATCGAATCGAAAGTGTTGCGTTTCGGTGGACGTTCGCATCAAGTGTGGCTGGAACCGGAAGGTTTCCATAGCGATTTAATTTATCCGAATGGTTTATCGTGTACATTACCGGAAGATTTACAAATCGAATTAATACGAACGATTCGTGGCTTGGAGAGGGCGGAAATCGTACGACCTGGATATGGTGTTGAGTACGATTATGTGGATCCGCGTGAATTAAAAACAACGCTAGAATTACGGAAAGTACCGCAATTATTTTTGGCCGGTCAAATTAACGGCACCACAGGCTATGAGGAGGCGGCGTGTCAAGGCATTGTCGCCGGCATCAATGCTGCAGCTCTCGTAATCATTATTACACGATTCTAATAATTGTTTCTGTAATAATAATGGTGATTTTAGTGTTTGAATAAGTCACCGTTGATTTTAAGCCGTACCGAATCGTATATCGGTGTATTAATTGATGATTTAACAACATTAGGCACAACGGAACCGTACCGTATGTTCACGAGTCGTGCAGAATTCCGTATAACTTTACGGCCGGATAATGCTGATCAACGTTTAACTGAAAAAGGCTATCGTATTGGATGTGTTTCAGATTATCGTTACAATAAAATGATTGAGATTAAACAACGTTTAGAAAATGGTATAAATCTATTGAAATCGATTACGAAACCGGTCAATAAATGGAGGGAATTGTTGAAATTAACACCATCGAAAAGTTTGCTACAGAAACCGTAATTTTAATTAATTTAATTTAATTTAATTAATTATCGATACAATTTTAGTGCATTCAATTTGATCGATATAAATAATGAGAATATAACAATAACGAAATTAGCACAAATTGTACCGGAACTATTACAATTAACATACGATAAAACAATCGAGAATCGTTTACATATTGAAGCGTTATATGAATTTGCTGCCAATGAACAAGAAATTGAAGTGAATGAATTGAAGAAAGATGAGAATCTCTTAATACCGGATACGGTTGATTATAATGCGAAATCGTTAAATTTAAGTATGGAGGAACGTGAGAAATTGTTAATTTTTCAACCACAAACTGTAATTTTTGCCCCCCGATTCGATTGATTGTATTTTTAATTTTTTTGTTTTTAGATAGCAGCAGCTAGTCGTATACCGGGCATTACACCATCGGCGGTATTTACGCTTCTACGGCATGTTAAAAAGAATATTTACAATACTTGTTGAGTTTGTTTTTTATTTATTTATAATAAATTCATCAATCGAAGAGTTTCTAGATTTAAGTTGGTACCCTTGAATATAGTGATATTTTTAGGGATTTATTTGTTTGTGTCCATATCCTCGCTTACAATCCTGAGACTACGTATTTTGTTTAATGAAACAGTTGCCAAATGATGAATCAGAGTTGCCAGATGAAATTTGTATAAATCCCTGCACAAGCTCATCAAAAGTCCCTAGATATCCCTAGCTGGTAGGGAGGCAACTTAAAATACACAGAAGATGAGTGGTTTGCATAAAAATAAGTTTCATAATATATTTTGCCTTAATAATAGCGCTATTATTAAACACTGTGTAATAATGGAAAATGTAGTAATTTTTTTGCCCTAACGTTGGTATTAATTTTGACAAATGTCAAAAATACATAGTAATTTTTGGTAACTTATGCAACCACTAATACATCAATCAAAAAATCAAACAATTGTTCAATTGTTTTATCAATAACACCAACTCCCACCAATTTCCCTAAATATCAAATCTGCCACATTTTTTTTTGTAAAAAAGGGCACAAAATCGGCAAAATGTTTTTAATATACTAATTTTCTATTTTGCGTCAATAATAGCGCTATTCTTAAACTTGCTTCTGTATCGAAATGTAGTAATTTTTTCTTCCTTAACGTTGGTAACGTTTTCATTGATTTTGACAACTGTCAAAAATCATAAAAACACAATAAAAATAAAAATAATTTTTCATACTGACCTTTGGCTTTATTTTATAGGGTAGAAAATTGCTTCGTGCATTTTCAGCAATTTCCCTTATTTCAGGTGGGATACGTGAAAATTCTTCACTCATTGTTAAATAAGCAATTTGGCACAAAAAAAAAACAATTGACTAAGAGTGAAAAATAAAACAAACACCAACTCCCACCAATTTCCCTAAATTTCAAATCCCTTTGTCCTTTGGATGGTTCTAAAATCTTTAGATCTAGGGACAAATCCCTAGACATGACAACCTTGTAATGTGAATTCAAGATTTACTTGATTTGACAGAGACAAAAAAAATCACCAGAAATATCACTAGATACACGTATACCAACCGAAATCTAGTAACCGTTTGGTAAAGGTTTACAGAAGAACAACACCAAAGAGTTTCTAACAAAAATTTATTGCTCCTAATGTTCAATTTCAAAGCAAATATCATAAAAATCTCCTAAAACCACAGTTATATCCATAAGAACGAGAGGTTTCTCTTATCAAATTAAAGATTCGACTAAATTTTACATTTTATTACATTTAATAATTTATATCGATAAATTCCGTCCAAAAATTAAGTATAAAAGTTCATATTACAAAAAGATAGGTTATGGGCAACTTAACATTTGAAAAGTTCCTAACATGTTGTGGTACTACTGTTCGAATAAAATCCTACGCGTTGGTTTACATGTTTTGCTACTGATTTTTCAATATTAACCCAGAAATTCCTTTTAATAAATAAAATAAAGGACAATTTTAATTTTGGCGCTTTAATAACGGAACTATTTGTTCGTTGCGAAGGTTATTGCTGTCATTTGAAATTTTATACTTAATTCGTGGACGGAGTATACTACAGTTCATATAATTTATAATCGAAAAATAATTTGAAATTTATTTCGACTTATTGGACGATTAAAATAGATTTTGATTAATGTTTATAAATATTTTCAACGAAAAATTTAAAGGATTGTCGATTTAAGATAGTCAAAGGTGGACATTCAAATCTATATATAGATATATACATAGTACAATATATGAACGGTAGTAATATCACTTTGCCCAAAAACGAAACCGGAGACAATATCACATAGAATCCTAATAAACACATTTAAACAATCAATTTGGTTGTCGGTTGAATTATTTTAAGATTGCTTCATATTAAATGTTACAATTTTTAATAATAGTTAAAGCTTAAGTTAAGTACTGTAGTTGATCAAATTGGCCCTTTCATATTTAAAAAAACAAAAACAGAAGTGAAACTTCTTAGGTTAGAGATGAAGTTTATTGTTTTTTAATCATAAATCGCGGTAGGCCAGAGTGTAGAAGCGATGCTATGGCAACGCTCCCACTCTTCCCACTCAGCTGTCGTTACGCTCCCGAACAAATCTACTACCCTACCGCGCCTAAAGAAGTTTCACTTATTCCGCACTACAGCACTGCAATTTTCATTTATTGTTACTTAATTTAAATTATTGCATACAAATCTCAAGAGAATTTAAAGTGAGTTAGTGATAGACGAAAAGGGATTGTGAAGTGTTTATGTGAATCTATCACAGAATAGAGGAAGCGATTTGCTGCTAGACTTTTAATTTTGGATCGAGTAAATCCAGTCTTGGGGGGTGTGATTAGAGTGTATTAGTTAGTTTTTTGTTTTTTGGCCAATACGAATGTGACTAGATGCTAGAATTTCTGATACGACACCCTGTTTTATCGATAAATCAACGAAATTGAGCTCTCTTCTTATCAAAAGTATGATTCTGGTTAATTTAATGATAATAATTCAAAAAGTGGTGTTTGAATGTTTGTGTGATTAAAGCACAAAATAGGTGTTATTGTGGAATTATTCAAAAATCTCTCCCAACATTGGAGAGAATTGTTTGTTGTTTTAATTAATTAATTAATATTGTGTAATTAAATTTAGTATAATAAATATATATTTTTTTATATATATATATGTATAATATAAAGACAGGACCGTAATTAGTTTTGATATCTCTTATATAATTTGTTAATTTCGGTCCTGGAAAAAGGCAAGAAAAGTATGTACTTTTATATACTATATACATCATCAAAAATTTTCAGATAAAAAAGGTTTTCTCTTGTACTACCCTACAAAAAATATATATATTTATACGACATCGATTTTGTTGTATGTATTGGTATTTTCCTCTTACTATTTAATTATTATTTTTGGGAAAAAAGTTGGAAAAAAATGGACTAAGACCGACGAGGTTCAAGTTTCTGTGACATACTCGTCAACACTCGTTGATTGTCAATTACCCGTAAACATGAAACGTACGATTTAATATCGTTCTCACTCTTTGGGGATGGCGGTTCCAAAACTGCAAACACACCCACACATTACTATCACAATTAATTAATTAATTAATTAATTAATTAAACGCGGCTTTTGCACATGCACTCGAAATTCAACCTTTTGCAAAAGTTTGTCAATGACTGTTGGTTGCTATGGGTTTCTATAAACAACTAGCAATTGTTTTTGTTTATTTGCTATCAGTTGCTATGGATTTCTCTAAACAACTAGCAATTGTTTGTGTTTGTTTGTTGTTGGTCGCTATGGGATTCCATAAATAACTAGCAATTGTTTTTGTTTATTTGTTGTCGGTTGGTAAGCATTTCTATAAACAACTAGCAATTGTTTTTGTTTATTTGTTGTCGGTTGTTAAGCGTTTCTATAAGTAGCAATTGTTTTTATTTATTTGTTGTCGGTTGCTATGCGTTTCCATGAACAATTAGCAATTGTTTTTGTCTATTTGTTGTCGGTTGGTATGGGTTTCTATAAACAACTAGCAATTGTTTTTGTTGATTTGCTATCGGTTGCTATAGATTTCTCTAAACAACTAGCTATTGTTTTTGTTTATTGGGTTCCACTAAACAACTAGCAATTGTTTTTGTTTATTTGTTGTTGGTCGCTATGGAATTCCATAAACCACTAGCAATTGTTTTTTGTTTATTTACTGCGGTTGGTATGCGTTTCTATAAACAACTAGCAATTGTTTTTGTTTATTTGCTATCGGTTGCTATGGATTTCTCTAAACAACTAGCTATTGTTTTTGTTTATTGGGTTCCACTAAACAACTAGCAATTGTTTTTGTTTGTTTGTTGTTGGTCGCTATGGGATTCCATAAATAACTAGCAATTGTTTTTGTTTATTTGTTGTCGGTTGGTAAGCATTTCTATAAACAACTAGCAATTGTTTTTTGTTTATTTACTGCGGTTGCTATGCGTTTCTATGAACAACTAGCAATTGTTTTTGTTTATTTGTTGTCGGTTGTTAAGCGTTTCTATAAGTAGCAATTGTTTTTATTTATTTGTTGTCGGTTGCTATGCGTTTCCATGAACAATTAGCAATTGTTTTTGTCTATTTGTTGTCGGTTGCTATGGGATTCCATAAATAACTAGCAATTGTTTTTATTTATTTGTTGTCGGTTGCTATGGTTTTCCATAAACAGCTACCAATTGTTTTTGTTTATTTGTTGTCGGTTGCTATGCGTTTCCATGAACAACTAGCATTCGTTTTTATTTATTTAGTTGGCAAAGACAACACTTTCTTCGTCCTCGATGGTAAACTAAACACTTTACCATCGAGCGTTCAATCGATAAAGTAGGACTTGAACAGTAAGTATTAGTGTTTTGACTAATTTTAAGTGACTTTATTTTTAATAAAAGTGGATGTCGAAATGGTGGAGGCGCCGGGATACATAGAAACTGTGTACAAAATGGCTCTAAAAGGCTAAGCTCGACTTGCAAAAGGTTGAATTCGATTTGTTCAACTTTTAATGTGTGCTAAATTTACCTAAATGTCTACTTTTAGAAAAACGTATGGTCCTCATTGTTTGTGCCAACATGTGCATCTTTTCAAAATTCACTAAACCATCTAAACTCGTTTTGTTGCCTTCATGCGTAAATGTCATATCTTTCAATAATAATGGCATAAATGGTATAACAGGTGGTTGTAATTTACCAACACAGATACGGTAAGCACGATGATTTTTACTTGGATCAATTAATGATTCAAATTCGGTAAATAATTTACGAAATTTCGATGGTAATTTCTCCCATGTTAATGTTAATCGTGAAACAGCAACATTACTTAGACCCATCACAATGGCAAAGAAGGCATTCAAATTTTGATACTCTTTTGAACTGCAACAACAACAACAATATCGAATGAAGAAGATAGCAAATTTCCGGAAATTATATACAGGATGGTTTTTCTAAGTAGGGTCGGCTGCTAGATCTCCCATTGGCCGTTAAACAAGAGAAATAAAAGTACAGCAGCGGATATAAAGAGGATCCAGTAGCCCAAAAGGTTGACGCCAGCAATAAACATCTGTGGAAGGTCAAGGTTGTTTATCGGTTAGATTATTGACATGTCTTTTGAAGCATAATTTGACTTAAAATTTTGGCTATGTTTAAAGACATTAAGAAATTTAAAAAAAAATTCTTGAATTTCATGTATCGAGAGCATGTATCGGTGGTAGTTGCTTCGATGTACGGATAATTATATGCCACTTGGGTTACATTTTCCCTATTTCCCGATTAGTTAGGAACTTTATATTGGCAACTGTAAACGGTCTTTCTCTTGCCTAACGGCTAATGGGAGATCTCGCAACCGTCCACACTTAGAGAAAACACCCTGTACATAAATTTTAAAAATACGAACTAAGCAGCCAATTTGATAAATTTCCTCAGAATTGCTACACGTTTACTCAAACTGGACGTCATACAAATCTCCGTAATCACCCAGAATTGGATCTCGTTGAAGCGTCGCAAGAACACATCCAAATTAGCTGTAATCTGTCCGAAATGATGTCGTCCAAATGTATAATACAACAATTCGTATTCGTGTACACAACAGAATAGATTCCAATCGAATAATGTGATAAAATATGCCAATTCTTTTGTACTGTACAATTCGATATCGGCATCAATGCCTTGTGTTGGTTCCTCTTGTTCACTGAGACAAGTCTTTAAGATTTTGATTTTGATAATACTAAAATTCTACACACAGAAACAAAACACTTACAAGAGCATCCAGATGATCTTTGGGCGACACGAAAATCCGCCCATTTATCGATAATGCTGTCGGTATACTAACATCATTATCACGGAAGATGATCCGTTCACCATTCGATTTGACCTCAACTAATAACAATTCATCGGATGGCCGTAATTGGAGCTTTTCAGCAGCCAACACTTTGATCGTTTCAGCTGTTGTTTCAACTGGTAAACGTAACGTACAATACGTATGATCCGCACAATACACCCGAAAAATAACTACAATAATAATAATAATAATTGCAATTATTACAAAAAAAAATAAAAATACTATCATCCTGTGGCATGATTACAGTCCGATTTGTTGTTGTTTGTCCACTGAATAAACTGATGGGTTGGCCGTACGGTGGTAATTTCCATTTTTGACCATCGTGCTGTTTCCGTTCGTCCTGATAGCGGCGCAATTGTGATATAGCATGGTGCATCAATGACGCCTCCTCTTGTAAACTGTCATATTGTAAACAATCGATTTCCAATTGGGTTGCTAGATATTCCAATAATTCCACAATAATCTCATCATCGAAGACTGGTTGGCGGATGATCGTTACCCATTTGTAAATGAATTGGATGACGCGTTTCTTACAAGCCACAACGAAGTCTCTATCTTGATTGGTTGAATTAATCGTATAAGTAGCTCTAATTAAGGAATTTAACACGAATCGAAATCGTATCATTATTATTATTATTAGTATTGAAGTGAAACTTGTTTAGGCGCGGTAGGGTAGTAAATTTGTTCGGAGAGGGGAGAGTGGAGGCGTTGCCATAGCGACGCTTCTACTCTCTGTCAGTTCTGCCAACTGTTAAAATAAACACTAGGGACTAAAGTTGGTAACGAAACTAAAATTGTCTGGCCTACCGCAATTTATGATTGTTGTATTTGGGCAGATCCATTACTTTTCGATCAAGTGTGCGCGGGTAGGTCAGAAAGGGAGGTGATCCTGAAAATTTGGGCCAGATAAGTTCAAATCCGGCCGCTTGTAATTTTGGGAAATTTGAAAAAACTCGATTTTTTTAGTAATTTTCAAAAATTTATATCTCAGCTTCTGTATAACTTAGAGATTAGTTCGAGACGGCATTTTTCCCGGTCAACCCTGTATTTTCAAGAAAAAAATATGTTATTGCTCCCAGCTTTATTTCGGTTTAGTTGTACGCTTTCAACTGAATCACTGTTTTCGCGAAATTTCACCTATATTTAAAGTCCTGTCAAATTTACAGTTTTTGGAATAGGGAGACGATCAAGGTGTCAAATTTTTTATTAAAGTATGGACTGTTGATTTCCACCCTACTTTACTTTGATTAAAGCTATTTGTTTATAGGACAATAACGCAAACCTAGGACATTTCGTAAAAATCGCCATTTTAAGACACCCATAACTTTTTTCTATCAACTCCAAATCTTTCTAGAATTTCAGAGAATATACTTCGTTTTATCCTCAAAGAGCTGTGAGAATTTCAAGTTTGTAATACAAGTGAGATCGGAGCTGTGAATTTTCAAAAATGTTGATATTTTTTGAAAATTACCAAAAATCGACTTTTTTCAAATTTCAAAAAATTCTCTAGCGGCCAGATTTGAACTTATCCGGCCCAAATTTTCAGGATCACCTCCCTTTCTGATTCACTTTCGATAAAAAAATCGGTGCACACTTTTATCGAAAAATAATGCCCATTTATAAATTAGTTTCACTTGGAACGCACTTTAAATTTTTATTAAAGAAAGGATATTGATTCATGAGTTCCTCAACGAGTTGTTGTGTCGGCATAAATACGATATGCGTTAACAGGAAATCATCCAAAAATGGATCTTGACCGGTGGTCGTCGTCGTTGCGATCACACTATCATTTCTACGATTATCCAAACGCGTCTCTAGTAAATGTTCGAGCATCTTCTGTGGCGTACCTGCCATTACTGTATACCTTTTAACAATTTCAGAAATTCAAATTGAGAATTAAATCAAATGATCGATATAAAAAACAAAACACTTAATACTTGTAGTATAAGAATAATGGTTGTTTGCCAGACGGATTGATCTTCTCTAAAATCAACACATCACGTCCGTGCTCCTTCAAACGCACCGTATTCGCTTCAACATCACGTAAGATCCGATTGAAATTCTCCTTATCGACACGTAGAAAATGACAATTGTTGTCTTTGAGTACAATTGTGGCAGCTCGGGGTGCATCATTGATTAACGCCAATTTACCAAAATCATCACCTTCGTGTAGTGTGGTCACAACACCTTTGCCATGGATGACAACATCAACGGAGCCACGCATTATTATATACCAAGATCGGCCTTCATCGCCTTGACGAAACACTACAAATTTCAATCATTTTAATCAATGAAAATTATGTAATTAAAAAAATTCAAATTACAAGCCTGGCCGGCTATTGAATGCGCTTCAAATACAATAACAGAAGCTAGTTCACGTTTCACCGAATTCGATAGATGCGATAAAGCGTGTACGTGTATCAATTCCTCATAGATTGTCTCCAAATCGTCATGGGTACGTTCGTGACACCTAAAAAACAAACCGACAATCTTACCCAAAAATTCTCTTAGCTTAATCGTACAATTATACGGTTTGCGTAGGATCATGCGTAATGTAGCATCAGGTCCACGATTCACCAACATCGATAAACACTCATGTAATTGTTCATCGGCTGTATTAACATCCTCCACATTCGGAATACCACCCGAACCATCCTCATCCTGCCAGAATTGGTATAGGAAACATTTATCTTTGAAAGCGTGCTCCCTGTTAACTAATTCGTGACACGATTAGATTCGGTTTTTTTTTTCTGTTTTGACAATTACCATGAAAGATTATGCCTTCTTCTAATAGAGCTTGCCACATTCCGACCGCTTGTGCCCGTGTATGAATACACGGTGATATATTCACTAGCCAATCGGTCAATTCGGTACCAGGACAACATTTTTTCACTAAACGACCGGCAACTTTCCGATCTTTCAAATATGAAGTTTTCGCTTAAAATATACAATAAAAATTGATAATAAATGGGTGATTTGTTGTGTTCTGATTGTTACCGAATAGAAGTGTTCTTAATACCCAACCGATACGTCCCATAATGGGACTGGGTGATTCTGTTATCGGTTCTGCTGGATTCGGTTGAACCGGTGAATTGGAACGTTTCACGACAACATTGGTGTCTTGTTGCATTGTATTGTTGATACCGAAACCGTTCTTTATTTTACAATTCACCAATAACGGGCTCAATTGTTCTTTATATTTCTATTTTAATGGAGAATTGTTCGGTTAATTTTATGCAAGGAGAGGTCACAACCTCGGTAATGGAGTTCGGAACGAGCTTCAGTTTCAGTTTTTTTGCGTCCATTTAGTATTATTAAGTTGTCCGGTTAATTGTGAGTTGAAATAGTTCAAGTGGTTGCGCTCAAAAGTACGGGGTTCAATCCTTATGCGGAGAATTTTTTTTTTGTCGAAACTACTTTTTTTATTTTATTTTACTTTATAAATTGAAGAAATCAAAAATTTATTGTTTTTTTATTTCTTTATTACCTTCGAATGATTTTCTATTTTTATTTTAGGGGTGGTGGCTATGCGTTTCATATGAGACAACTAGCAATTGTTTTTGTCTATTTGTTGTCGGTTGCTATGGTTTTCCATAAACAGCTACCAATTGTTGTTGTTGATTTGCTGTCGATTGCTATGCGTTTCTATGAATAACTAGCAATTGTTTTGTTTATTTACTGCGGTTGCTATGGATTTCTCTAAACAACTAGCAATTGTTTTTATTTATTTGCTGTTGGTTGCTATGGTTTCTATAAACAACTAGCAATTGTTTTTGTTTATCTTCTATCGGTTGCTATGGATTTCTCTAAACAACTAGCAATTGTTTTTGTTTATTTGCTGTTGGTTGCTATGCGTTTCTATAAACAACTAGCAATTGTTTTTGTTTATTTGCTATCGGTTGCTATGGATTTCTCTAAACAACTAGCAATTGTTTTTGTTTATTTGCTGTCGGTTGCTATGCGTGTCTATGAATAACTAGAAAGTTTTGTTTATTTACTGCCGGTTGCTATGCGTTTCTATGAACAATTAGCAATTGTTTTTGTCTATTTTTGTCTATTTATCAAATGTTCGATTTTTTAATTTTAATGGACGCACCATAATAATGTTAATTAATTATCAAGCGTCTAAAAAGAAAATAAACGCGTAAAAAACTCATTGATATTATGATTTTTTCCTTAAGGGGCCCACTTTGCCCCCCCCTACCCCGACCTAATTTTCCTATTACATTAAAAATAATAAAAAATACGTTAAAGAAATGAAAAACCAGTAAATTTGTGATTTCTTCAATTTATAAAGCAAAATAAAATAAAAAAAAGTTGTTGCGACATTTAAAAGAAAAATTTTCCGCATGAGGATTGAACCCCGTACCTTTGAGCGCGTTACAACGACGCAACCACATGAGCTAATTCAAGTTACAATTAACCGAATAACGCTTTTTTTCTCAAGATTGGCTGGTCATTGCGCTTTAATTTTTTAATATGTTGTTAACTTAAAGGTATATTATAAGCTTGCAAAAGCTCGTTCCGAACTTCATTTAAATTTTGGGTGTAATTCGACAAATGTACCTCCCAAAGAATTTTGAAATCTTTCTGTGCAACACGAAACAATTCACATGTTGTTTGCGTTACGATTGTAACGTCACGTGGCAGATCCTGTAGGATCGATTCACCGAACGTTGAGCCGATACTTAACGTTCTTATAACATTCGAAATCTAAAAAAAAATTGTTAAATCAACAAATGATTGATTAATTGGAGGGCGATTCACACAGACTTTTGAATCGTTATCTGGTCCACTACCATCAAGTCGTACTTCTAATGTGCCAGTCATCACAATGTACCAATATTTGCCGACATCGCCTTGACGAAATACTGGATACGCCAACAAATTTATGAATTAAAACTTAAGCCATAACAGATAATTAATGCGACTTACTTGTTACACCTTTTTCTAAATCTTCGTAATAGCCGCACAGAGCCAATTGGCGCAATATCGAATTTGGTAGATTGCATAATTGGTCGACGCGACGTAAACGTGCCGATATCAAATCGGCATCTTTAACGGTACGATCACTCGGTCTGTAGAAGGGCGAGAAAAATTGTGGTTGAAAAATTAATTGAATTTTGTTCGAATGATTTCAGACTCTCTCTCTCTCTCTCTCTCTATCTATCTACAAAATTTTTGATCTATTCGGTGCGTTCAACTTTAACGAAGAACTTTGAGAAGAGACACATTAATCACACATGATATACGATTTGTAGAGGAATTTCTGTCGAATCGATCGATGGTGGATTTTGATTGAAATTCACAAGATTTGTGGCTTAATTTTGGATTTTAAACGTGATCTGAACGGCTTATTCTTGTTAAACAAATATTTTTGGAATCGTATTTGATGATAACAAGACAAAAAACTGTTATTCTAGCCGTTGGCTTAACACGCAACTTTGTTGATTTTATTGATATTCCTCCATAAAATTTTTATCTGCAAGAACTGTTTTCAACTATCTTCGTTAACGTGACGCAATTAATAGAAAAAATTAATTAGTTTCTCTGTGAAATAATAATAATATTCTGTATTGAATGATAAAATGGTGGAAATAGTGGCTGTTTCGTCACATTCTGAAATTTTTAGTTAAAATACCATTCTAATCGTTATTTTTTCTGTTAATTCTGCTTTCATCCACAGCGCTAATATCAAAGACGACTGTGGAACGCTTGCTGCTATTTTTTTCTAAAAATTCCAGGTTTTCTGGGTAACCCGTTTCTATCTTCAATTTATTTCCGTTTTTTTCTATAAACGTTTAAATCCGGCAATCGTAAGTGACACACCCAACTCAACTCCCAAGATTAGGAGGCGCCTATTTAACGGATTAGCCTACGTAGAAAACATCGATTATCCTCGAGCTGCTAAGATGTGTCGGTAGCTCTCGAAAGTAGCTTTAGAAAATTATGATCCACGACTCGTTCGATTCGGAATGAACGGTAGAAACTTTTTGAAAAATTTGAAGATGCGCCGGCGAAAATTGCAAAAGTTATAAATAATTTAGTAAAAAAAACAATGGGGGTTTGGTTTTTTGCAAATATCTCGGAAACTATTAAAGATATTTGAAATTTGAAAAAAGATCCTTAAAGAGGAGGAAATTTCCTAAAGAAAAGTCTAAACTTCCAAAACTCTACCACCAATATTTATAATTTTAATTTTGAGGCGAAATAGCGGGTGACGCGCGTCCCCCGTGCACGCTGACCCAAATGGAGTCTTGAACAATAAAAATAATTTTAAGCCATCAATTAACAATTTTAAGAAATTAAAAAAATTATATACCTTCTAGACACTTGAATAAACGAAAATTCATGGATAAACAATTTTTCCCGTAATTATTTTATTAGATATGCTTTTGTTAATTAAGTAATTTTTACAAGTTTAAAATTTTAACATTAGATTGTTAATAACAAAGTGGAAAATCAATTTTTTTAATTTTTCCAACGGGTATCTTTTCTAAAGCTATCCAAGAATAGCTCGAATAAGTGAAAAAAATTTGAGGTTTTCAATTTAACAATTATCAGAATTTTTATGTAAATTTTAAACTTGGAAAAATTAGTGAATTAACAAAAGCATATCTAATAAAATAATTATGGGAAAACAATTTTTGCCATGGATTTTCGTTTATTCAAGTGTCTAGAAGGTATGTGAATTTTTTTGTTTCTTAATATTGCTATTTAATGGGTTAAAATTATTTTTATTATTCAAGAGTCCGTGTCGGTTCGCGCACGGAACGCGCGTCACCCGCTTGTAGCGCTATTTTCGCCTCAAAATTAAAATTATAAATGTGAATGGTACAGTTCCAAAAGATAAAAGTTTTTTTAGGAAATTTCCTCCCCTTTAAGGACGTTTTTTCAAATTTCGAATACCTTCAATAGTTTTTGAGATATTTGCAAAAAACCAAACCCCTATATTTTTTTCTCTAAATCGTCTATAACTCTTGCAATTTTTGCCGGCGCACCTTCAAATTTCTCAAAAAGTTTCTAGATCATAATTTTCAGTACCCTGAAAGAGAAATTCACTAAAATGGCAGATCTTTTCTAGACTATTTTACATTAATTAGACTTTCAATTCAATCTTACACTAAAACTGTACTTTATCCTCGTTTACATTGAATCGTTTGTAGAATTTCAGTAATTTCATCATCCTGAAAGCGCAATTATGCAATTGTATAGTTGCATTCGTGTTCCGTTGCAATTTGTATTGATACCGAATTAATTCAAATTCAAAGAACTGTTGAATAAAATTGGTGGATGCGCCAGGCCAATTATTAACAACTCCAGCGCTACGAAACACGTTTCCATCAATAAATAACAAGGCAAATTGGTGACAATTGTGGTGCGTATAGAAGGCCAACAAAATTCCCTTTTAATCGAGCCCCAATTAGAATTCGTTGTTCAACTAACAAAAGAGCTGTCGTCTGGCCGGATTGGATTGGTTTTCGATCGGGTCATCAACTGTTTTTTTTTTCGACCATTGTGCTTTAGATAGTGCCGTTCGTGTCAATACGTTCGTGTAATTGCCGACATTAATGAAATTCCAACGAAAAGAGAGAGTTTTTTCTATTTTATTTATCATCAATCACTGTTGCAAATGGTCGAGTATATCGAGAGCTCTTGTTGTTGCATTAACTGACCGCATTTATTCGAAACGTTCAGCTTTACTGCTGAAATTTGAATAATTTAAAGGATATCTCAATACAGTTGTGTTAAACTAGATGACAACTCTATCCATTTAATTAGACCCATTCATCTAAAACTAACTTAATTTCCGAGATGTTCTCAACGAACAAACGCAGGTGTAAGATGCAATCTTACATTGCAATAAATTCTACAGACTTTAGCTTTATTGTAAATCGGATTAATGTTGTGTTGACCAAACTCGACTTTAGACTATAAATTAATGCAAAACTACATGAATATTCCAAAATGTTGGTTGGCAAACGAATTCTTGGTAAGGATTTCGGTTGCTACCCTTAACCGCAACCGTATTCTAACGGTCAGGACATCTTTTCTTCGGCCAGCAGTTTTCCTGCTGCTTCTACAGCATTTCGTTGGCTGGATTGTAAGTGGAAAAGTTTCAAAATCAGCGCTAAACAATTGAACAATTCTACGGATCTTGTGGATTGTAAAACGATTGATTTTTTGGTTAAAATTTTACGATAATTTCTTTGACTTTGAAATCCACCCGTGTACGTTTTTCTCTCAACTTTTCAATAGCCTCCTTAGCCTATCAACTGTATTGTGGCGATTATTTGGATAGCCGTACTTTTATTTATTACAAAAGATGTTTTTTGTACTTTACCACTTTCGTAATACGAATCAAACAAAGGTCAATTATGTAACACCCTTTGTAGATTTGTCCGTTCTTGTTCAGTTGTGTTCGGGTGGTTAAAGTGTTAATGTCTTTTCAAAAAATTGTTTTTTGAGCTAATTATTAATTAATTGTGTTTAGTGCTAGTGTTAGTGTAAAAAAAACAACAGACATCCCATGCCGAACGACTCCAGGATGGCCATGGAGATGGTAAATTTTCAAATCATTATGTTTTTTTTTATTATTAATCGTTTTTCTTTCTATTTTTGTTACAGTTATGCAACTATCAAACAGTGAGTCGGTTTCTTTATTTTTCCAACGATGTCCCGTAAGAAAAGGCCGTTTTTTTAATTGTTTTTCGACGAGATACTTTTTCCAAAATTTAGTAATTCACGTCTGATTTTTTTAAATAAATAGAAAACTAACCAAGGAAATAGTTGAAGAGCTCGATTACGAAAAGTAGTGCGTTCAATAATTATTGATTACAAGCATAATAAGCCGCAACAGAGCATGTCTTTTTAGACATGCTTCTAAATTCAGATCCGTGTCTTCTGGGGACTGCCTTGAAATTGTCGTGCCTCGAATTGTCTTCTGGAGATTGACTTTATTCACTCGTCGGTGCGTTTTCTTTTTTACATCCGGTTGAGATGAGATTCCAAAATGTTCTGGAATTTTCGAAAAATTTCCCAGTGGGCTCTCAGAAAACAGAAAACGCAAACAATTCTCATTAATCCAACATCATTTTTTGTGTAGCATTTTGTTGATAGTATTCTGACCATTACAAATTCAAAACGAACACTCTCTGATGTGCAATTGTTTACTCTTTTTGTTTTTTTTTCCATCGTACACCACAGCCTGCTCCGTGTTCTGTTACGATTGCGTACAAAACGTGTCGACACGATTCAAGCGAACTAAACTTACAAAATTCTTGTTCTTTCTCCGAACTGATGAGAAACTTTATATTCAGCGACCACAGATGAATAACTAGCGTGTAAAATTACTCAAACAACTTTTGACGGAAGTGCATAATTTATTATTTATCAACTCCCTATTATCGATTGGGCAACTTTCAAATAAAACTTGTTATCAGAGTGGAAATTGTTTGGATTTCATTCGAGGAAATGATGGCAGTTATCTTTAATCATGACAGACAGTTTCTAGTTTACCGAAACAACAATTGATTGGTGATATCGCAACGGAATAGAGAAGAATTCTAAACACGTCCCAAATAAATGGCCCAAAACACCGAAATAATCTCACCTGTTATCTATCTATGGGTCATTCCACCAAAGAAAATCATTTTTACGGGGCGACCCCCGCCGATTTTTTTGCAAATTTTGTGGAGGTGTTCTCTACTTTGACAAAAAAATTCCCTGAGAGTTTGAGTTCTTAATATGCGGCCGTTTCGAAGTTATGAATTTTTGAAGTTTTGAAGAAACAAAAATTTCAACTTTTTCATCAATTTTTTTGAGGTGAAAAACCTTCTTTTCAGAATTGGTAAGTAGGAAAAATTCTGAACTTTTCAATTAAAATCCAATCAAAGTGAAAAAAGCAATTTTTCTCCCAGTGCGGCGCATGGTATATCAAATTTGTTTTTTTCTGAAAACTGAGAGTTTTTCCCACAAAATATGTCATTTTTGCGATGTGCATATTTTTTGTTTTTTTACAATGAAATAAAATGTAAAATATTGACAATAAAAATGCATATTTTTTTACGATCGTGTGTAATCGGTTATTTTACGTGCATGTTTGGAGCTGTCGAATATACCCGATTGCAGTATTTTTCGCGGTTGCTATAGTAACCGTGCCAATATCTGAAAAAAGTTTGAAAATATACGTTTTTTAATTGTCGACATTCTACATTTTATTTAATTGTGAGAAAACAAAAAATATGCACATCACGAAAATGACATATTTTGTGGAAGAAACTCTCTGCTTTCAGAAAAACTAGTCAAATTTGATGTACCAAACGCCGCACTGTGAAAAAAATCGCTTTTTTCACTTTGATTGAATTTTAAAGGGTCTTCCGTTGCATGTATGAAAAAATGAATATTCCCATTAAAAAGCTGAGAATTTTTCCTGCAAAAAGCTACATTTTACCAATTTTTAAAAAAAGGTTTTTTACCTCAAAAAAATTGATGAAGAAGTTGAAATTTTGTGGTTCTTCAAAATTTCAAAAATTCATAACTTCGATTCGGCCGCATATTAAGAACTCAAACTTTCAGGGATCTTTTTTGTCAAAGTAGAGAACACCTGTACAAAATTTGAAAAAAAAAATCGGCGGGGGTCGCCCCGTAAAAATGATTTTATTTGGTGGAATGACCCCTATACATATATAAGCAAGATCTATTTTTTTGAGGCTCGATCACGTAAAAACTACTGATCGCATTGACATGGGACCTTGACCATTCGATGCAGAATTTTTCGTAGATGATTATAGGCTATTTAGTTTTTCGATTCCATTCATCCTTTGTCATTTTTTCTGCGATTTAGTTTTGTGTACATATTGTACAGCCATTAGAAACAAAAGACGCTCATTTTGTTTGGTTTTAATCGATGGTCTTTTGTTTTGAAAATAAAAATCAAATCTAACTGTCATTTAATCGACTGCCTTTTGTTTTAAAACAAAAACAAAGTCTAATGACATGTGATTATTCGCTAATAGTTAGCTGGATAAAAACGTTTGTTATACGCTTATTAATAATGGCGAATTATACGGTAATTTCAAATGAATTTTAACACAACAACCGACAGTTAATTAAAGGGCGCCACCAGGGAGATAACTCCCTTCTGCTGCTGGTAGACTACCTGCGCCCGGCTACGCCTGTAATTAAGCACCATAGACGCGTGTAAATTGATCCGATGATGATTTCGTTAGAAATTTACAGAGTCGTATCACGTACCATGTTCAGATATTTTATTTTAAAAATACATAGAATTGTCTGGCCACGACGAACTATAATACGTAAAAAAAAACGACAAACGACAGCGGGCGATTGGTGGAAACGTTTAAGGGATGAAGCTGGATGAATTCGCTTAAAAACTCTATTGAATTATGAATGAGTGTTGGGAGTAAATTCAATGGATATCCAGAAAATAAAGCAAACAAACGGGGGCGAACTTTCTCTATTGATAAATTTTCTAAATTAGAAAGTGAAAAGTTTCGTTAAAGTCAATATTATAGCGAGCTTATTGTTGATTGGCTAAACTTTTAATTAGAGATTTTAATTTAAATGATAAACACACATTTCAACGGTTTTATCGTAAATTGTACTGTTTGCGGTTATCTGAAAATGCCGGTATAGTAGCTGTTTTTCAATACAATTTTTATTAAACTGAAACAATAGAGAAAAAATAGGTCTTTTTAAAGAACGTTCGATATTTACAGGGACAGTTCGCTTTTGATGTTAATCAACCAACCAACTAATCAATTTATATACGAATACTGTGCCCGACGAACAGGTTAATTAATTCAGAAAAGAAACAGCCAATGGGTTAAACAACAATGTACGACCATGGGTGTGATTCATACGATGGGACAATCATCATGTTAGTCATCAACATTTATTGATCTGTGTCGGTTGGAATTATAAGCGTTTTTATATCAAAAAAAAGAACCTAAAATCGCTTAATATTTTTTGTGTCGATTCTCCGATCTGTTGAAGTTTTAAATGTAGATCGAGAATTGGGTGGAAAAAACGGGCGAACGTGCCCCAAGAGACGCACAAATCTTCCCCGATTTTGCATTTCGAATGCCATTTAAGATTAGCTGGAGCGTGATTCTTGATCTGCACGATAGACAAGTGCAGGCGATAAATTTATGTAGTCATTGCGTTAATCTAGATTACTTTTTTTTGTGTGGCTGCTGTCGAATTGGAAATTACAGTTTTATTAACCAGACGATTCGTCTGAATTAGGGGGGCGGTCGCTGAAATAATTCGGATGAAATGAGAGAAATTTCAGCAGCATAACGATGATGTACTAAAAACGGTCGTAATGTAAATATTGTTGGTGTAATGCTAATGGAAATGTAGCATGTGCTCAAATTCTAATTTTAATGCATTGCCGTTACAAAAACCAACATTTAAACTCTCTACCAACCAACGTTCTTTTGCAGTCAATTAACAATTGATTCCTCATTCAAAAACGAACGGTTAATCTCCAATGCTGGTCTTTTTATTCGCATCCATTGAATTAAGACTGGATTATATTCAACTTGTCAGTGTCAGTGTGATTTATTGGGCTGAAAACGCTATCGAGACGTCTGTTTTTCCACACAACAAATTCCAGAGAGCCACAAACTCTGCTGCTGCTGCTGCCAGCTAAACTGGTTAGTTGGTTGAATTTATTTACAGATCATTGTTGGATTTGTTGCCCCACCTGTTATCTGCAGACTAACTGCATTATTGTCAAAACACGTACAAATAAACAATTGTCTATTAATAATAATAAAATTGGTGGATGCGCCGGGCAGACAATAACTCACGGCGAGAGAATAGAATTTTCAAAAAAAAAGATCGACACAATAGAGAAAAATACATATTTCGTTCGAATAGGATTCAGGCGATCAAAAATACCGCTTTTGTTCGTTGAACAGTGGCTTTTAATTTTGCTTGTGATCAATAGTTACAAATCCATGCTAAACGAAAATGTTGTTAGCTCTCATTATCGGGAAAATACCGATATTTCTGGTCGTTGGCAAATGCGGTTTGAAATATTCACGGTTTTGGTTAATATTGCAATGTTTGCTTGTCCAGAAAAACTCACTGAAATGGTGGATTTTATGGGCAGATTTTGTTCCAGTCAGCAAATCCCAGTACATCACTTTTAAACGAATTAATCTTACGACTGTCAAATTGACTTGTGCCACTGAATTATTCAAATGTCAACGCAGTAAAGTTTGTAACGCAGTCGGCAGGGATGTTTCGAATAAATACGAGTACGGTCAACTGACTGATCATTTAGCCAGAGAGCTTGTCGTAATATTTCTCATCTGAGAAGTTGTGATAGATTGGAGAATGTGAAAGCATCAAGACGTCCTCGTGTATTAATGGAATTTTCGCCAGACATCCTGATCGAAGACCGCTAAATTCATCAAAGATACGCCTTTTGGTAGTTTCAATCTGTAGTCGAGAAACATGTTTATCCGACAGCTTATGAAAGCGAGAAATCATTATTTTCAAAAGCCTCCCTGAAACGTTTCAATTAGACGAATATTGCCCGAATCTTGTTCATCAGTTGCGATTGATGGCACGAATCACCCCTCACACAGATCCTCTCAGTTCTGTAGCCAATTCCAGAAATTGCTAATTAACTTAATTGATACCAAATAGTTGGATAAAAGCACCAATTTATCCGGCGGGTTATAGTTTTCGCTTTCGAAATGATCGTTGGCAGTCGGTGGATGCGCCACCATCTAAGGCTCAGTTCACATGAAATCGCCTGATTGACGAAGCCGACTAATCTTAGATTTTGCTGTAGACTTTGAAGGACTATTCTTTAGAATCCCAAAAAAACAAAATTTATGCACATTTAATTATTATAAGCGGCCGTTTCGGCGTATTCGAATTAAGCCGTTCAAAAAGTGTAGGTTTCAGCAATTTTAGCTGTAAAAATTTTGCTGTTTCAGATATTTGTGCGTTTGAGGCGGCATTTTGAAGGTGAAAGCTTATAGTTTTCACGTGATCGATAAAATTTTGGTCAGTCAATACCTGTCATTATCAAAATGCTGCTGAAAATACGTCTTTTTTACTCCACTTTTGCGTTTTTTAAACTGACTCCACCGTCTCGACTATTTCAAGTAAGTGACTGATTTTACTCAGGAATTATTTATCTGTATTTTCTCTATAATATATACACTTAATTTCTGAGTAACTTCAAAAATTCGAGTCGTTGGAGTCAATTAAAAACACACAAAAATTGAGTAAAAAATAAGTATTTTCAGCACCGTCTCGTCAATAACAGGAATTGACTGAACAAATTTTTATCGATTACAGAAAAACTACAAACTTTTACCTTCAAAATGCCGCTTCAAACGCACAGATATCTTAAACAGTAAAATGTTGACAACTAGAATTGCTAAAGCCTAAAAATGACACTTCTTGAACGATTTCGGCGCAACGGCCGCTTATAAAAATCAAATGTGCTTGAATTTTGTTGTTTAGGATCCTTAATCACAGTCTCTCAAAGTTACAGCATTACATTAGCTTTTAATGCACACTTAAAGCTAACTCTCAAGTCTCATGGAAGCCGGTTTTTTAGCACTTTACAAATTGGCACCACATTCAGATACGTATCTAAGCTCTGACCGGAATGGGTCGTATTCAACGCCAGCCGCTATCGTTTTAATTATTCAACGCGTTGTCAGTTTGATTTATGTTTTACAACAGTAAAAACGCCTCCAATTTGGCAGACAACGGTCGACATTGCCAAGCAACTCTAGCAGCGGCTCCAAAAAAATACCCGCAATTAACCGATAAAAATTGGTGGATGCGCCGGGTCAATTATACTCCCAAAAAAAACGTCTGCCTACACAACCGAATAAGAGGAAGAGTTGAATTAGATTAATCGAACGCTTTATAATTACTCGTGATGACAAAAAATAGCTACACAAAGCACTCGTTCGAGTTGTTGCTGTTTTTTTTTGGCACAGTAGGTGTTGACATTCTTTCGGCTAATTAAATTAGAGTCGTCCCACTAGCGGCCGACAATTGTAGGCGTATAATTTTTCGAAAATTTCTGTTATTTTCTACAATTTTCCCATTAATAATTTGATATGAATTAAACATGAATTATATGCGATAATTCCGGAAAACTACTGATTGTAATTGGGCCATAATTATACTGTTTTATTGTATGAAAATTACTAATTAATGAAGTGTTAATTGTTAACAATTGAATAACGATAGAAGTGAAAAGTGTAAGTGCAACTGACCTCACCTTTTATCGATTGCAGTTATCCATTCCATTTAGAGTTTCGAATTGTTAATTAACCCAAAAAAAAAACACTATATATTTTGACATATAAAATAAAAATCGTGTTCTTTTACGGTTTTTCTCATAGAATACTCTAATTAAACTTGTAGTACAAGACTGACATGGTGATAGATTGGAGGGAACACAGGCAAAGAAGCAACAACTAATCTGTACGACTCTGTCGAATACACTCTTTCACTCGTACCCAATAAATTCGTTCTAGATTGTTGTCTTTGTCTAGTACAGTGGAAAATGCGCATGCCGACAAATTCGCCTCTATCTCACTCTACAATTTTCTATATACACCGTGAATACACATGTGTAACAAGAGGGTAGTTGGGAAGATTGTTATAATATTGCATTTGGCTTTGAGAATTCCACATGTGTGTGGAAAATTGCAAATTCTATTGATTATTAGAAAATCTACCCCTGTATCGATCCGGTTGGTTAAGAAAAATTGGAATTCTTCCAGGACTCATTCAAATTCTTCGTTCTTTGCTCGTAAATATTTTCCATCTCGTTTCGATTACATTCCGAGGCAAATGAGATCGATTATATTAACTGAAATCGGGGAGTGAATTAACTGTTTTGGAATTTATTCGATTTTTTTTCGGCCCCCCAACCGTAATGTGGAAGTTTCATGGGAGCTTCACCGGTTAATAGAGTTGGAGATTTGGGAAAGTTTACGACAGCAAAACGACCAAACAAAAAAATGCACAAAGTTGAGTATTAAAACGGCTTAGAAGGTTGCTATCTGGGCAGCCGATAATAGCAGAATTTTTTGTTTTTGATCCGCAATAATCTTTCGTTTATCATTTTTCTTCGCGAAGATCTCGCGGGATTCGGCGGCGATCGCTAGCAGTAGATCATTTTGTTTTCACTATAGCTACCAATAGCTCCTGAGACTATCAAATTTTGTTGTATTCATGATTTAGCAAACAATTCAAATCAATATCGAATTGCTGCCGTTACTCTGTTGACTTTGTGAAGAGCCTCACCGGTTGTTTGTTCGGGGTCGCGGAGGCGGTAAAGTAACAACAATTTACGTCCCCCAACGTACTTACAATGTGACTCTTTTGTTTTAAACACAATACGAAATTTACCTCACCACAATTACCGCTCATGTTGCGTTGATTATTGTGTTAACAAAACAACATTTCCGTAACAAGTTAAAATTTTGATATGACGTTTCGGCGTAAATAACTGTTCAGATCTCTTGAGATACTTAAAATTGGATATTTCTCTCTCTCTCTCTCTTTCGACTAATAATCTACAACAAATTGGAATTGCTTTCCGGAATGTGGTAAACAAGACGTTTCGATCTCTGCCAACCACACACACTTTTGATTTTGTACGTCTTCAGCTGGATCTTTATGGAAATCCGCCTACTAGACAACAACACATGTAGGCGAAAAAAAAATTGAGTAACGCGATATCCCGGCGCATCCACCAGCGATTTATTAATCTTGTTCCGGTAGACTCGTTACGGAATTAATCACTTTTAGCGTACAATAAAGTAGGTTTATCGGCTGTTATAGCGACTTGCTATAAATGTTTTATTGTTGTTGAAGGCGCCACGCTTTTCGATGATAAGAGCATACTAAAAAGTCGATATTTTGCTATTACAATCTTTTAATTTTGTACGTTGTGTTCTCCCCCAACCGTACAACAGCACTTCCGTTTCCTTTTCTAATAATAATGAGTCTAATTATAACTGCCTTCTTTGGATTACTTCAATATTCTCTCGTTAATATTTGTTATCTTGCTGGAGCCACCAAGAGCTGTCCGGACTAATTCCGTGAAAATAGTGTCAACACGGGTGTTCTTTATGTCGTTAAGATGACGATTTGTCCGTTTCATCGATCGTCGTCGCAGCTCTACTTTTCCCATCCCCACAAACGAATGTATGAATTTTTGATTGGTACAGCAACCATTTGAAAACTTCTATCGACTAAAGAAATATTTAATATTGTTGTAGTAAGTGGATGGAATATGAGAAATTGTGAAAGTCGCCAGGGATATGCAGATGTTCCTTTAAACGTATATCCGAATCGTAGTAGATCCGCCGCCAGCGACGTATGTTGCTATAATGAATAATTAAAACGAATAACTCTTCACAAAAGTTGTAATAAATTCACTGTACAGGGTGTCCCATAAGTAATGGTGCACCTTGGAGGGTCAGATAGGAAATTAAATTCTGAATCGAAAAGTCCTTTACCATTTTTCGATCTGACGCATAGATAATTTACTATTAATTAAATTCAATAACCAATCAGATGCGCGCTATAACTAATCCGGGCGCTACGGAGCAGCGCGTGAGTGAGCGATAGGACCCACGGCAGTCTGCTTCTTCCCCACCTACCGTTCTACCTCTCTATAGCGCGCATCTGATTGGTTATTGAATTTAATTAAATAGTAAAACATCTATGCGCCAGATCGAAAAATGGTAAAAGACTTTTCGATTCAGTATTTAATTTCCTATTTGATCCTGAAAGGTGGGCCATTACTTATGGGACACTCTGTATATTATGGAATGTAGCGCAAGATTAAAGTGGGGTAACGAAATGAATCGATTCTTTTGTAAAAATGCGGTTTGCTAAAGCAATAAACTGTTCAAGTTGGTATTATGAGAGCAGCCAAATAAATGGATTGATTTAGAAGTTTTTTACATAGATGAAAAGTAGATTTGTATGGCCATCAATTTATACAAAGGCACTTTCTACATGAAAGCCGCAATCTTGATGATTAATGCCAACTGTCTCGCTTAAAATCTTGCATTATTCGAAACTGTAGCCTAAATAATGGAGCCTGTGGTGCTTTCCGTAGAGAATCTTATCCACATTTCAACTGTAGTTGTATTTTTTCAAAAAAAAAAATGTTATAAAATTGTAAAACGTAAAAGAGACGTAAACAGGTGCTCTTAAAATAGATTTCCAATACACGTTTCTATGTTACGTTTCCTTTTCTGTTCAACAGGCTGTTGTAGTTAAAGTGAGATGAAAACAATCGACATGGTTGGGTGGCAAGTGGGATGCTTTCAAGACGCAAATCGAGGATTTTCTGGCTTCGACTGTAACTATTTCGTAAAAAGAAAGAAACTAGAGAGATTGGGCGCCTTCAATGTGCAGAAAAAATTGAAAGTGAGTGGAACGCCGCGCGTTAGAAGTGAAACTTCTTAGGTTAGAGATGAAGTTCATTTTTTTGATTGGTTTATTTTCTTTCTGTCGTTTGCCTGAAGGCTCGTTTTTGTTCTGCAGTTGTTTTGTTTCGGCATTTCGCTTATCTCAGTTTAACGCCATTAATTAATATTATAAATATAAAAATTATAAATCGGAGTAACCTTTGAAATTTTAGTTTCGTTCCAGAGAGGGCGCTGCACACCGATCAATGACACAAACTCTAGACCCTAGTGTTTATTTTACACAGTTGGCAGAACTGACGCTATTGGCAACGCCCCCCTCTTCCCTCTCAGCTGTCTATTAGAGGGGAAGAAGTGTTTTCCCTCATGGCGTCTCGAATTTTCGTTACATAGGGAAAATACATTGGAAAATATTTACATCCAAGCGCGGCGAAAGAAGTTTCACTTCAAGAAAAAATACGTAAAGCGAGTCTCGGTTGAAAATGGTGGATGCGCCGGACAGCGAAATATTAGAGTAATGTTTTGTTTTATCCCGGATCGGCCAGAGGTAAACGTGTCTAAAGTGTTATACTATGATGTTTACGATAAAACTGTGTGATAGTCACATTCTAACGAATCAAAATTGATAACAACGTCACTATTCTTGTGAGAATAAAAAATGCAACAAATACTGGATGCATCGGGTCGTTGTACGAGCCAAACAAGTGGCCTTTTTTGTTTCTAAACAATTAGTTAAAGTGTGAGAAAACAATCCATATGGTTGAGTGGCAATTGGGAAACCTTCAAGAGGCAAATCAGTGATTTTCTGGCATCTACTGTAACTATTTTGTAAAGGCTGTGATAACTCGTAAAGTTGACCATCTCACCATTTGTAATATGAAAAATAGAGAAAGAAACTAGAGAGATTGGGCATCTTCAATGTGCAGAAAAGAATCGGCAATAGTTTTAAGGTTTTGTACTATTTTTTAAAGTAGTCTCAGTTGAAAATGGTGGATGCGCCGGGCAAACGCGAAATATTAAACATATGGTTTGTTTTATCCCGGATCGGCCAGGGGAGGCGTTAAGGCGTAAATTGTTGTACTCGATGTTTACGATAAGACTGTGTGATAGTCACATTCTAACAAATCAAAAAAAAACAACCTTTTTGAGATAATAAAGAAAAGCAACAAATGGTGGATGCGCCGGGTCGTTGTACGAACCAATCAAATAGCATTTTTCTCTCTAAACAATAATTAATACTCTAATTCTGTGCTTGGCATCCCCAACAGATAAGATTGAGTCGCCAATTGACTATTACCTTCAGCTCTAAAACGCCGTTAATTGCTGACGATTTTCAGTCAAACTTTAGAAAATTTGGAATGTTATCCATCATTTTGTAAACTCATACAGCGCCAACTCGAGAGGGTGAATTTTCTCTCAGAAACATATTAATCTCAATGACAAATTGAAGTGTTTTGTTCTGGGGGTTGAATAAACACACGCTCTGTTTTTATAATAAACTCATCCTGAACAAACTCAATTTATCAAAAAAATACGCGAATAGATTGAGATGTAAACGTTGTCTTTATTCGATCATTAAAGTTCAGCTTATAAATACCGAAGAACGAATCAATACCACAAAATTAGTAATTAATGTATCAAGGGCGTTATGACCATAACGCCCGTGGTACACATTCATCAGTTTATGTCATAATTAAAAGAAGCAATTTTATTTGGTTTTTTTTGTTAAATTTTTTCTTTGACATCTGAAAATTTGAGGTTATGGTCACATTTTTAATGACAGCTAACAAGTTGTTTATCATAGCAACGCGCCTTAACAACGGACTATTATTTTTCATAACGCCATCGCAATTGCCGGTTGTCAAGTCATTAATGCGATTGTTTTATGAATGACATAAATGAATAAAGACATTTTTTTTTCGATAAAATTATATTGAAACCATTATCTATCACAACTCAAATTAATAGAAAGAATAAATATACAAATATATAGAATTACTATTTAATCAAAAACAAGCAAATAATTAACATCACAATATTTGTTTAATGAAACATTTTCGAGTTTAAGCTAATGGTAAACATTCAATTTCGCCCATTTCAGTGAACGTTTCATCGCCCATCGTATAGCTGAACACGTATTTAAAAAATACGTTAACATGTTGCGGATTAGCGGCGGCAATCAATACAACTTGCGTAATAGCCGCTGGCGGTAGAAATGGATTAAAAGCTGGAAGAACAGTAGCCGATGCCGGTTGTAATTTCAATTTACACTCTTTCGGTACAATTGCTTGAAACATATAATTCTCTAATGGTAATTGTTTTCTATTAATTGTCGTCACGACTAGCACGTAAACATCATCTTTTGGTTTGTCTTTAGCAAAATACAATGTCATATTAACACCATCCGGTTCATTATATAATATCAATGGTGTAATTTGACTCGGTTTTATATCTTTTATATCGATTGTTATATCGTTTAATTTTGATAATTTAATTGGTATTTCATCGATATTGTGATTGTTGTTTGTTGATTTTAAATCATCATCATTATCATCACTACTTGCCTGTAATAATTGCACATCATTTATATCAATCAATTTATCATTATCATTAATTAATTGCATCGTCAAATCGTCTTTGTGTTTATTTAACAAACAATTCAAATCCAAATCGAACGAATCGTGTAATTGTTGTGGTGGTAGTGGTGGTTGTTTCTCATCCAACGATTTTTGAGAATTTGTCGATTTCGTTAAAAGATTCATCGGTATCTTATCCGAATGCCTACAACAATTTTTAATTACATTCCATAATTCCCAACAAAAACAACAAATTATACTTTTTAAAACTGTTCTGTTTCGATATCAAATTCTCTTTGAATAGATGCTCACTTAATACATCCAAATCTTCTAGACTGCTCATTTTTGCCGATTCATCATTATGTCTACCTAAAATTTCAATTAAGAAAAAAATCAGTGGAAACGATAGGGTACGTTCATGTCGCAGATGATTCACACAGCCAATCACACAGTTGTGTCAGTATGACCTTGATGCGACCACCAATCATTTGTGAGATATCTTCGACATGAACATACCCTAATATTCTCTATATTTACCTATACCATTCGATTGTAATTGTGTTGGTTGTAGAATATTTGAGCAATCGGGAAGTTCTGTTGTTGAAAATATATCACATAATACATCAATATCATGTTCTTTATCACTATTATTATCATTATTATTATTATTATTACTAGTAATACTATCTGATGGTTTTTTATTATTTATTGTTGTTGTTGTTGTTGTTGTTGTTGTGATTGGTGAAATATCAAATTGTAATAATGATGAGTTGCTGCTATTGTTTTGTTCTTGTTGATGTTTACCAAATAATCGATGAAATTTCGTAAACACATGACCTAATTCATCGTTAATTTGGAGAGCATCACCTACAACAACAATGTTTATTATATGTGTAGCATTACATGTGTAGCATTAATAACATCAAAGTCAAATGAATTGAGCATTTTACGGTCTAATAATTTTGTGCGCTAATTAGTTTCGGATAAATAAAGACACACACACACACAGACAACTTGAAATAACAGCACTAAAAGCAATTACAATAACAAAGAGGATGGAGAGTCTTCTTTTGTTTTTTTTTTCCGAAATTAGACAGCAACTAATACGATTATACATACAGGCCGTGTATCAAGAAGGACACAATCAAGATTAGTTATAAAAGTAGTTTTATACAGGGTGTTTTCTCTAAGTAGGGACGGCTGCGAGATCTGCCATTAGCCGTTAAGTAAGCGAAATAAAAGTCCCAAGACCGTTTACAGTTGTCGATATAAGAAGGAGCCAGGACCCCATAAAGTTTCTAGCTAATCAGGAAATGTGGAAAATTTTACTCCCATCTGTCATATAATTAACTCTACATCAAAAACAACTACCACCAAAAGAAACTGTTTCTCATTTCGAATCACATGAAATACAAAAATCTATTTTTTATGTCTCAGATTCTTTAAACATAGCCAAAAAACTATGCCAAGAGATTTCTCTCAAGAAGGACACAATCAAGATTAGTTATAAAAGTAGTTTTATACAGGGTGTTTTCTCTAAGTAGGGACGGCTGCGAGATCTGCCATTAGCCGTTAAGCAAGCGAAATAAAAGTCCCAAGAACGTGTACAGTTGTGGATATAAGAACGATCCAGGACCTCATAAAGTTTCTAGTTAATCGGGAAAATGTGGAAATTTTACCCTATGTGTCATATAATTATCGGTATATCAAAACAACTACCACCAAAAGAATGTTCTCGATACATGAAATAGAAAAATATATTTTTTATGTCTCAGATTCTTTAAACATAGCCAAAAATTTAAATTCAAATTGTGCTTGAGAAGACAGGTCAATGAACTAAACGATAAACCGTCCACAGATGCTTACTGTTGTCGTCCGATCACTTAGCAAAAAACACTCTGTATATCAAATTATACTGTGAATGAATGTGATTTGTAAAGGGAGCATCAAACGGATTTTAGAATACAAAAAAATTGAAAGTGCGTGGAACGCCGCGCGTTAGAAGTGAAACTTCTTAGGTTAGAGATGAAGTTCATTTTTTTTGTTGGTTTATTTTCTTTCTGTCGTTGCCTGAAGGCTCGTTTTTGTTCTGCACTTGTATTAATATTAATTAATATTATAAATATAAAAATTATACATCGTAGTAACCTTTGAAATTTTAGTTTCGTTCCAGAGTGGGCGCTGCACATCCATCAATAACACTAACTCTCTAGACCCTAGTGTGTTTATTTTACACAGTTGGCAGAACTGACAGAGTATAAGCGACGCTATTGGCAACGCCCCCACTCTTCCCTCTCAGCTGTCTGTTAGAGGGGAAGAAGTGTTTCCCCTCACCGCGTCTCGAATTTTCGTTACATAGGGAAAATACATTGGAAAAAAGCGCAGCTAAAGAAGTTTCACTTCAAAAAGCGATATATTTGGAGAACAAAATTGATAAGGATTTTCTTGATTTCGTTGTGGAAAAGTTTAGAATTGGCGCCAAAACAGAAAGGCTAAAATATGACATTTGGCGAATAAAGAAACTTTCTCTGACATTTCTGAATCAATCAATTTATAACAATGTTGAAATCCAACGGTAGATAACCTGACATTTTATAGTAATTTGCGTGTTAGAGAGACCTTTGTAGCTCTACAGAACTGTTCTAGATTTTACCATATACAGTCGCGATCAAAAAATTTCGAACATCAAGGACTAATCTAATTGTCACTTGGTGTGTAGGACAGCCTTTAATATTTTATATACAAAAAAGTCAATAATTTTGCCATTTCGAACGTTAATAATAACAGTAGTAATGCTTGGCCCAGATTAAACATTTTTAAACGTCAAAAAAACGCCATCCAAAATTTTTTGATCGCAACTGTACTATTTGGCACTTTTGGCCTTCTTTTTTTTTTAAAAAAAAAAAGAAAATATGATTGATAATAGATTATTATTAACTTACGCAAAATCTCTTCACCCTGTAGAGTTTCCGTAGCCAATTTCATTATATTCGGCCGTAAACGTTCACAACTCTGATGTAATTCTTTAATTAAATCAATCTCATCAATTGATGCCGTATTCGATTTATAAGTATCTAACATTTCATTCAATAAACGTACATTATTTTGTGCCGATTCCAATTCCGATATATATTTACTTTTCAATTCAGCCCTTTTATCATCCTATTCCATTAAAAATTCGGATCATTAATAAAAACAAATAATAATTGTTTACTTGACAACGGGCCATTATGACGTTGCGATAGCGTTATGAAAAATAACGGCCCGTTGCTATGATAAACAATTTTGCAGTTTTTCAAATGTCAAAGAAAAAATTTTCAAACAAACAAACAAAAATAAAGATAAATTACTTGTTTTTCTTATTAATAATTAATTGATTAAATTAATTAATTAATTACCTCTTTGACCATACTTTTAATTAGCCAATTAGCAGCTTGTATATCTTCTGGATCTTTACTTTGTAATAATTTCTGTAGTACTTTGGATTTCTCCTCATCTTGCAACAATGAATTTGTTGGTTTCTTCATTTTATTTGTTGTTTGTAATGTGATTTGTTGATTATTAATTGTTAAATTTGGTAAATCACGTATAACACCCTGTTTCTTCAACATCTCATAGGCTTCTTTGATTTTCATCTCTTTCGGATAATCAATTGTCCATAAATATAATAATTGTAAGACTTTCTGTTTAACACACATCGGTGTCCGTCCACCCAAATATTTCGGTGATACTAATTTAATCATTTCATTTAAGAAACGAAATTTACCAATTTCCGATTGGAATTGTTGTCCACAACGATTCATACAGATATCGATGATTTGTAATGTTTGTAATGTCTCCTTTTCATTACCGGTAGGTAAACGATTCGATAGTACTTTAACACCAATATAAATGCCATCTTTCTCTTTATTAATCAGTGCAATGAATGCTTCCACAGCGGCTGTATCAATATTGAGATTTTGTGGATTTGTTGCTTTTACTATAAAAAAAACAAAACAAATAACAGATGGTTTTGTGTGTCTAAATAGAAAATCAATAATTGCGGGGAGCTTACGCAGCAAAGCCTCTAAACTCGTCTGTGTCACATCCATCACTTCGATTTGGAAAAAATTCTTTAACGAAATTTATCGTGAATACATCGTATCGACTGCAATTCCTGTTTCAATAATAAAAATAATTACACCACATACACTTTTTTTTTAATCAATTATTACAACAGCAGGATTGTTAATAGAAGGCGATATTTTCGGTTCTAATTGTCGACAAACTATATTACAAAACAAATTGTACTATTTTGAGTTAATAATCAGAAATTATTGTTCAATACTATCGGGAAGATAAGGGAAATTTACCTTTACAAAGCTCGAATCCTGTCTTGTGATTATAACAAGATTACGCAAGCGCCACAGTCCTGTGACGCAATCAGGGGAGCTTAAAGCTGACACTGTCCTACAGGATCATCTAATTTGATGATTGAAATGATTGTCAAAAAATTATGACGTTTTGCAGTATTGTTTTGATTAATTTCGAAAAATTACCGCTATAGTGGATTCAGGCACCAAGGAGTTACTAGATTTGACAGACGTGCCGTTAAACAGAGGACGCAATCAATATCACTAGATTCAAGCGTACCAACCGACCATGTAACTGCGACTTCTACAGGATGCGTGTAATACGGCATGTTTCGTGTTTCTTGTCGCCATTTTCAAGTGTTTCTTTGCCTGTGGACGGACCTTAGAAGCATAATTAAGAACATAAAGTTCATGATGAAGATGAAAGAAACGCTAATAGAAGCGGAGTATTGCCTTCTCTTGCGCCTTCTATCAATAATTATAGATTTTTTTCATGTGGTCTATCAGTCTAAAAGTATGACGTGTCAATTAAATTATTATTAGTAAATTATTAGTGTTTCCTATGTTCTACATAGTGTGATTCATACGGTATATTTTAAAGACAATTTTTTGAGAGTGCTACCAACTGAAACATCCAAAATTCCCAACGTCACAATGTCAGTTGTTTTTCAAACAATTCTAGGTTAGTGTAGCGGAATTACATCAATTCTTCCGCTAGGTTCCAGAATTTCGAAAAATCTTAATGATCGTGATCGTTTCTATCAAGAAATTGTAAATTATTAGTGGTCTCGTAATGTTTCCAATAGTGTGATTAATACGGTAGATTTTAAAGAGAGCACTACCAACTGAAACATCCAAAATTCCCAATGTCACACAATGACAGCCGTATTTTTCAAACAATTCTAGGTGAGTTTTCCGGAATTTCCTGAATTTTTCCGCTTGGTTCCAAAATTTCGAAAAATCTTGAAGATCGTGATTGTTTCTATAAAGAAATTGTAAATTATTAATGCTAGCGTGATGGTTTCCAATAGTGTGATTAATACGGTATATTTTAAAGACTATTTTGTGAGAGTGCTACCAACTGAGACATCAAAAATTCCCAACGTCACAATGTCAGTTGTTTTTCAAACAATTCTAGGTTAGTGTAGCGGAATTACATCAATTCTTCCGCTAGGTTCCAGAATGTCGACAAATCTTAAACATCGTGATCGTTTCTATCAAGAAATTGTAAATTATTAGTGGTCTCGTAATGGTTCCACCGTTTCCATGTTTCCAATAGTGTGATTAATACGGTAGATTTTAAAGAGAGCGCTACCAACTGAAACATCCAAAATTCCCAATGTCACACAATGACAGCCGTGTTTTTCAAACAATTCTAGGTTAGTTTTCCGGAATTTCCTCAATTTTCGATTAACAATGTCGAAAAATCGGGAAGATCGTGATTGTTTCAATGCGGAAATTGTTGAAGATCTGGTTCGTGATTTACGTGATACTCAATTCACAACTGATCCGCGAGAAATTGATAAAAATGTCGACGATTCAACCACAGAAGAAAATAGGGAAAATCCAAACTTTCCACAAGAATTAAGTAATTCTGATGATGAGTGTAATGAAGAAAACGATAAGGATTTAGATAATGATAAACCCGATGATGAATCAGATGAGGAATTATTGAAGAATCGCGATAGTAGTTTAAGTGAAGCACAACAAGAACAGTTGCGAAACGAAACGATTTTATTGAAGAATCAAGGCAACGGTGAGTTTAAGAATGAGAAATTTCTAGAATCAATTGAGACGTACACGAAAGCCCTGCAATTGTGCCCGTTGAAATACAATGAAGATCGGGCCATTCTGTACGCAAATCGAGCCGCTTCAAAGATGAAAATCGATCGTAAAACGAATGCAATCGAAGATTGTTGTAAGGCGATTAAATTGAACGATAAATACGTTCGGGCGTATTTACGGCGCGCCAAACTGTACGAAGAAACCGACAAATTGGATGAAAGTCTTGAAGACTACAAGAGAATCGTCGAATTAGATCCGAACAATAGAGAAGCGATAATTGCACAACAACGATTGCCACCGCTAATCAATGAAAGGAATGAGAAATTAAAAACGGAGATGTTGGGTAATAATTTTTTTTTTGGTTTTCCAATTGTTTCGAACTAACCGGTTTTGGTTTTAGGCAAATTAAAAGATCTGGGGAATCTATTTTTGCGACCCTTCGGTCTATCCACGGACAATTTCAAATTACAACAAGATCCGAATTCGGGTGGATATTCGGTAAATTTCCAACAAAATCCTCAGTAGTTGCATTTATTTGTAAAATAAAAAAAAATCGACAAATCAGCCTTTAATGAATGTTAACTTATAACGAAACCAAAATTTAATCCAAATTATCATCATCTGGTGGTTTGGTGGCACCGCTACCAGCTCCACCGCCAAATCCGGCACCTGCAGCTCCTCCACCGAATCCCGGGAAGCCGCCCGGAAAGCCTGGGAAACCACCACCACCACCGCCACCGAACGGTATATTAATGCCTGAAGCGGCTAGTTTTCCTGAGAGTTTCGTGATCAAAGCCATCACTTTCGGATTCGATTGGTATTTGTAGAAATTCGTTGGATTCGATGAGATGTCGGCGAATGCCGCTGATACTTCTGGATCAGCGAATGCTGCCATAATTTCCGGATCTTGTAACAATTTATAGAAATCGTTAGTGTTCGGTGCGCCGCCACCTGGTGCCGAATCGGCAGTTGGTGGTGGTTGAGTTGTTTTAGCGCCAGCTTTAGCATGAGCTTCTCTAGCCTTCTTCAGACGTTTCAAGCGTTCTCTTTCCTCTCTTTCAACTTTACGACGTTCCTGAAACCGATTAGAATTCAAGAAATTGTTAAAAATTTCAAATTCAAACTACGCACTTGTTTGATTTTGTGTTGTTCGATCTTTTTGGCGTTCGGTGTGACTTCCTTCAACCACTCATCGGTTTGCTCGTCGAAATCAATATTGCACGCCTGACGCAGATCATGGGCGGCCTTCTCCCATTCACCCAACAACCGATAGGCACGTCCGCGGAACTTGTAAGCAGCCGCCGAATCCGGATTGAATTCTAATGCTTTTGTGCAATCCGTGATGCACGCGTTGGGTCGCATCAATTTCAAATAGGCCTGGCCACGTTTGGCCAACAACAGGGCCGATGTTGGATTCAATTTGATTGCTGCCGTATACAGTTCGATGGCCTTCTCGAAATCACCATCACTGAAGGCGGACATGGCTTCGGAACGTTTCTCATTCGATTGCTCCACATCGTCTTCGGTCACCTCCTTGTTCGCATCGCCCATCTCTTGTTGTGGATTCGGTGCATCCGGATCCACACAGCCGGTATTGTCGATTTCCAAATCGGATTCCGGTTCGGATGGTTCGTCCGGCTCATCATCATCAATGTTCACATTCTTATCAGTTGATGTTGGCTGATCAGTAGTTGGTGATTTTTGTGTAGGTACTTTACCGCCCAATGATTCTATGAACGATTTGAAGAAATACAGTTCCGGTAATGATAACACTTCAGGATTTGCTGAACACAGATCGATGAATTGTTTCAGTTTCTCTAAAGCTTCTTTATTAAATGGACAACTCATTTTGTTGTTGTTGTTGCGTTAATTGTTTTGAATTTTTCCAATAATTGCAGAAAAACAAATGAAATAAACACACACAGAGAAAATTCTTCTAGAAACGCACATAGACCGGCTCTCGAGGTCACTTTAGACAAACAAACTTGTCGATAATGCAGAAAACTGTAAAACGTCGTTCAACAATCAATCTAAAAACAACAAATTATATATTTATTGTTATTATATTAACAATAATTCTTACCAACTAATCACAAAATTTCGTAATTTTAGTCAATAATTAATTTGCGGTAAAATAAAAGATAAATCATTTTGAACAGCGCCATCTATTATCCATATTTGACACTTCACTATTGTTTATCATTACCATAGAAATAAATAAAACAGATCGTCAAAGCAATCTAATTTTATTTGATAAAAAACATAGAAAAGCAAAAAATGATAACAAATACAAGTTATAAATTTAAAATTGATTACATTTACTTCTTTCTAGATCTTAAATTTCTACCCTCGGTACGTGTTTCGTTCTCTTCAACTTTCTTCTCTCTTCCACTACTACTACCGTTACTTTCCGTTGGATTGTTACGTGTACTTCTTTTAGTGCTCGATTCGTTGTCACTATCAACAATTGAATCTAATTTGCGACGACGAGTTGATCTTGTCGTTGTTGCTGTTTCTTTATCGTCATTTTCTGGTACAACATTTCTTCTTTGTCGTGTCACTCGAATCGATTTCTCTTCTTCCACAACTTCATCATTCGATTGTTGTTCTTTTTTTTTACGACCACGACTCTTCTTTAATGGCGTTGAACTATCATTTGTCGCATCAACTTTCTCAATTTTGGTTGTATTTGTAGACGTTTCTGTTACGTTTCTTTTACGACCACGTCGTGTTCTTGGTTGTAATTCTGTATTATTCTCGATTTGTTCTTCATTTTCATCAACTTTATCCACAGTTTTTCTAGTTTTTTTTGGGATCGGTGTTAGATTCTCTGTTATGTCCGGTTTGATATTTTGTCTAAGACCACGACGAGTTCTTGGTCGTGATGAATTCTCGTTATCTTCATCTTCTTGAAGTACCGGAGTTGAGCTTTCTGCTTTGTCAATGTTTTTCTCTTTTTGTAAATTAATTTTTGATTTTTTCACATTATCCATTTTTTCTGTTACTGGCGGATTCGTATCATCATTATTATTCAATTGTTTACGACGGCCTCTTGTGGTTGTTGGTTTAGCAAGATCATCTTCTATTGCAGCCTTGTTTCGTTGACGTGTTACTCTAATTGGTCTCTCGTCATTTTTCGATAAATCTGAAATTTCTGATGGTTGTTCGGTTTTGTTACCGGATGTTGAACTCTCTGGTAACTCATCAGTTTTGTCGGTTTTTCTTTGTCTCGTATTTCTTGTCGGTTTATGTTCATCTTTATCTTCGACTTTATCCGCCGTTTCTGCTTTTTTATTGCGAGTTCTTCTGACAGGTGTTGAAACCGTTTCTTCCACATTTAAAGCAGCTTTTCTAGTTCTAATTCTAGTTCTAGTCGGTTTATCCTCATTTTTAGACTTTTCCTCTTCATTACCAGTGTCTCTAGTCGATAGATTTTCTTCCATGTCTTCGTCAGTTTTTCTTGCCATCTTTGAAGGTGGTGTTTTGAAGAAACCATCCAATTCGCTGACATTTGATAAGTCATTTAATGGTGACTTTACTAGTCTTGGTGTTTTCATCATTGTTTTAACACCAAACACCTCTGTTAAATCATTTCGTGGTGGTTTTTGTACCTTTGGAGTTTTAAAGATTTGTTTAACACCTTCAATACGTGGCGATATTTGTTCTTTTGGTGTTTGAAACATCATTTTAACTCCATCAATACGAGTCAAATCATTCCGTGGTGATTTATGTGGTTTTGGTGTTGTAAACATTTGTTTAACACCGACAATTTCGGTTAAATCGTTAATGGGTGATTTTTGTTGTTTCGATGGTGTATTAAACATCTTTTTAACACCCACAATTTTGGTTAAATCATTTAATGGTGATTTTTGTAGTTTTGGTGTAGCAAATACTTTTCGAATACCTTCAACATTACTTAAATCATTAAGAGGCGACTTTCGTACTTTTGGTGTTTTAAACAAACTCTTTACACCGTCAACTTTACTTAAGTCATTCACAGGTGTCTTTTGTACTTTTGGAGTCTTAAAAAGTCTCCCAACGCCTTCCACATTACATAAATCGTTAGTAGGTGAATGTGGTTCGTCTGATGTTTCAAATAATTCTTTTATTCCACTGATATTACTGATACTCTTATGCGTATGAATATTGATTGTTATGTTATTTTGAACGCTTTCAATATTATTGACATTGAAGGAATTTTCAATTGTTGAATTTTTGATAGATCTATTATTGCCAATATCTGAATCACTATCTTCATCATCAAGATATTCTTGAGAACTTGTAATATCTGAATCTACTTCAGCCACTGATGATTCTAATGTGAAATCATCAGTTGTCTCCATCCGAATCTTTTTATTTTCTTGTAGACATTCACCAGTAGATTCACGGACACGTTTCGCACCTCTAGGACCAATCTCTTCAAATTCAATCAATTTAGAAAGTTTCCTACTGGAACGTTTCGTTGAACATGCCCCAATTTCTTCTACCTCAACCGTATCTTGATCGATAACTTGTTCAGCGTCCAATGACTCCTTAATTATAGAGAGACTCTTTTTTGGTGTTTTTGATGTTGTTGCGATGGCACTAATTGGTGATGCTTCAAATAATAAAGCATTTTTATTGGGTGTTTTTCCAAATATGGTGGAATTTTCTGATACAGGCATTAGAGAATCTTCAATCTTTGATGCTTCAAAAGTAACATTCTTTTTTGGTGTTTTAGCCAGAGTATTCGATTTTTTTCGGATCGATCTTCTTTGTCGTTCAACATTTGGTGTATTTGTTGGTGTATTTGAACTATTTTCGTCGAAATAGTAATTAGACTTTTGTTTAATTGCCGACGATTGGGCTTTCGGTTTTATTGAAAGATAATCAATTGGTGATGATTCTTCAACAACTGAAACACTCTTTTTTGGTGTTTTGTTCGACGGTGTATTATCTGCATCGAATTGAACGGATTTTTTTCTTAAAGATCTTTTAGCTGATGCTTGATTTTCTTCTTGCTCGATTATTGAATAATCTCCAAGTTTTATAGATTCTTTTGTAGCATTTTTTGGAGTCGCATCCTTCTCATTCAATTCATAGTTTGACTTTCTTCTCAACGATTTTCTAGATGACGATTGATTAGCTTCTAGTTCGACGTTTGATTGATTTGCAGATTTTAATGTTTCTTCAAATGTTAAAGTATCGAGCATGTTTGGCGATGAAGTGTTCTCGTCTAATTCATAATTAGAATTTCTTCTTAACGATTTTCTAGTAGGTAATTGCTTCATTACTGATTCGTGCATTGATGAGCCGTCTTCTAACTTTGAAGCATTCTTTTGTGGAGACGAATCATTGTCGTCCAATTGATAATCAGATTTTCTTCTTAACGACTTTCTAGCTGACGATTGTTTTATTTCTGGCTCAGATGTTGACTGATCTGTACGTTTTACTGATTCTTCAAGTTGTGAATGATTAATTGTTGGCGAATTTTGTGGTGAAACATTCTCCTCTATTTGATAATTGGATTTTCTTCTTAACGACTTTCTTGTTGACGATTGATTTGCTTCGGGGTCTGCTTTTGATTGATTTGACGATGAAATATTCTCGTCCAACTCATAATTAGATGTTCTGGTTGATGAGCCGTCTTCCAACTTCGAAGCATTCTTTTGTGGAGACGAATCATTGTCCTCCAATTGATAATCAGATGTTCTTCTCAACGATTTTCTAGCTGACGATTGATTTGTAAGTTTTACTGATTCTTCAAGTTGTGTATTACTAATTGTTGGCGAATTTTGTGGTGAAACATTCTCCTCTATTTGATAATTGGATTTTCTTCTTAACGACTTTCTTGTTGACGATTGATTTGCTTCGGGCTCTGTTTTTGATTGATTCTCGTCAAACTCATAATTAGATGTTCTGGTTGATGAGGCGTCTTCTAACTGCGAAGCAGTCTTTTGTGGAGTGATTGGAGACGAATCATTGTCCTCCAATTGATAATCAGATTTGCTTCTTAACGACTTTCTAGCTGATGATTGATTTGTAAGTTTTACTGATTCTTCAGCTTGTGAATTACTAACTGCTGGCGAAACATTCTCTTCTATTTGATAATTGGATTTTCTTCTCAACGATCTTCTTGTTGACGATTCATTTGCTTCGGGCTCTGCTTTTGATTGATTTGACGATGGAATAGTCTCGTCAAACTCATAATTAGATGTTCTGGTTGATGCAGGCTTCATTTCTGATTCATGCATTGACTGATTGATTGATGAGCCGTCTTCTAACTTCGAAGCATTCTTTTGTGGAGTGATTGGAGCCGAATCATTGTCCTCCAATTGATAATCAGATTTGCTTCTCAACGACTTTCTAGCTGAAGATTGATTTGTAAGTTTTACTGATTCTTCACGTTGTGCATTATTAATTGTTGTCGAATTTTGTGGCGAAACATTCTCCTCTATTTGATAATTGGATTTTCTTCTTAACGACCTTCTTGTTGACGATTCATTTGCTTCTAGCTCTCCTTTTGATTGATTTAAAGACGAAATATTCTCGTCAAACTCATAATTAGATGTTCTGGTTGATGCTTGCTTCTTTTCTGATTCATGCATTGACTGATTGGTTGATGAGCCGTCTTCTAACTTCGAAGCATTCTTTTGTGGAGTGATTGAAGACGAATCATTGTCCTCCAATTGATAATCAGATTTTCTTCTTAACGACTTTCTAGCTGAAGATTGATTTGTAAGTTTTACTGATTCTTCAGCTTGTGAATTACTAATTGTTGGGGAATTTTGTGGCGAAGCATTCTCCTCTATTTGATAATTGGATTTTCTTCTTAACGACTTTCTTGTTGACGATTCATTTGCTTCGGACTCTGCTTTTGATTGGTTTGAAGATGAAATATTCTCTGATTCCTGCGTTGACTCATTTATTGTTGATGGGCCGGCCTCTTCAAACTTAGAAGCATTCTGATAATCAGATTTTCTTCTTAACGACTTTCTAGCTGACGATTGTTTTATTTCTGAGTCATTTATTGACTGATTTGTGAGTTTTGATGTGTTCTCTTCTAATTTTTCCGGCGTGGTCGAATCAATACAGTCCATTTCATAATTAGATTCTTTAGTTAATGACTCATTCGCTTCTGGTCCCGATGTTGACTGATCTATTAAAGATTCTTCAAGTTTTGAATCAACTTTTGATGGTGTATTCGGAAGTGAATCATTCTCCGCTAAACGAGATTGTATTCTTAACGATTTTCTGCCCGATAATTGTTTTTTTTCTGAATCAGTGAGTTCCAACGATGCCTCAAGTTTTAATGGCGTCTTCGAGGATGAATTATTCTCGTCTAATTGATGATTAGATTGTCTTCTTATCGATTTTCTTGCTGACAATCCCTCAGTTATTAATTGATCTGTTCTATCGTCAACTTTTGAATTACTTATTGTTGGCGAATTTTGCAACGAAACATTGTCCTCTGTTTGATAATTGGATTTGCTTCTTAACGACTTTCTTGCCGATCCTGGTTCATTTATTGACTGATCATCGTGTTGTAAAGATTCTTCAATTTCTGCAACTGATAATTGATTGTTTTCTGTTGTTTTCAATGATCCTTCCAGTTCAACCTCATTTAAATCATGATTAGATTTTCTAGTTACTGAACGATCTTCAAGAACTGACACATTTTTTATTGGTGAATTTGTTGGTGTATTCATGCAGCCTAATTCATCATTTTCAAACATAGTTAAAGATGAATCGTCGAACTCTTGAGGTCTCTTCATAATAGTCGTGATTCTTATTGATTTTCTTACAATAATAGATGCTTCTTTAACGATTTTTGGTGTAGATAAGTTGTCTTCTTCAAATTGTGAACGTGTTTCTCGTTCTTCGTTAATCGATGCTGGTGTAGTCAAATCAATTAATTCTGTTGGTGTTTGTAGTTTTGTCACATTATTAAAACAATCAGGTGGTGATTCTTTATCCAAACGTAAATTTTTCTTAAATAGAGAAACTCTCAATGATGGTTTTGGTGTTGTACGTTTTCCTAATTTTGTAATTTTGCTTGTACTTCTCGATCTACGATTTGTTCGTAAATTAGGCGGCGTCATTACACCCTTATTTGTATAATTACTATAAACAAAAAATAAAACAAAAGTTAATAAAAAAAATCAGTAGAAATAATTGATTTATAATAGAAACCTTCTCGTTGTAGCCGATTTGTTTGGTAATTTTGATGCTGATAGTGATACATTTTTGCGTGTTGGTATTCTTGTTGGTAACGGAATTTTGGATGTTGATGCAATTGTTTTCATTTTCATACTTGGTGTGAACGATTCTTCTATTTCGATTGATGTAAAATCGAAATTATCCTAAAATTTAAGAGTAAATAGAATTATTAAGGCTGAACTTAAAAAATGATGTTGAATTCATTTATTCAACTAAATTTATCACCTCCTCAGGTGGCTGTGAGAATTCAAATTCTCTACCATTTATTGTAATTCTATCGCCATCCTTCAATCTTTCTGTTGTTTTCAATTCAGCACCATTCAAGACCACCGGATTTTCTACAGATTTATTCTCCAATTGTGCCTAGAAAGTTGATTGAACGGTTAATTAAAAACAACAAATTATAGTTAAATAAACAACTAGAGACACTCACTTCATTATTTCTGCAATAAATTACACAGTGTTCCAATTGGAATCCCACACCTTTGAGCCGAATATTCGCATCTAATGAAGTACCGATCGAATTTTTACCATCTTGCAACGGATAAGTAATAAACAGGCCCTTTTTGGAATTTGTTTGCAACAACGAACACATTTATCAAATTATTTCGACTGATTTTCAACAATTTCTGTAACCGATGCGGTTTAACCGAAACTCACGACCGTTATAATTTCAACTTTTCAAAAAAAAACAAAGCAATCAACAGCATTGCCAACATTATTTGGGGAAATTGATGAAAATTTTACGTAGTCTATTTGTAATTGGTTGGAAATACAACAACAACCAATCGAATTGATTTGCGTATAATTCGGCCATGTTGGGGGAATTTGTTTTTTTTTCAACGGTTGATTGATTTCAAATTTGAAATAATTACAAACATTAACCGTAATTATTCAATAAATAAATAAATTAATAGTCAAAAATTTTATAATTGTATTTTAAACTAAAAAAATTCGAAACGCAGTTGATCTACGGGCTGGAGATTGCCCAATGCTGGTCTATTTTTTTATAAATTAAATTTTTATCAACTTTCAACGATAAACAAATTACTGTCAACCATAGATAAGTTTGTTATTGCATATCAATATCCAGCTTCAGTATTTCTATCAGAGATGGCGTTGGAAAAATCATGGCTGCCAACCGAAACTCTGAAAGCAACAACTAGCGCCATCTATTAACTGAAAATCAATTTATGTGAATGATGGAGCGATTTCAAAAGTGTTGAGGTTAGGTTGAGATTTTTTTTAAAAAATGGATATTGATATCGAATCAACGCCTGTTGAATCTGGCCAAACACCGGATAATCAAGAGCCGGTAGTTCAACCGGAAAAAGTGCGACTTGTACGTCTACCATTGGCACGTATTAAACACATAATGAAAATGGATCCGGATTGTGGTTTAGCAAGTCAAGATTCGGTTGTTTTAGTAACAAAAGCCACAGTAAATTCTTCAATATTCCGTAATGAATTTGATTTATTATAACAGTCTACTTTTTTTTTAGGAGATGTTTATAGAACAATTGGCACGTGAATCGGCCAAAATGACGACGAACTCGAAACGTAAATTGATTATGAAGAAAGATGTGGATACTGCAATTGATATTGTACCACAATTGTGTTTCCTTGATGGTGCTTTAGATTAATAATAAAACGAAATTTTGTAATTTATTTTATATACTTATAATAAGATTATAATGTTTCAACAATATCGTACTGATTGAGTCTTAAATGATAAATAGGGCATATCCTGGGGCACTTTGACACGATTCCCTTTACAATCACGTTCCGAATAGAGCAGAATACAATTACCATGCACCTTAATTGAGGCCACTTCAATGACTTGATCGAAATTCTTGCACAATTCTCTTGAATACGGCTCCAGGACACGTTCCGGTACACCTTGATAGTAGAAATGGTGGAACAACACCACATGCGAATGGGCATCGGACAATCTGAATAGAGTCAATAGAAATATTGATAGAATAATTGTTTTTGCCATTTTGATGATCGTCAGACAACAATTACACAAAAATTCTGGAAAAACTTGTTTATTTGATTGTTTTTCTTTATCGCTCTGCACCAATTAACTCACATCTACAAATATAACGATTTTATAAAACAGAACAGTTTGAGGATTTTATAATACAGGTCGTGAACTTTGCCGAGCCAAGCCCCTTTATGCAGATCACGGCCTTGTCTAGAATTTACAAGAACAAATCTAAAAATAAAAATCGTCGTGTTTTGATAATTTAAATAAATATTGTCGCTTTATTACCAAATGCAACGGTGTCATTGGAATTTCCGGTCGTTAAAAACACACAAAAACAGTGAATTTTACAATTCCCACATTAGTGTTGTATGCAGCAAAACAATAAACAAATTTAAACAATAATAAGCGTCTAACAAGTAGACTACGTGCTATTTTACACGAATATCTGATTGCATAGTCTACGGCGCAATTATTCGTTTTTAAAGCGTCCATACACTACCCATCGTGCTTGATTACAACTATGACACCAATTATGCAACGTTGTCAAATTTATTGCCAGCTTTAAAAGAGTTTAAGTTGACCTAATACAAATTTGCTCGTTGAACGTGAATTTTAAACGTCAAGTGTGCAACTGAACGGCCTAAAAATACCTATATTTCCACATATACGGCATATACATGGGGAATTTTTTTGACACATTTCAACCAGCAAATATGGTATAATACGTTTTTTTTTGATACGTTAAATCAACGAGCTTTAAAGAAACTCATTTCTAATTATTTGTTGAACAAAATACGTAGTCCTAGGATTTTGAACATAAACGAATAAATCCCTAAAAATATCACACATTCGAGGGTACCAACTTGAATCTAGCAACCCTTTGGTCGATGAATTTACTATAGTTTCTATTAACACACTTTAAACTGACGGTGTGTGGCCTGCTTTACTCACATCATTTACTATAGCGTGAAGTTGGCACAAGTTATCGCCTCCACCACTATCTTTATGAAGTTTATTTCATTATTAACATCTGTAAATTGGAAGAGACGTTTCACTCATTTTAATTATTCTCTTATCGTTTCTCGTCCTTTGATTTTCAATCCAGACATTTCTATTAATCGTTTGATAACATCTGATTCAAATTTCCCGCCATTCGATTCGAACGAACTTCATGGTATTTGCTTGAACAAGTCTACCAACCTTAATTCAAATTCAAAACAACTACGAGCGAAGAATCTGCGAGAAATTCGTGATTTTCGTAGAATTATCGCAAAAATTCACAAAAAATTAAAATATTAGCGATAACGCCGGCATTAGTATGGTAAGATTGTTAACAAATTATCTGTTTTGTTTAAAATTTAGTAATTTTTCAGGGAAAACTTGTAAACAAAATGGACGATTTGTACGACGAAAATCAAATAGATTTACAAAATCCTGGTTCGCCGATATTGAATAATTCGTCCCGAAAAGGCTATTATGTGCGTAACGAAAATATCGAATTACCAAAAATCTATAATATATTACAACAATATTTACGGAAAACAATTGAGCTACCACGTGCGGTATTGGAGAATTACTACAATAAAACAACAACAATGCGTCTACATCATACGAAAAATCGTCTGTTATTGTTGAAAATCCGTGGCATACTTGAATTTATATTGAAAAGACGTTCCGAATTCAATACGAAAATCCAAGATGGTAGTATCTGTATTTTTGAGAATTGTACGAATCAAAATTTAACAAAAGACGAATTAGAGGATTTCTATCAGAAACTGTTGAATTGTATGAATACGAAAATCGGCAATAAGAGTGAATTATTTAAGTTTTTACACAAAGTGAATAGTTGCGATTATGAGCCAGAGGATCGTTGGCTTGTATTGAAGATCAAAGGTCTCTTAAAGTATATTTTGAAGACACGCTGTAATTTCATGCAGAGTCTGAGTAAAGAAGAAATAACAATCTATGTTGAAGATGATGGGATGGTGAATCAAACGGCGACAAGAACTGAAACATCGCCTACTACAACAAATGATAATTTCATCATAATTGAAGCCGATAATAATGGGAATATTGAAGAATTTTCGACTGACAATACAATTCCATTAACTAATGATAATTTTGTCACAATTACCGTACAAAATGCTGATAATATTGATGATTGTAGTAAGATGGAGATTGATAATGAGATTTATCAAAATATGGGTACTTTACCGGATTTATCCGGATTTACGAATACAGATATTGAACTGGCATCGGAGAAAAGTTTGATATTTACGAAAGCCGATAATGACTTCTCGAAAGATTTATTTGATACGGACAACTTACTTGATGACAGTATTTTCAAAGTGCCACCATTACCACCGACGAAGAAAATTGATATTTTACCAACTACTAGTGACAACGATCACGATTATTGTTCAAATCGCGTACCCGAGTATAGTTTAACACGCGAAATGATACTTGAGAAAATGTCTACAATCAATACAATCGAACAATCGAAGGAATTATTGAAAGAAACCCATGACGATTGTAAGAAAATGCTATCGGAATTTGTTGATTGTTTTAAACAATTGATTGACAGTTGTAATAAGAATGATGAAACAATAATTGATACTACAACAACTGATGAAAATACACAAATCTATGATGCTGAAAATTCCAGAATTATTCAAGAGGTTGTGGACCGTTTCAAAGATGCGCTCAAGAACGAACCAGATCCGTTCTTTAAAGAGGCGAGTCTACACAATTTTTAATTGATTTAAAGTTCTCTTATCAGACTCTTTTGTTTTGTAATTTTGATAAAATTCCGAATAAGTTTGTTTTTAATTTTGTTGAAATGTGCAGAAATTTTCAGTTAAATGGCCCGGTAAACAATCGACTGAGTTTATCGTGACACTTTTTTGGAAATAAACCTTTCTCTTATGTGTAGCATACAATCTGCTACGTACATTACGAAAAATTGCGCTAAACCAGTGGTTTCCAATCGTTGGAGATCGCGTACCTTTAACACAACCAACAGCGCAACCACTTGAGCTATTTCAACTAATCAGATAACTTAATAATAGTAAATGGACGCAAATAAACGCTTTTGTCTCAAGATTGGCTGGCTATTGCGCTTTAATTTTTTAATATGTTGTTAACCTAAAGGTACACTACAAGCCTGCAAAACCTCGTTCTGAACGTGACCTATCTTTGTCAGATGAAAGACGTTACAATTCAATTTGACCTCCACTCGCGCGCACCACGTAAAATGGTGGAGGCGCCGGGCGAATAGCACTTTCCTATTTTTTATTTTGAGTAGCAATTGAGAAATTTTCAAAAGAAAAAATATTTTCATATCAAATTCTTTTGCAGTATTGATTACAGATGATTTCCTCAGATACTTTTGGTTAGCTGCGACACTCTGTATATATTATTTTGTTTCCTACAACTTCTCTATTTGTTTCTATTTGGTATTTTAAGTATGACAACAATTTTTCCACATCAAACTCTAAAAAAAATATAAGCAATTAATTTAGATAAAGATAAAATTATACTCTGTTCACGAATCTACTTAGAAAAACATATAAAAGTCTTGCAAGTCTTGCCGATTGGAAGAACATCGTAGAGACAAACAGGACTTAAATGCATTAATTAAGATTTCTCCTTGAAGAAAATCACAATAAAAAGAAGTACGCACATCTACATGTACAAATTGTTTGTAAAACAACCCATTTCCGGATAAATTAATGGGCCTGACATTTGTATAAATCAAACATTTATATTAATCAATTCTTGTAATAAAATTTGTATTTCACAACGATATTACGTAGGTGTTGTTATTGTCATAAGAGCTAGATATATATGTATATATTAAGAACAAGTGGGGGTTTAAAAAAACCAGACAGAGATAGAGAATATAGGGTGAGCGTTGTTACCGTATTGCTTCATTTAGAGTTGCGACTCTGACCAGGTTGCAACGCTACACCTTTCAACCGAGTCGAAAACGTGACGCTCAAGTAAGTCCAACCAACAATTTCTTAGCATATCCTGGCGCATCCACCATTTCTTCTCCAATTCACGCATTTATTTAATATTATCGCAGTATGTTGTCCTGTTGGTTGGTGTTGACGGTATTGTCGCTATCGAACGCCTTCATGGCCACCGCTCGCGACTCCTGGCAAAGACCCGGTTGTCATAAAGTCGGTAAGTTATCGCCAATCAATCTCCGACAGGGATTTGTTAATTTTTGCCGATCGAATTTAGGTCATACGCGTAAAATCAGCATACCGGATTGTGTTGAATTCCATATGACGACGAATGCATGCCGGGGCTTCTGTGAAAGTTGGGCTGTACCATCCGGACCGAAGGCAACACCAAACCAACCGATCACGTCGGTGGGCCAATGCTGTAATATCATGGAAACGGAACCGTTTGAAGCTAGAGTTTTATGCGTTGATGGTGTGCGAACATTAACGTTTAAATCTGCTGTTAGTTGTGCTTGTTATCATTGTAAAAAAGATTAAATAAAAACCAAAATTTATCGATAAATCCATGCTCAGGATAGTATTATTCTATGTTCATAAGATGATGTACATTATTTGATTGTAAATATTATACTGACTGACAAATTGTAAATTAATTATGCACATTATCAAATAAAAATAAATCAACAAAAACGAGATGTTTGTAAAAACACACGACTTTTTCTGTTGTTGATCCCGTTTCGTAGTAAAAAAATGAGAACTAGCGTGCTCTTAATTAACATTGGATTAACGTAAAAATTAGGCGCGCCCATTCGGCCCCAATGGAATAAAATTCGTTTAAACAAATGAAAATAAATACTATTGCTACTTTATTGATGATATTTCCAAGAATACACCATAATTTATGCATATCCACGATACGGCTGATTGATATTTAACAATGTTCCAATTTTGCGTGATATTAAAGAAAATCACCTGGAATTACGGCAAGCGGTGGTGTTGCCAAGAAAACGCTCTTAAATGGATTAAAATTGCGCACCAATAAGCGCCACTTTTCACATACATTAACCCCATCATCGACTTGGAATTTATGCAAGAAAACATGTCGATTAACTACTAATTGAATTGTGTGTAATTATCGAGTTTTTTTTTGGCGCGATCCTGTGGGAATTCATCGGTGATTTGCCACACAAAAAAACTTCTGAAATTATTATTAAAAAATCATCTCCGGCGGTCGGGAAATTTCCGTTTAATCGCAATATTTCTGAATTTTTTATTAATCGATTTCATTTCGGCAAATGTCCCCGATGATTCTAGCCATAACGATTTTTTTGCTTTAGGTGATATTTAAAATAAATAGATTGCTCGCAAATAAAAATAATAATTTATTAATGAATAACATACATGATTTTAACATACATCCATGTTGTTGTTTAATTAAGATATTAAGCTACATAAATAAACCCATTTTAGTGGTGCCTAATTAAATTGTAATAAATAAGAAACGATAAACATTAATTGATCCGGAAGCCTAGAGAGCCGGGATGGGAACGTTGCGGTCTATATCTTAAACCTTCACAGCTCGTATCCGATGATGAGCACATCTGGCATTTACAACTGGCAGCCTCCAGGTACTCGTACCGTGCCGTCGATGGTAGGGCACCTTCTTCGCAATGGCGCAACGTTACCATGCTACGATTGCGGCCGTAATGGACGCACACCGGATGATTAGATTTCTTGTACGGGAAACGCCAGTCGGATATCTGCATAAATTTACAAACAACACAATTATTGCGTTACACAAAACGAATTAGACAAAAGAACCAAAATAAAATCGCATTACAGAGTAGACTTGATGGGATTGTACCTGGATTCGGGTCGTATATCTTCCAGTTGTAAGTCGATAAAGATCGCCATAAAAGTCGTAATAATTTTATTGATTGCTTCGAGCAAAATTCTATCCATTTATTAAAGGATAAATTCGTAAATTATCCACCCTAAATTCGGTGACAACGACTTAGATATACCGTACGGATCACATTTTGAATGATGTAAATAACTCGTACAAGATATTCGGATTAGTTTGTTCAAAACGGATTAAACGAGAATTGTTTTATAAATTGTAGAAAAGTCGTGTATATTCGACTAATCCCCCTGTAACAATAAATTTCCAGAGACATCCCCCCACAAATATTGTACGAATTATCCCTCAACAGGTACCGTTTTCCAACAAAATTTCTGTAGTGTGTGGTAAATGCGATAAAAATCAGGACTCGAACTGGATGTTGATGATGGATTGTTCGACGCCGATTTGATTGGATTTTAATGATTTATTTTTTGGGGGGCGAAAAATCAATCGTATTTACCTCATTCGAATCACAACGTCCCCAACAAGCCATTACTGATAATGTATCCCAGCATTGTTTACCATTCTCATCGGTTTGCGTTACACGGTACGTATATAGACGGCGATGGCATTCGATTGTACCGGATGCATCCAGTGGTTCTAAGCCGGCATCAATAATACTTTGGCCATTAATTGAATCGTACGTTATTATAATTAAGAGGAATTGATAAGTTCTCATTGGCATCAGCATTGGGGCGCTATAACAAAAACAATTAATACACAAATATTTGTTAATGCAAATACAACAAACAATTGTTGAAAATATACAGAAAATTGTCGCTATTTGTTGATTCTAACAACAATCGACTGCATCACAAAAATCGACAATTTTTTTTGTTTCAAAAAGCGCCCAGCAAATATTCAGTTCAGGATGTCGAAAAAATGAGCCTGTGAAAGTATCAGTTCTTAATATTAACAGGTGCCCATCGCGATTTTCCATTTTTCATTTGATTAATACGGGAGAAAGATTGTTTTGTACTTTGAAATTTTATAGCTCACGTTGGGAACAATATTTCGAAATTACTAAAATACAGTCTTATAGAAAATTTAACGCTCTACAAAAAAGGTCTCTTACGATTTTTTGATATATTTAGTCCTTCAAAAGTTTTTCAAGGTTAATGGTAAGTTTTTAAATTTTTCCAATTTTTTGACGTAACCATCAACTTTATGGGAAAATTTTATAGAACATTTTTTATAGAGCATTTCATTCTCTATAACTTATCTCAGTAAAAGTTTTTGATATTTTTTACAGGTCGTCAGTTATTTGCAATGAACTGATTTTTTTTTATTCTAGTAATTTCTAGTAATGTTTTCGCATTCAATACTGTGAGTGAAATAACTTTCGACCTGTAAAGAATATCAAAAAAATTTATAATAATAAGTTATAGAGAATAAAATTCTGTACAAAAAATGTTCTATAAAATTTTCCCATAAAGTTGATGGTTGCATCAAAAAAATGGAAAAATTAAAAAAATTACCATTAATCCCACTTTAACCTTGAATAACTTTTAAAGGACTTAATATATCAAAAAATTGTAAGAGACCTTTTTTGTAGAGCGTTAAATTTTGTATCAGAATATATTTTAGTTATTTCGAAATATTGTTTGCAACGTGATCTATAAAATTGCAAAGTGCAAGAGAATCTTTTCCCATGTTTTAATCGCGATAAGGCACCTGTTAATATTAAAATTAAGAACTGATACTTTGACAGGCTCATTTTTCTCACATCCTGAACAATATTTGAGGGTGCTTTATAGAAAAACAAAAATAGTCGATTTCTCTGATACAGTCTAAGCCTACAAGGATCGCGCCCGGCGCACCCACCAAATTCCACAATTGGGCGAGCCTTCCAAAAATGCAATTTATATTTCACGATATCGGCTTGACGCTGAAAATTTATGTTATTTTCCCATGAATTACTATGTAATTGCATTTAATTGTAATGTCGTGCTCGCCTGACATACTCATCAAAGCTATATCCAAAAAAACGGGATAAATTTTTTAATTTTTTGATCCGTATCAAATTTTTACCGATCGTCTACGTCTACCGTAATTCATTTTAATTATCCACAAGCGTTCCATGTAAAAAACGCTTAATCCTTTGAATATTTAATTTGGTAACGACCGCCCACGTGGCGCATCCACCCAAAATGCAATTCAATGAGATTACCTTTTATTTAATGGGTAATAGGGTACCACACACAGTTCAATTTGAATTTATGACCTTTCGACTTTGAATTTACGACCCTAACGGTCCTAACAAATGTTGACTTTATATTACACACAGCAAAGAACAATTATCAGATGATTCTCCCGGCGCATCCACCATAATTGTAGTGGATACTTTAACAATTTTAAATGCAGAAAATTAAAACTTGTGGACTGTAGAGGGGGCTTGAAAATAGGGCGCGCAACGATTTGTCACTACACAAAAATACAACGAATTCTTTATTAAATAAGAAACGATAAATAAATGAAGTTGCAAGAAATATTTAATGTTTACTTGATGTTGTACAAGCAATTGTTGAAATCGCCTCCAAGAAAAATACAACAAAAATGGGAGAATTTCGGTGTTATTACCATTATTTCCCCCCAAGTCTCCTGGCGCATCCGCCAAATTTACAAACGTTTCTCTGGCGATTATTCAATCGAGAACGCTTAAAGATTGTTGCTTTTTAATAACAAATCAAAGTAAACTTTTCGTGTAGGTTTCTTGCCGTTGGGATTACAAATGCAATTACAACACTTTACTAGTTAATAAATTCTTAATCAACTCATTAAAACTTGTTAAAAGACTCACCTGTTGTTGGTGTACTTACGTTGTTTTTTTTTCCAATTCAAATTTCTCCGCAACGTATGCAATTACTGCAAAGATTCAAGTGGTCTTTTTATAATAAACGCCACAAGTACAACAAGTATTATTAAAAGTTGTCCACACTATATTCATTATACAGCCGCCCCTCTTCTTTTACAAAACAGGGGCGTGTAATAACTAAAGACGCAAGCGCTTCCGATGGCTTAACGATAAATTGAAATGGAAAATATAAGTGTTCAAATACAAAAAAAAACAAAGAAGGGTTAATTGATAATCAAAATCGAATTGGTTAATAATATTTAAATTTCTATCAGAATTACACGGTAGATTTTCAAATTGTAGCACCAGAAAAATCGTTGAACAATTAAAATAACAATGCGAGTGTAGAAGAATAATGTTTTTTAGGCAAATGAACAGTGAGAGTAGAAAGATAAACAGCAATTTAACGAAATAACAATAAATACGTTTAAACAAACATAAATGTTATAAAAAAAATTCAATCAATTATAAGCGCTGTTGTTGCTTCGTGTTATCTCTCCCTAAACTTTTTGCTAGTGCCCTTTTAATATTTTCAAGTAGAAAGGTTATTGTGTTTGAAAAATCTTTTACAAGGAATTTGGAGACCTCATAGGCTGGAATCGAAACGTTTTCGTCTTACTACAACTGTATTAAATGATTATATTTATGCGATTAGCGGTTATGAGGGACATTATCGAAAGAATAGTATCATTATAGAACGAACAATGAATAGGAATAGCTTCGATGAATATGCTGATCGAGCGCTAATGCTTCTCCATTTAATAGTAAGTTCTATTCTTCATTGTTATTATGGAGAACAGTCTTGTATTATATTAAAAGAATCAGATCACACCGGTGGGAAGAGTTAAATAACAAACAACAAACAATTTGTAAGCAAACGGGAAAGTTTCTGAAAGTATTGAATTTGCTATTTTACAGAATGCAATACTATATTTGTACTGTTGATCAGCTGATAATGGTGCAATTGATAAGAAGATCAACTGTTTCGGCCACTGATGCTGTAACCGACTTTTGGACTCCTCAAAGAAATTCACGTGTTGACTCAACAAATATAGCGTATCGCTCGCAGAAAATCAACTTTATTTTACACTTTCTCAAAATGCGTTCGTTGCCGATTTACATTGAATCTGTAAAATCAAAAATAGTTCCAAAATATTCTGCAGCTATTTCTGCAGTTATTTATCTTTCATGTTAGCAGAAAACTGCATTTGAAGCCATCCATTTTTTTCAGTTATTAAAGTTATTAAAGAGACCCTTCAGTATACTTTGATCTATATATTTGTGATAAATCTAGAACTCGCTAAAGTTTTCATAGAAGTTTCAGCTTTCAGGGAAGCGTAGTTAAAATTGTTTCAACTAAGATTTCAATTATGATTAAGTTTAGTTTTCAATAAGTGATTATGAATGAAAATTTGATTATCTTTTCGAATTTTCTTATCGAATCAATCGACTTGGAATTCAATTCAACTGTCATCTTACTATAGAAAAATATACCGGTAAACTAATTCAACTAGATGCATTAGAAGAAGAGGAAGCCGCCTCCTATTCACGGCATACGATAGAACAATTGTGTGGTCAGAGTAGGTCGAATGGGAGGAGTTTTGTTTTTATATGTTTATTATTTGTTAGACGCGCACTGTTGTCAAGACAACAATATCAACAAACATGTGATGTCCTTGTCGTACTCATAATGAGACTTTTTAGAATCAAATTTCAATCAAGTTATAGAATCACGAAGTGTAAAAATTACAAAAGAATACGATTCTTCACCAACCAGACAAAACTAATAAATGAACATTGAAATATAACAATCAGATAATAGTTCTAAGAAATGATACATTGTGTGCAAAATTTCCTTTAATTCCATTGACGCCAGTTAAATGTTATGTTTATCTAGCAAATGGACTATTAAATTGTTTGTAACTTTGAAAAGAATAAGACACAGTACGGTTCGTCCTTGTTCAACTCATTACAGCATATGATGTGCCTAGTTGACTGTGGACAATTTGCAAAACTCATAATGAGTATGACAAAGATAACATATGTTATATTAAATTCAACACGTATTTATAGCAACTATTAACCTTGACTCCGATGGGAAGTGTCTAGAGATGTGAAACAATTATCGATTTTTATATTAATCTATTACTTTTTTTGTTATCCGATTTGTAATAATCGATTCTCTAGATATTAAAGATCGATTTTTAATAAATCGATTATATTAATTACACTCTATTTTTTTTAAATAAAAAGTAAGTTGCTTTAAACCCAATATAGCCACATTTTAATCAATTTTAACACTAATGAATTTTAATATTAATCTGGTAATTAAAAAAGATCAAATTTCTCGCAAAAATCGATCCCTACAAGTGCCTAAATAATAAACATAAAAAACTCCTCCTACTGTGACCACACACTATATAGGAGGAGACTTCCTGCCACTCTTCTTCTAATGTACCTAGTTGCATTAGTTTATCGGTATATCCGTATTATTAATATTGTTTTAACTGGGATTTAATCTCACAATCAGTTTACCTTGTCATTTCATCGCCAACATGATAACTTTATGTACATACATACATACAAGTTTAGTTTTAAACAAATGTGGATTTTAGTTAAAGTTTCCCCAATTCTAGATATTAATTTAATAACAATTAAAACATAGTACCATGCTTATGCTTACGTGATTGTACATCAATCAGGCCGGTCTTCTGTACGAAGAGGTCCGGGTGCAGTACTGGACCGTACGTAAAAAAAATAAAAAAAACAATAAATTTTTGATTTCTTTAATTTATAAAGTCAAATAAAATTTAAAAAAAAAAGTTGTTTCGACAAATAAAACAAAAATTCTTACTGTATAAGGATTGAACCCTGTACTATTGAGCGCGCTACAACGACGCAACCACTTGAACTAATTCAAGTCATAGTTATTCGTTTAAACGCTTTTTTCTCAAGATTGGCTGGCTATTGCGGTTTAGTTTTTTAATATGTTGTTAACCTAAAGCTACACTACAAGCCTGCAAAAGCTCGTTCCGAACATCATTTGCGAGATCGTGACTTCTTCTTGTCAGAGCACAATTATTTTGAATATGCAAACACGAAAAGTTTGGCATCGCAAGCTTACCGCGTACGTTTCGAGCTTCACTATTCAAAAATCGTAGCACGAGCTTTCTTCGTTTCTTTCTCTAGAGTTTGTTGCATTTCTACGTCTCACAATTAGTACATTTCGTGATGTAATTAGACTGTCAAAGCTTAAGCCAAAGCTCAAGTTGACACTTAGAAATATATAATTTCGGGCAAGCTGAGACCACAAATTTCATTGGGTTCCAAATTGAAATCTCTAATTAATACGTTTCACCTAGAAATTCGGCTTTTTTACGATTAGGTTAATTGTGCCACCGTTTGACGCTATCTACGCCGCAAAATTTGCATTTCAACTAATGCTAGTTGCCTGCGAAAGTCACAAAACTTTGACGTTTACGTTCACAGTAATTTCATTCTTGTTTAAAATCGAAACGTTTCCAAATTATTCGTGTGTGTGTCTTAACAAATTCTTAGATTTAGTGGAACTCTGTTGAAACTTCTTAGGAAATGCAAGAGATTGCCAACGATAAAACGAAAAAATGCATCAGTTTCGAATCAATGCAGCGAGTGTCTAAATTCCAAGAGAATCAAGAATTGTGTGATGCCATCATTATTTTAGATGATGGCATCGAAATACCAGTCCATCGTGTGATTTTGTGCAGTTGCAGTGAATATTTCCGGTAATTTGGATTAAAATCAAAAATAATAATAATAATTGATAAAAACAAATTTTAGGACTGCATTCACAACGATTCTACACCAAAAAAACCTAACAAAACTAAAGATAACTGGCATAACGAAAGAGATAATGCTATTGCTAATCAAATTTATGTACATGAGGGAATTGGATTTGACCGATAATAATGTATTTGATGTACTGATAACGGCCGATTATCTAAGTTTATTAAAAGCATTAAAATTGTGCGTCGAATACATTACAAAGACACTAACACCAACGAATTGTATCGGTTATTATTTATTCGCCACCAATCACAATACACAACAATTAATTGAGAATTGTTGGAAATATATTATGAAGAATTTCGTACAAATCTCACAGGATAGTTTAGAATTGATGCAATTATCTTTAGATGATTTCACATCGATCATAATCAATGATAATTTGAATGTGAAAAGTGAAGAGATCGTTTGGGAATCGGTTGTGAAATGGATCAATTTCGATGCTGATAAACGTAAAAAACATATTGTTACATTAATGAAATGTATACGTTTGGGCCTGTTGGAGACGCAATTCTTTATGGAGAAAGTCAAAGAGCACCCGTACATTACAGCATGCGAAGATACACGGCCTATCGTTATCGAAACATTGAAATTCCTCTACGATCTCGAACGAATCATGCACAAGTATTTCAATAATTTTTTTTTTTGTTCTATTCTGCTACTAGTGTAAAAAAGGGAAAATGTAGTAATTTTTTTCCTTAAAGTTGGTAACGTTTTTGACAACTGTCAAAAATCAAACAAAATACACAGTAATTTTTGGTAACCTAGGCAACCACCAATGCATCAATCAAAAACATAACAATGTTCAATTGTTTTATCAGTAACACCAACTCCCAGCAATTTCCCTAAATTACAAAACTCGTGTCAGAAGTCGTGTATTATACTATTTTTTTTTGTGTATACAGAAATGGTGAAATCGTCACACCTTCAATAGCGCGTCCCCGTTTACCCCACGAAGTGCTGTTTGCTATCGGCGGTTGGAGTGGTGGTTCCCCAACGAATATCATCGAATCGTATGATACACGAGCTGATCGTTGGATACGTATCGATGATGTTGATCCAGCTGGTCCACGTGCCTATCATGGTACTTGTGTAGTTAATTCAAATATTTATATAATTGGTGGTTTTGATGGTATGGATTATTTTAATTCGTGTCGTTGTTTTAATCCAATTTTGAAAGTATGGCAAGAGATTGCACCGATGTATTCGAAACGTTGTTATGTTAGTACGACTGTATTAAATGATTTTATTTATGCAATGGGCGGTTATGATGGCCACCATCGACAGAATACAGCGGAACGTTATGATTATCGTACGAATCAATGGATGCGGATTGCATCGATGAATATGCAACGGTCCGATGCTAATGCTTGTACGCTTAATAGTAAGTTTTGTGTTGTCTTTATTATTATTATTATTATGTTGGTATTGTGCATCAAAAGAATTAGAATAGGAGGACCGATAGAAAGTTGAATAAGTTGTTTGAAAAGGGGAGGAATATTGTAGAAATAACAAACAATTTGTAAGCAAAAGGAAAAGTTTTTGTATTAAATTTTAGACGAACTCGACGAGTTGTTGCAGCAGCATCTTTGTATTGTGTTGATCAGCTGAAAATAATATAAAATCTAAATAAGCGGATCAATACTTTTACACTTTACTTCTGTAGCCTAATTCTAAATATTTAAAGGAAGTTTATGTTATCAATTCAGGCATAAAGGCAATTTCTAGTCGTAATAACCACACCCAGTGGTTCCATATTGATCTTCTATGGCACAGTGCTAAATTCCACTTTTTTTAGGGTATGAGAGACTTGTCACGATGTGCCTTTATGTGCCTTTTTGTTTTTTTAATTCGACATTATATTGTAAAAAGGGCCGGCGCCAGCTTTCCTGACGCTTCAGGCAAACTTGTTTTCGGCGGCCCTTTCCAGAAATTAATAATGATTCGTTGATATCTTCGTGAAGTGATAAATTTTGAAAATCTATTAAATAAGTGTCGTTTGTTCATGAAATAAACTGTACAAATAAAAATGCGGCTACTCAAATAAAGCACACAATATAAAATAAAGGAACTATTAAGGTTAAGCAAGCTGTTGGAAATTTCAAAAAAAACCGAGGGGTAGTTTTCGAAAATTGTAGATCCAAGGAAAAACTCAATTGTAGGGTTGCCAACTTCTGTACTTTCAAAATTAAGGTACCTAATTGTTTTTATTTTTACATTTTGATTGACATGGAAATTTTTCTTGCGCTTTTCCTGTTTAAATAACACGCAAAAAAAATTTTGTCCATTAAAAATGCTATAACTTTTGAACCGTTTGGGATAAAAATTTTATCCAGACATATTCTTGTAGGGCATGAAATTCTCTAAAAAATACTTTAGAGTTTATTTTGTTAACTTGAAAATTCACATACTTACGGGCTATGAAAGTTGATGAAAAACAGATATGTTTAGTTTAAAGCTATTCTGGGAATTTTCATTAAAAATGCTATAACTTTTGAACCGTTTAAGATAGAGATTTTATCCAGACATATTCTTGTAGGGCATGGAATTCTCTAAAAAATACTTTAGAGTTCATTTTGTTAAATTGAAAATTCATATAGTTACGGGTTATGAAGTTTGATGAAAAACAGATATGTTTAGTTTAAAGCGATTCTGCAAATTTTCATTAAAAATGCTATAACTTTTGAACCGTTTAAGATAGAGATTTTATCCAGACATATTCTTGTAGGGCATGGAATTCTCTAAAAAATACTTTAGAGTTCATTTTGTTAAATTGAAAATTCATATACTTACGGGCTATGAAAGTTGATGAAAAACAGATATGTTTAGTTTAAAGCTATTCTGGAAATTTTCATTAAAAATGCTATAACTTTTGAACCGTTTGAGATAGAGATTTTATCCAGGCATATTCTTGTAGGGCATGAAATTCTCTAAAAAATACTTTAGAGTTGATTTTTTTAACTTGAAAATTCATATACTTACGGGTTATGAAAGTTGATGAAAAACAGATATGTTTAGTTTAAAGCGATTCTGGAAATTTTCATTAAAAATGCTATAACTTTGGAACCGTTTGAGATAGAGATTTTATTCAGGCATATTCTTGTAGGGCATGAAATTCTCTAAAAAATACTTTAGAGTTGATTCCTTTAACTCAAAAATTCATATATTTACGGGCTATGAAAGTTGAAAAAAACATATCTATTTTTCATCAACTTTCATAGCCTGTAAGTGTATGAATTTTTGAGTTAAAAAATCAACTCTGAAACATGTTTTTAGAGAATTTAATGCTTTACAAGAATATGTCTGGATAAAATTTGTATCTTAAACGGTTCAAAAATTGTAGCATTTTTAATGGACAAAAGTTTTTTTTGCGTGTTATTTAAATGGCCATCGACGCCTTTTAAAATTGAGCTAAAAATTTTTCTCAATGCGACAATTTTTTTTCAACACATAGGCCCTTTTGATGAGGTCATAAATTCGATAGATTACTCATTTTAGCTCACCCTACTACTTCAACATACTTTTCTTTCTTCCTTTTCAACACCTTACAATTAGAACAACTACAAACTGTTGCACACAACAAGACAAAGTTTATACTACAATCGTACAATTGCTTGTTTTACATGTCTATAAGTTGAGCTGAAAATCTAGCAAATTTTTTTTGTAAAAATAAGCTAAATAAAAGAGTTTGCAGCTATGAGATTAAATCCGAATTAATCGACTCTAAATTCAATTCAACTATCGTACAGTTTGAAGGAACAAAAAAAGCACATACGTGTTATTAATATTAGTTTAATTAACATTTTAATCTCAGTTTACATTGAAATTGTATCGTCAACATGAGAACTTTTATGTAAAACTTTACAATTTACATTTAAACAGTTGTGGGTTTCAGTTGAAATTTCCCTTTATTCATTTTATATTAATTGAATAATAATTAAATTAGTGTATTGTTTATTTTATTTATTTATTTTTTTTTGGTTTGTTTTCAGAGAACATCTACATAACTGGCGGCTTTAACGGCCAAGAATGTATGAATTCCGCTGAAGTCTATAATCCTGAAACGAATCAATGGACATTGATTGCAACAATGCGTTCAAGACGTTCCGGTGTTTCATGTATCTCATATCATGGTTGTGTTTATGTAATTGGTGGTTTTAATGGTATATCAAGAATGTGTAGTGGTGAAAAATATAATCCACAAACAAATCAATGGTCACCAATACCAGATATGTATAATCCACGTAGTAATTTTGCTATTGAAATTATTGATGATATGATCTTTGTCATTGGTGGTTTTAATGGTGTCACAACAATCTATCATGTTGAATGCTATGATGATCGAACAAATGAATGGTATGAAGCTACCGATATGAATATCTATCGTTCAGCATTATCAGCATGTGTTGTTGAAGATTTACCAAATATCAATGATTATATCCATAAGCATCGGGAACGTTTGATGGAGGAGAAACGACAAAAGATGATTGCTATTGAAAGTACACGACAGAATCGTAGTAATAGTAATGGTAATACACAACCACCAACACCACCGAATTTCCCAGAGAATATCGTCACCATTGCCCATACGAATATGCAACAATTGAATATACTACAACAGATCAATGATCTTAATAATAATAATATTGATGAAGATCAGGAGGCTATGATGGAGATTGACGAGAATGCTGAAGATGCTTAGATAACAAAATTTTGTCATATTCTTTATGACCGACAAATTGTTTCATCCAACTTTAAGTAATAAACATTTCCGCAACTACTCCAAGTTTGTTTCTTATTAGTGATAAAAGGGACGGGGGCAGTTCATCAACTGACCAGTGGCGTGCTGGGTCGGCAACAAATCCAATCGCCTATTTTGATTCCCAGCTTCATGTGCTGTTCAATTCTATTTTGAAAAAGTTGTTTCGACAAATACAAGAAAAATTGTCCGCATGAGGATTGAACCGCGTTACAACAACGCAATCACTTGAGCTATTTCAAGTTACAATTAACTGAATAACTTGATAATACTAAATGGACGCAGAAAACTTTAAGCGCTTTTTTGTCAAGATTGGGTGGCCGTAGCGCTTTAGTTTTTTAAATATATTGTTAGCCTACAAGCCTGCAAAAGGTCGTTCCGAACTTCAGTTCCCAGGTCGTGACCTCTCCTTGATAGATTGATAATAACAAAGTGGAAAATCAAAATTTTTTAATTTTCTCAACGCGGATCTTTTCTAATGCCTTCCAAGAATATTTCCAAGAAGTGACAAAAAATTGAGGCTTTTAATTTAACAATTATCAGAGTTTTTGTGTAAATTTTCAACTTGTAAAGATCAGTTAATTAACAAAAGCATATCTAATAGAATAATTACGGGAAAAAAATTTTTGCCAAAGATTTTCGTTTATTGAACTGTCTAGAAGGTATGTGAATTTTTTTGTTTCTTAATATTGCTATTTAAGGGGTTAAAATTATTTTTATTGTTCAAGAGTCCGTGTCGGTGGAACGCGCGTCACTCGCTTTTCGCTCTATTTTCGCCTCAAAATTAAAATAATAAATATTAGTGGTAGAGTTCCGGAAGATAAGACTTTTCTTTAGGAAATTTCCTGATCTTTCAGGATCTTTTTTCAAATTTCGAATATCTCTAATAGTTTCCGGGATATTTACAAAAAACCAAACCTCCATTTTTTTTTACTGAATTATTTATAACTTTTGCAATTTTTGCCGGCGCTCCTTCAAATTTTTCAGAAAGTTTCTACAGTTAATTCCGAATCGAATGAGTTCTGGATCATCATTTTCGGTACCTGGAATTGTCTTGACTTTGCGTTTCGTTTCCGAAAATCTCTTCAGCTCTTTTCACTCCTTTGCGTATTGTCACCTTTTCTAATTTCATTCTATCCTTGTCCGTTGCATTATTCGGAATCTGGATTTCTGTAGGACACGGTGTGTTGGGAATTTTCGTGACGCCAATGCAGCATCTTTGTGCCGTTCCTGAGAATAATGTTTAATGAAAGGAACAAATAGCTGTGCCCGGGACTCTTCAACTAAATTAATTAAAACTGTGATCGTCGTCAATCAAGGCGACAATTTTCATTCATAAATCTGAAATCTGTCCGTAAATTGTTGGATATTAGAATTTTATTGTTTTGTAGGAGATTTTAATCACAAATAAAACAACCAAATCGTCTTTAAAGCATCGTTTTTATTCGTAAATTCCATACATATTCATAAGAAAAGATTGTGAACAATAAATACAAATCAGGGAAATGAATGTGATAAATATGAAAATTGTGAAGAATAAATGATGTGTTATTATTTTGTGAAACATATTATCTATCAAACAGCTGCCGGTTCTGACACTTTAAGTGTATAAACAGCATCTGTACACCGCCCCCATAATGTTTCATTATCACCACCACCACCACTACCACTATTATTCTGCTTTAGTAAAATTGCATCAGTATTACGATCAAATAAACGTACAGTCCATGTAACAACCGTAAACGTAACAGCATTTACCGGAAATGCCCGGATTATTGTCGGCATTATGCCACGGAATAGGAAACGATAACCATCAATTTTGAAACTTTTCATCAAACAATCAAATGAATTTCGATATTGATTCGTACCATTGATACCATCGATTTGGATGCGTGTTTTTAACACATCAATCGGATAAACAATCGTCCACGATACAATACCGGCTATACCGCCAGCTAATAACATCGATAAAGTCGATACAGGTCCATTATCTTCTGTACGCGTCAAATATTCATACGTTAAGAAATAACTACCGAATGCGGGAATTTCACGTGCCACTGTCATATTAAATCCACGATAAACACCCCGTAAACCACCCTCATTCTGGTAAATTCGCTTCAAACAATCGCGCATCGTTTGATTACCGTTTGATAATTGCAAACGTAACTTGACCAATTCCATTGGACTACAGAAGATTGTTTGACAGAAACCGGCGGTAGCGCCTGCTAGAAAATGACTCGTCAAACTATCCGATTGTGGTAAGTTGCGTTGTGTATTGCCGTAAACACCAAAAATGATGGCATTGATACCGGCAACGCCCAATAAAGGGCTCGAGATGCCCTTATAGATGCCACGGATACCCTCGTGCGCCAACAATGCACGCAAACAATGCAACGTACCATTGTATTTCAAATTGTTGGCATTCTGGGTTTGTAAGTGCACTTTCACTGTGTCCAGAGGGTGGCCGACAATGATGCCAGCAGCGCCTGCAATTCGACGTGTTTCAATTGTGGTTTTGGGGGGGAGTGGGATTTTGCTTACCTCCCATACACCCAGCGATGAAGTCAAGGGCCATCCCACGGACTCTCGATGTGGTAAACGTCAACGAAAATGTGTAAATCTAATGAGTCTTTGTAGGCCAACAGAGTCTTTTTGCGATACAGCATAGATTCCATGTATTTTGCAAATTTGGGGAAAGTTTCAATAACAGTCCGTTTTAGACATACGCGGTAAAAAAACTGCAACTAACGATTTGGATTTCGCGCACAAACGCGTTTCATAATAGTTCTAGAAAGACTTTCAGAGTGCAACTGAAGGCCAACAGTTGCTGTACATCTACTTTGTTGGATTTTAAAGGTCAATTTATGATAAGGAATTGTCAGGGATCATCAATGAAGCAACATTATTTAGAAATTCAATTAGAGGCAAACAAGCGGTTTTATTGATAAAATTTTGCTTTTTTTCTTGTGATTTTTGCACTCGACTCAGATGTTTTGCAGAATTCCAAAATTTTTACTAGCGATTTCTTCTAATTAAAATCTAAAACAATTCGATAAGAAACGATGGGAAAATTACAACGGATCTTATTCTATCAACAATGATAATGGAAATTTTCCAATGATCTCTGTATTCAAATTACAATGGAATTTTTAATTGATCAATAAACATTATGATAAACACAACAGTATTTAAATCGAATAGCGGGAATTGGTGGTGTGGCGTCGCGACGCCTACCAGCCATGACGCCAAACAAGCTTGAAGAAATCTATTTAAATAAGTGTCGTTTGTTCAGTTCTTATCAAGAACGTATATACGCGATTAGTTTAATCTGCACGATAACAAAAAGAAGGTGGAAAAATATTTAAAGTGTCTTTTATAAATAAAAATGCGGCCACCCAAATAAAGGGCACAATATAAAATAAAGGAACTAAAAAAATCAAGGGGTAGTTTTCGAAAATTGTAGATCCATGACAAAACTCAATTGTAGGGTTGCCAATTTCTGTACTTTCAAAATTAAGGTACCTAATTGTTGTTATTCTTACATTTTGACTGACATGGAAACTTTTCTTGCGCTTTGTCTATTTAAATAACACGCAAAAAAATTGTGTCCATTAAAAAGGCTATAACTTTTGAACCGTTTGAGATTAAGATTTTAACCAGGCATATTCTTGTAGGGCATTAAATTATCTAAAAAATACTTCAGAGTTGATTTTTTTTAACTTAAAAATTCATATACTTACGGCCTCTGAAAGTTGATAAAAAACAGATTTGTTTAGTTGAAAGATATTTTGGAAATTTTCATTAAAAATGCTATAACTTTTGAACCGTTTGAGATAGAGATTTTATCCAGGCATATTCTTGTAGGGCCTGAAATTCTCTAAAAAATACTTTAGAGTTGATTTTTTTAACTTCAAAATTCATATAGTTACGGGCTATGAAAATTTATGAAAAACAGATATGTTTAGTTTAAAGCTATTCTGGAAATTTTCATTAAAAAGGCTATAACTTTTGAACCGTTTGAGATTAAGATTTTAGCCAGGCATATTCTTGTAGGACATTAAATTCTCTAAAAAATACTTTAGAGCTCATTTTTTTAACTTAAAAATTCATACACTTACAGACTATGCAAGTTGATGAAAAACAGATATGTTTAGTTTAAAGCTATTCTGGAAGTTTTCATTAAAAATGCCATAACTTTTGAACCGTTTGAGATAGAGATTTTATTCAGGCATATTCTTGTAGGGCATGAAATTCTCTAAAAAAGACTTTAGAGCTGATTTTTTTAACTTAAAAATTCATATACTTACGGGTTATGAAAGTTGATGAAAAACAGATATGTTTAGTTTAAAGCGATTCTGGAAATTTTCATTAAAAATGCTATAACTTTTGAATCGTTTGAGATAGAGATTTTATCCAGGCATATTCTTGTAGGGCATAAAATTCTCTAAAAAAGACTTTAGAGCTGATTTTCTTAGCTCAAAAACTCATATACTTACGGGCTATGAAAGTTGAAAGAAACATATCTATTTTTCATCATCTTTCATAGCCTGTAAGTATATGAATTTTTGAGTTAAAAAATCAACTCTGCAACACATTTTTAGAGAATTTGATGCTCTACAAGAATATGCCTGGGAAAAAATTGTATCTTAAACGGTTCAAAAGTTATAGCATTTTTAATGGACAAAAATTTTTTTTCGTGTTACTTAAAAGGCCACCGACACCTTTTAAGATTGAGCTGAGAATTTTTCTCAATGGGACAATTTTTTTTCAACGCATAGGCCCTTTTGATGAGGTCATAAATTCGATAGGTTAGTCATTTTGGCTCACCCTACTACAACCCACATTTCGTTCTTTCTTTTAAACACCTTACAATTAGAAGAACTGCAAACTGTTGCAGATCTTCAGTTGAAATTTCCCTTTATTCGTTTATATTAATTGAATAATAATTAAACTAGTGTATTGTTTATTTATTTTTTCTTTGTTTTCAAAGAACATCTACATAACTGGCGGCTTTAAACACAACACTATTTGAATTGAATAGCGGGAATCGGTAGTGTGGCGTCGCGACGCCTACCAGCCATGACGCCAAACAATCGCCATGTCTATAAATGGCTTGATCAGCTGACTGACGTCAAATCATCTCGACAATTAAGATCAATTAAGATGGATTTTTTAAAAGTGACCAACAGTGCCAACCTACCGAGTTCACCATCGAATTCATTTATTGCCGATGAAGTTGCATCGATTTGCCCATTAATAACACCATCACCACCCACCAATGACCTAATCAATCCACTACCAGAACCCATCGAGACGAATTTCACCATTGGCGATGATTTAGCGACACGATTACAACAAGTTAAAGGTAAAATTTCGGAATATTTGTATTGATTGTGGGTAATTTTTTTTTGGGGGGATAGATGATGATAAAGGAGCGGATTCGGCAAGTTCGAGTAGTTCTGCATTAGCGGAACCGGCGTGTACGCAACTTTTACACAGAAACACCTACCACCACATCACCAAAGACGAGCATACGGTTGCTGAGGTATTTCAACGGAATTTCCAAGAATTTTCACACAATCGATTGTTTTTTCAGGAGACTAACGGTAAAGTTCAAGCGTTACAATTAACATTCAAAAATCCCCCAGAAAACTACTTTTTTATGTCATGGAATTGGCCGTTGATACGCAAAATATCGCTATGGTTATTCTTATCCGGTTTGATAGCGATGTTGGCATTGGTCATAGCAATGATCGTACAATTACCAAAGACGTGTAATCCGGAAACGGAATGGTATCAAGGCAGTGTGATGTACGAGATATTTCCGGCGAGTTTCCATGACACCAACAACGATATGATCGGTGATTTCAAAGGCATCATTAAGAAGATCGATTATTTGCAAACGTTAGGTGTGCGGAGTGTACGTTTGAATTCCATCTTCGAATCGTATCCATCGTATCCGGAACATTACCGTAACGCTACAAGTTTGATCGAGATCGCTGCACATCTGGGCACCATTGATGATTTTGTTGTGTTGTCGAAACGGTTGCATTCGAACAATATTTCGTTAATTTTAGATCTACCCGTATTTCCGGTCGTCAAACAATTGACAATCGGTCGGAATTTCATCGATGCGGCAACGAATACGACCACAAATCAAGAACCTTCTGTTGAGTTTCTGAAAACGTCCCAAACAGAGCCTGTTGAAGAAGCGTTGCTTTATTGGTTGAGTAACGGTGTTGATGGTTTCTATTTGAAAGGTTTAGAGAATTTCGTCGATCAATCGAATTTTGGCAAATCACTGCAACGCTGGAAACGTCTCTTGGGCCCCCAACGACCGATTATAGTTAGCCAAGATGTCGTCAATAATTGTCCCAAATCAAGCATGAATATTGTTTTGAATAATGTCGATCTGGTTGATGTACGTTTAGAGATCGAAAACGGTGAGCACGTTGTCAGTAAACAATTGAAGAACGTTATGAATAGCACGCTGTTCTCGCGACCCGGAACGCCGTGGATTTTGTGGAGTTTAGGTGATGCTACGACGCCGCGTTTAGCCAATATTCTGCCGTACAGTAACGCAACCTTGGGTGCAACCCTGTTACAACTGATGTTGCCCGGAACACCATCGATCTTCTACGGCAACGAAATCGGTTTGAAACAGATCCACGATCCGAACGGTGAACGTAAAGATATCGAACATTTGCATCAGTTGGCGGCGATGGTGTGGCCCAACGAAAAATCGAGCGTTTTACCATGGATGTACGGCGAGAAGACGTCAACCAACTTCGAACAGATCCAAATCGTTGCCAAAATGATCCAGTTGCGTCACGAATCGGCCGCAATTTATATTAATGCGGTTTATAAAGAGGGCGATAATCGGGCGAATGCTGAAGTGAAGTATTCACGTGGCGACCTGTTGGTGGTGCAGCGCTGGTATCCCAGGCGAAAATCGTTTGTTGTCGCTTCGAATTTGGGCAACAATCAAATTACTGCCGATTTATCCACATTATTGTACAGTGGTGTTGTCATGATTGGGCCACAAATCGATTCGAAATCGGGCAGTGTATCGTTTAAGGATATCTCTTTATGGCCGGGTGAATCGGTTGTAATCTCTTTAGATTAAAAACGTTTTAATTATCGGCGTTTTATTGATAAATTTAGTTGCTATAAATATTATTATCAATAAAAGTGAAGTAATTAATGTTGCGCAATTCTTGTTATTTCGACACTCTTTGCGCCAAAACAGAAAACATTTTGCATGTTTTGATTCATGAATTTCGTTGAAAAACACGAATCATCTACGCAAAAATTATTGTTGCTAAGTGTTATTTTGGACGTAATCGTCACGTTTCTGGCGCACGCGACTGATTTACATACATATTTAGCTAACCTGGAGGACCTCTGTGAAATTTTGACGAGAACAAATCAATACGAGTGGACTGATGACGAGGCAAAATTATGCTATTTTGAACTAATCCCGTTAGTTCAAAGTGCATCAAACAAGTTTTGCGTTAACATTTTGCAAATTAAAACCGTTTTACTGAATATTTTAATTTTATCAAAAAAATTGCAAAAGTTGTAAACAATTTATTAAAAAAAATGGGAGTTTGGTTTTTTGCAAATATCTCGGAAACTATTAGAGGTATTTGAAATTTGAAAAAAGATCCTTAAAGAGGAGGAAATTTCCTAGAAAAAGCCCTATCCCCCGGAACTCTACCGACAATATTTATTATTTAAATTTTGACGCAAAAATAGCGCTAAAGCGGGAGGCGCGCGTTCCGCCGACCGACACGGACTCTTGAACAATAAAAATAATTTTAACCTATTAAATAGCAATATTAAGAAATAAAAAAATTCACATACCTTCTAGACACTTGAATCAACGAAAATCCATCGAAAAAAAATTTTCCCTGTAATTATTTTATTAGATATGCTTTTGTTTAGATATCTAATTTTTCCAAGTTTAAAATTTACATGAAAACCCTGATAATTGTTAAACTAAAAACCTCAAATTTCTTTCACTTCTTGGAGCTATTCTTGAAAGGTATTGGAAAAGATCCGCATTGGAAAAAATGTTGATTTTCCACAAACTAAAAAGGTTGAAATAGTTAATTATCAAATGCGTTTTTAAGCAATAAATTTTCTTTTAAGAAACGATTTTATTCTTCAAAATTATAATATTTATTGCTGACTAAAATCCAAAAAAAAATCATTTGTCTTATAAACAATGCATTTGTTTATAACAATTATTTAAATAATTAGAGTAAACAATTATAAAAAAGCATTTTTATGTAATTTTTTGCTTGCTTAAAAACGCAACCCCATAAATTGTTAATAATGAACCGGAAAATCGGATTTTTTAAATTTTTTCAACTGGGATCCTTTCTAATGCTATTCAAGAAGTGCTCGAAGAAGTGAAAAAAATTTGACGTTTCTAGTTTAACAATTATCAGAGTTTTTATGTAAATTTTAAACTTGGAAAAATTAGCTAATTAACAAAAGCATATCTAATAAAATAATTAAGGGAAAAAATTCTTTTCGATGGATTTTCAGTTATTCAAGTGTTTAGACGGTATGTGATTTTTTTAATTTCTTAATATTGCTATTTAATGGGTTAAAATTATTTTTATTGTTCAAGAGTCCGTGTCGGTCGGCGGAACGCGCGCCTCCCGCTTTAGCGTTATTTTCGCCTCAAAATTAATTTTATAAATATTTGCGGTAGAGTTCCGGAAAGTAGGACCTTTTTTAGGAAATTTCCTCCTCTTTAAGGATCTTTTTTCAAATTTCCAATAACTTGAATAGTTTCCGAGATATTTGTAAAAAACCAACCTCCATTTTTTTTTACTAAATTGTTTATAATTTTTGCAATTTTTGCCGGAGCACCTTCAAATTTTTCAAAAAGTTTCTAGAGGTCATTCCGAATCGAATGAGTCATAATTTTCGGACCCCTGGAAGATGGCAGATGTTGTTCTTTGGCCCGAAACAAATTTACAGTCCAGAGTTGCAGGTCTTTCTTCCCGAAAGGGACAGAGGCAGAGAGACAGAGACGGATATTTTATTTTATTAGAAATGAATACAAACAGTCGGTACCAATTTTAGTTAAAAATGTTATCAAAAAATGGGGTCGGCTAGGTTATCTATTTGAGGTCCCAGCATGTGCTCCTTTCGGACAGAAATTCCTCGAAGAGAAAAAAATTTATAGATCCAGAATTGTTGAATTGCAAAACCAAGATTTTGCAAGCCAATTCGGGCTTTAGTACGCGTCCTAGCTGCGCCTAAATCACAGCATAGAGCTCTCTACAGGCAATCATTTAGGCACTTAATCAAATCCAAAACTGGATCCCACCATATTAAATTTGGTTTTCGAAGAAAAACCATTTTTGTTATAATTAATTAACGAATTGGGGCAAAACGGGAACCGTACGTCTTCGTCATCATCAAATTTTTATCAATAATTTATCATTCAAGGCAGTTCCTTGACATCAATTGCCAAAAATCATCACTACAACTGATGCAAGATCGCCATTGACGATGAAATCGTGTTGCAAAATAGGAAGTAGCCAAAAAAACAAAAAAAAAACCTACTTTTTAAGTGACACTTTATTTAAGACACAAAAAATGATGGCAGCACCATACACTTGACCAAAGCTCTCGTCTTTTTGTTTTTCGTAAAAAAATAATTATAATAAATAAAAAGGAAAAAATTGGTCAAGATATATTCGTTAAGAATTATTCAAAAAAAAAATCATTATTTTTAATAATAATAATAATAATAATAATAATAATAATAATAGTAAAAAGTTGAGCAAGTGTATACAAAAATTAATTGCTAATTATTTTTCAAATAATAATAATAATCATAATAAAAATAGACTCGAGTGCGGTATACGTGGACATTATCAAAAATTTGATAAGAATATTTACATACAGGGATAGCTTTTTGTATAAAAATAATAATATTAATAATAATAATATAAAAAACTGGGCACTGGAATGTTCGATACTGTTTCGTTTTTGACTTCAATTGGCCCCATTTTCATTAAAATTAAAATACGGATGGCACCCTGAGTATAATAAAATCTACTCTACGCTCTAACCACTGATTCAGTCCTTGTTTTTTGTTTTGTTTTGTTTTTTTTTTTGTTTCATTTGAAATTCTCACGAATGCGATTGGATCGTTTTGTGTTTGGCCCTTGGATCCGTTACGTAATTATTCGGTGTGGCCCTCGGTATATCCGGCAATTTATCACCAGGATGTCGATGGCTGATCGACGGTGTTTTGCGACTGTTTTTAATGATTTTCGCACTACTCAAACCAGACACTGGATATTTCAATTTGGAACTCGTTAAATTCGCTCGCGTATTATCACCGTTGTTAGTGGTAGTAGTGGTGGTAATGTTCGGATGTTTCGGCATAACGAACGCTTTTGTTTGTTTGATTAACGAGCGATCATTACACAACGCCGATATCAACGGCAAATCCATCTTTTTGCTCTTCTCCCGTAACGTTCGTATATCTAGAGCTGAACCTTTTTCTTCACTACTACTACCACCACCACCGATGGGTGTTGTTGTTGTGAGTGTAGGTGGTGGTGGTGGTGGCGGCAATTGCGGTCCCGGTGGCGGTGGTGGCATACGCCGCCTCAACACCGGCGGTTGTTGGTGGTGGCGGAACGTATCAAACGATGAATTCAACAGATTATCATCGGATCGGGTCCGCATAAATCGTCCCACTGGTCGATTCGGTGGTAATGGTGGTGGTGGTGGTTGTTCTAAACTACCATTCGATGAGATACTCGTAGCACTGTACACCGGCAATTGGACATAAGTGTCTGATAGATTGTGACTGGACGCATACCGTCCCAAATACGATGTGGTGTTACTAGTATTGTTGCGATGATGATGATGGTAGAAGACTTGTGGTGTTTGTACGAGAGCCGCCATTAGAGAGCCCTGTTTCGCCTCCAAATATTCCTGTTTACTAATTGCCGGCTCCTTTAATGGGAACATAACGAAATCGACATCACTGTACATTTGTTGTTTGTACTGTTCGATCTGTGATCGAGACAATTGACTTGTATATACAGTGGCTAAGGGTGTTACAGTTTGTGATGGTGGTGGCGGTGGTGGTGGTGGTGGTTCACGTGATGTCGGCGGCGGCGGTGGTGGCGGTAGAAACGTACACGGTACTAAAACACTCGCTTTACTAGCACCAACATCCACATAATTATTCGGACTAATTATCGTATTCAATTGTTGTTGTTGTTGTTGTTGTTGTCTGGGCAATTTCGGTGGTATCGGTGGTACTAGATTCGATGAGTTAGGTATTGAATAACTCGGCAACGTTCCAATATTGACATTACTTGTATGTGCTGTTAGAATATTCGGTGATCGGGTTGTAATAAATCGTGCAGCTGCTTCTTCAGTTGATGGTACTGTTGGGTAAATGGGTGGTGGTACCGGTGTTGTTGCCGGATTCTCCGGATATGGTGGTGGATCACGTAACGATATCTCTGATAAGAAACTCGAACTATTATCATCGTATTCGGTACATGTTGATTCGGCAATTGTTGATGTTACAGTTATTGGTATACCGATCGGTATTAATGGTTGTTTCGTTGTTAATTGTGCCCCATATGGTGGTGGTGGTGGTCGTATAATACCACCAGTACTATCGATACGTTTCGGTGGTGCTGGTATATAACCTTGATAACTCGATGGTAATGTCACATAATCCGAATCCGAATCCAATGTATGACTGACACTCTTACATGACGGATATCGGCCAACAATTAAAGCTGATAATTCTTCAGCCGTTAATAGGGATTGTTGATTATCAGTTGGATCACTACCATCACCATGAAATGATCCTGAATTACTGATATTCGAATTGGAACGATCACGAAACAATCCATCAACTTGATCACTTTGATTACTACTTGTTGCCGCATATTGTTCACTTGAACTTAACGTATAAACACCACTCGTATGACTACTTGGGGCTGGACCTGACGTATACACCGGCTCTCTTGTATCCAATTCGATACAGGTAGCATCACTCACTGAGGAATTCTGGGCCGTATGTGAATAGCCCAATTCTAAACTGCTACTGGTCGATGGTCGGCGCCCTTTGGTTTCTACAAAAAAAAACACACAATTATTGAAGTTAAGTTTGTTTAGGGGCGAATGAGTAGTAAATTTTTTCAAAGCGTGACGAAAATGCGGGGAAATAGGGGAAACACTTCCCCTCTAACAGACAGCTGAGAGGGAAGAGTGGGAGCGTTGCCATAGCGTCGCTTTGTCATTGATCGATGTGCAGTGGCCTCTGGAACGAAACTAAAATTTCCAGGCCTACCGCCTCAAAAAAAAGTCATTAATTTTGACATTTAAAACGTTAATAATAACAGTGATGCTTGGCCCAGATTAAACATTTTTAAACGTCAAAAAAAATAATGTTCGAAATTTTTTGATCGCAACTGTATATGCATCAGAAAAATCGACTATTTTTTTTTTCGGAAAACACCCTGTAAATATTGTTCAGGATGTCGAAAAAGTGAGCCTGTGAAAGTATCAGCTCTTAATTTTAATATTAACAGGTGCCCATCGGGATTTTGCATTTTCCATTTGATTAAAACATGGGAAAAAGATTCTCTTGCACTTTGGAATTTTATAGCTCACGTTGCAAACAATATTTCGAAATGACTAAAATAGAGTCTTATAGAAAATTTAACGCTCTACAAAAAGCGTCTTTTACAATTTTTTGATATATTAAGTCCTTCAAAAGTTATTCAAGGTTAAAGTTGGATTAATAGTAAATTTTTACATTTTTCCAGTTCTTTGACAGAACCATCAACTTTATGGAAACATTTTATAGAACATTTTTTGTAGAGGATTTTATTCTCTATAACTTATTTTGATAAAAGTTTTTGATATTCTTCACAGGTCGAAAGTTATTTCACTCACAATATATCAATACGAACATATTACTAGAAATTACTAGAATTAAAAAAAATCAGTTGATTGCAAATAACTGACGACCTGTAAAAAATATCAAAAACTTTTATAGAGATAAATTATAGAGAATGAAATGCTCTACAAAAAATGTTCTATAAAATTTTCCCATAAAGTTGAGAGTTCTGTCAAAAAATTGGAAAAATGTAAAAACTTACCATTAACCTTGAATAACTTTTGAAGGACTAAATATATCAAAAAATTATAAGAGACCCTTTTTGTAGAGCGTTCAATTTTGTACAAGAACAAAGTGCAGTCATTTCGAAATATTGTTTCCAAGGTGAGTTATAAAATTCCAAAGTGCAAAAGAATCTTTTTGCGGAAAATGGAAAATCGCGATGAGGCGAAATTTTTTGATCGCAACTATATATGAATATTGTTTTGAGATAAATGAAATGCAGGAAAAGACAATTGCAGAAAAAATCGAGCAGATAACGACAGAAATAAAATAAACCAATAAAAAATAAACTCCATCTCTAACCTAAGAAGTTTCACTTCTAACGCGCGATTTCAATTTTACACTTACTATTTTGAACAGGCGTTACTACCACCGTACTACACGACGAACTACATTGGGAACCAGCAGCAGCACCACATTTGCCACTAGTTGTCGTCTTGATTGAACCCTCTGCACTTTGGCAATTATGTGGTGATTTCGTCGTTGTTGGTGTCATCATCAGTGCTGCTGCAACATCTTCAACTTGTTGTTGTTGTTGTTCTTGTTCTTTCAATACAAGCGCCGAGAGAGCTGCAGTCGCTGATGCAGCTGATGTACGACTACTAGCCGGTGTACTATCCAATAGATGTGCCAATGCTAGACTTTCTGTGGATGGTGCCGGTGGACTAGTTATCATAATCTCTAATTCATCCTCAGAATGGACACGATCACTAACAATACCCGATGTAGTGTTGGATGATGTTGATGATATGACAGAGATACGTTGATCACCATCCCAGCGTTGTTGGCGTTGTTCCTCTTCTTCACGGCGTGCTTCACTGAGACGTGGCGCAACTGCCATACTAAATAGATGCGCCGCCTAAACAACAATTTCGATTAATTATCGATTTTAAAACTATTCGAATAATAAGTGAAATTTATTACCTTGCAAAGTGCCAAAAGTAATCGACTCTTTTCATCGCTGGTCGTATAAAGTGTTAATTTCTCATGTGCGGTACGTATTTCGAATTTCTTCCGTTCAAAACTCAATTTACTTATAGAACTCCATAGGAACATCGATGGTGGATTATTGTCGGGCCGTACCTTTAAACCTTTCGCACAAACGGCCAATAATAGTGAACCGGGTGCTGCTTCAGTTTTTGAGGCTCTCAAACGGAACACATGTGCATTGACTGGCTCCTCTAATTGGCATGCTTCTGCTATAAATCTGTTGCGAGCCTCATTTTTGGATAGACCTCTATGTGAACGATATAGTAATTGTATGGTACGTAATGCTTGTGGTCCACGTAGATTTGGTGGTACGTAATCTTCCGGACGGAATGTTGTTGTTGTTGTTTCGGTACTATCACCAAGATCGGCTTGTAATGCCAAACCGGCCAAATGCATGGCAACATCACCGGCAGCACCCGAAGCAGCATTAAGCCGCAATTGTAAATAATAATGCAACCTGGTTGTTTCATCACGCAATAATAATGGACTATCAACATAGAATTGTACACGGAAATAGAAGGCGAGTGCTGGACGGCCGTTTGCATCCAAACCATGACTGTGCGATGAACGCCAACTTTTCGGAGCATATTTGGAGAGTTTGCTATCGGGCTCGGCGAACAAATATTCGCCATCTATAAACAACAACAAAAATTATACAATAAACAACTATTGATAATGACAAGATGCTTAAATTCTATATATCTCTCTCTCTCTCTCGTAATATTGGTGGTGGTTATTCACCAGACTGTACACTGTCAGAAAAGAGGCTGGCGCAGGAATGTAGCAACGCCAGACCACATTCCTTCTACCAACCAGCCTTCTCGTCGTCACTAGTTATAACCCTACTGGCGGACAATGATGATGATCATGATAATGATGATGACGACGGAGAGCGCTCCAATATCAAGCTGTTTTTTAGATAAAATCTAGACTACTATGCAATCCTCATCAACTGAAGCCCAACTAGAAGTCACATGACAAATTAATGTAAATTCTAACTAAACGAACACTGTGAATCAAATGCAAATTGGCTACGTTTCTGCTACACCAGACACTGTTGTTGTGTTTCTATTAGGAACTCCTTTTGTGTGCCAAAAACAAAAAAAAGATAGTAGTAGTGTTGTCAAAACACACCACAGCCAGTTATTTGTAAAATAATTAAAGATGAAATTCCAACAAAAACGACTTAAGACGCATTATATAAAGAACGACTCGGAAAAAATTCCAAGATGATTATAATAACATATTACTATTAACGTTAGAAGATGGATAGATTGGTGGAAAGAGGAGGGAAATAGAAAAATGCCACTCTTTGGTTGTTGGAGAAGAAAAAAAAACACCTTGAGGCAATATAATTGATACCGTTGCACAGAGCCCAAACGACTTGAATTAGTATTTAGAAAAACATACAAAACAAAGAAACAATTATTAACATTTGGGGCCCAAGTTAAGACATCACAATTAACCCAAAAAACGTTAATTATTTATAATTTCACCTTGTTGCGTCTTTTCTAATCATTCAAATATGTTAATAGCTCGTTGTTTTTTTTTTGTGTTCAAATTGCTTTCAATAACAATTGACAAACGAACAATAGAAAATCAAGAGTATGCGTGACTTGATGATGATTACTAATCAAGTCAATTACCTTATTTATAATATATTTCTAATCACGAATAATCTGTTGGAATGCAACATTCCGAAAGCAAAATATCAACAATTGGAGCAAAGTAAACGATTTGATTTTTTTATTTTGTTTTTGTAATTGCCATCGTTACTGTGATGATCGTCATTAATTTTCGTTGGGTTGATAATAAAAAATCCGCCCTAGGCTTAGGTTCTAGAAAGAAAAAAAAAAACAACGAGGATAACCGCGTATACGTTTGGCTAAAGACAGGTAGCCAGTAGCACATAGTTGTTGTTATTGTTGTTACTGTTGTTGTTGTTGTTGTTGGTGCTTTTGTGGCGGTTCTGATGATGAGGGGCGGGAGATTGGGATCATTTGTATACTTGGGGAATGTGCCCGACCCGGTACAGTCAAGACAAGAGAGAGAGAGAGAGAGCAAATGATGAGGGGTCGCCGGACTTGGTCTCTTCTCTTCTGGTGGATCGTACACTGTTGCTGCTGTTGTTGCTGACAGCTGAAGAAGATTTGGGCTTTTAAAAAATTTAACACACGTGGTCGGACTCGCGCTCTATCTCTCTCTCTCTCTTTCTCTCCGTCTATATATAAAACCCTTTTTGTTGTTGCTCTTTTTTATAAGACAAGATGAGAGTGTCTTTTATCCGTGTTGTAGTTTTTTTTTGGGTTGTTTTGTTTGTATCTACCTGTCTCTGTCTTGCGCATTTCTTAAATCCATCGACCTCTCTATCGCTGTTGGTATTCTGACAGCGTATTTCGGTAGCTGTGGTATGTTTACGGTTGAGATCACATCGAGAGAAGCTTAAATCGAAAATTTATTGGCTTGACAAAGAGGAGTGTGTTTTGGGTTGATTGGGTGGCTGGCCGGCTTGCTCGGAAGAATTTAATGAGTCTTGAATTAACACAAAAAAAAGCCAACAACAACAACAACAACACAAGAGAGAGAAAGCAAGATAGAGATAGTTAAAGAGAAAGAGACACACAACTTACCGCAGATAAGTGCTAAACCGAATAAATCGGTATCGAGCATTCCTTGCTGGGCAAAATGCAGACATGTCTGTTGATACAATTCTTTGACACGTGACTTGGCTTGTACAATAAAATACAATGTCTGTTGGTGCAGCAAATGTAGCGCCAGAAAACGTGCCGATGGGGGTAGCGCTGCTGCCGGGCTGCACGCGGCCAAAGGGGCGCTTACCGTGCACAGGCCGGCGTGCATGACCCGCTCATCTCTTCATGGGGGGGGCGCCCGCCGCTCACCTGAAACACCAATTGCAGAAAAACATCACTAAATTTCACATAAATAAACAAAAAAACAAAAAAAAAACAGATGATGATGAAACAAGTCAACCCCTTCCCCGACAGGCGTTTAAATTTATGCAAATTACATACGCTATGGGGGATGCAATTCAGTTGAGAAAAACCAGAAGCTTCGTTACGATAAAATCAAAACAGAAACAAAATTAAAACAAGTCGGTTTTCTCGTTGTTGTTGTTGTTTTTTTTCCCTACCAACTGTTCAATAAGAAAACGAAGATGAATGATCCTGATGGCGGCGCCATTCCACCTCTACCATTTGATAATTACAAATTGTAATCAAGATTGTCTGCGATTAAGCTAACATGTCCGTTGTTGTTGTTGTTGTTGTTCTTGTTGTTATTTATATGAAAAACACTACCTGCCAGGCAAATTTGTTTTAATTCAACATTCCATTCATGGTTGAATGCTTGTGTGTTTCTGGCTGCCTTCTTCTTCTTCTTCTATCCACCAACCAACCAACCAACCACCACCATTATTTTAGATTTCTCGAGATTAACGAAAATTTGTCAAGAAACAATGGCAACAACCACAATTCTAGAGGCTGTGGCCGAAGAGGATGGGGGGCGCAAAACAAGACGACATATTGATGTCAATTTTGGGCGGGATAGTGTGGTCTCGGATTCCTGTCCCAAAAACTAGAGAACCACAACAGAGTGGAGAGAAGAAACAGAAAAAATCCACACCAGGGCGCCGTCCGCAGGTCTGAGGAATGCAGATGACCTTCGATTGGTACTCGCACATCTGCCTGGGCGTGTTTGTATGTGTATATATATATATATATATATATATATCTTTACAAATATATAAATTATACAAATGTAGATGTATATATTATTGTTATTATTATTATTTTTTGCCAACGAAATATTTCGCTACTACTCCGCCAACTCGATGAGGTTCTTCGATGAGTTCTGCCCCATCGAACCACCGATTTCATTGATCAATTCCCAAGACTGACAATGGGTAATGGTAAAAAATGGTAAAAACATTCCAATGGTGGTCAAGCTTAAAAAACAAGTAGAACGGGAGGAAAATGGAAAAAACAACGAACAAGTCTCTCTCAGTTGTTGAAGCAACATCCCACGGATTTGCCTTTTAAAGATAGTCGACGCGTCAAGACGACTTGTGGAAGACTACAAAAACAAAAAACAAACAAAAAAAGACACGACGACTTATCTGAGGGGAAAAAAAGACCTGAAGAAAGTTCATTGATAAAAACGGATAAATCAAAAATTCTTTGGCGAATTTCAGGAATTGTTGTTGTAGGTGGAATTTGTGGAATTTCCTGGCATCTACGAATAATTTCTTGAGAATGGAATAAAATCAAAAGTATTCCACTACAGTAATTTAAAAATAGAGATCGTTTAATTAATAGAATTGCAATTAATTAATAAATGGAAATTAATCAATCCGAGTCGTATGTTTCTCTTAATTAGATTTCATTTTTAATGATAGTGGGAATAAATCCAACACCGGAAACTTGAAAGATTAAATCCTCATTGAATGCGAGAGAAGAAAAATTGGAGGCGAAGTGGGAAAAAAAACGAATTTCTAAATGACTAAACACGTTTTTTCCGCTTGTCTTTATTTTTTTCCTTCTCTCTAGTTATGTACCTACTTCTTAAAATACAAATTCTAATGAAAGAGAGAAAAAGTGATGTAATCTTTTAGAATTCTAAACTATGTCCAATGTAATTATGTTGAAAGAATGATAGAATCATTTACATACATTATTATACAAATACAACAGACATGTCTGATTACATATAGAAATTTTTTCCTCTCCATAGTTGGGAAATAATTGGTTTGTTTTTTAATCAAGAGATACACGCCCCCAAAGTCTACGCTGCTGGCAAGCAACAACAAACACGGATTTACACACAATTCGGCTTTTCTACCAAAATCTTTGCCACAAGAAATCGGATTCATGAGGAAAGCCTTGAATGAAATCTCTGGCTATTTACGTCTAGGTCTAGCAATTTTCGAAAAAACTGCCAAACACAAGAATTGCTTTAGTAGTTTCTTAAGTCAAGCTCCATAGAGCAATTATCTCAATCGCGATCTTTATAGAGCAACTTGGCTGAATAGCGTTTCCGAAAAATCGAAGATACGGATTGATATTGGGAATTCTAGTGCTTAGAGTTTCTTTTTAGAGATGTTTTTAGCGAGACTTACAAGAAGAGGTCACGACCTCGAAAATGAAGTTTGCAGGCTCGTAGTATACTTTTAGGTTAACAACATATTGAAAAACAAAAGCGCAATAGCCGGCCAATCTTGAGAAAAAGCAAAAGTTTTTTTTAGCTCAAGTGGTTGCGCCGTTGTATCGCGCTGAAAAGTACGGGGTTCAATCCTCGTGCAGTGAGAATTTTTCTTTGATTTGTCGAAACAACTTTTTTTTAATTTTATTTGACTTTATAAATTAAACAAATCAAAAATTTATTGTTTTTTATTTCTTTAACGTATCTTTTTATTATTTTTAATGTAATAGGAAAATTAGGTATAAATATAAATAGGAAAATAGGCACCCAAAAATTATTATTTATTGAATTTTTCAATCATAAAAACATTGAAAACAAAAAATATTCTGACATCTCGCACAATTAATAAATGACGATTCACCACAAGAACAAGATTTTATTCAAAAGATCTATTGGAAAACAGATTTCATTCAAATTTGAAAATATTTCCATTTCATCCAAAAGTTTATTGTTAGAGGCATACCAGGCGTATCGCATCATTTTATCGAAAATTCGAGATGACAACTGATGGTAGTAGAAAAATACGTTAAAGACATAAAAAACAATAAATTTTTGATTTCTTTAATGTTTAAAGTAAAATAAAATTAAAAAAAAGTTGTTTCGACAAATAAAACAAAAATTCTCCGCATGAGGATTGAACCCTATACTTTTGAGCGCGACACAACGACGCAACCACTTGAGCTATTTCAACTCACAATTAACCGGAAAACTTTAAACGCTTCTTTCTCAAGATTGGTTGGCTATTGTGCTTTAGTTTTTTAAATATATTGTTAACCTAAATGTGTACAACAAGCCTGCAAAAGTTCATTACCAAGGTCGTGACCTCTCCTTGTTAGTATTGTGCAAATTAATCAACGTTAACGTGGTCTTAAATCAAGAAATTTGAAGCATTAACACAATTAACAGCCTTCGATATCGTTTGTCGTTGAAGATACGGATAGATGTTGTAGTTTTTTAAGAAGATGTTAGTTACCTTTGCGAGCCAAAAACAGAATCAACAGTAGATTTGCTCTGACAAGGAAAACAGCGTACTCCCAAAACTTACTCTCTCACTCTCTATCTCTGCATAACATTCTACTTGAAGATGGAGAATTTATAATAAATGAGCAAGCGAGACGGTAGCACCAAATTTCGAAGCAAAAAATTACCACAATCAAATAGCAGCTTTTTGCTTTATTTTCAGCAACAATTTATTGATGTCATTCTGAAGTCATTATCTCAATATTTATCTCTGTTTAGCCATTTATTGGTGTTTTTAGAAATGATGGTTGCCATTATCTCTAGAAAATCATAGAAAAAATCCCCAAAAAATCAACAAACTTGCAACAAACAACACCTTCTGCAATTTAAGATATTGCAGTCCACTCCAAAAGTCCCAGACGCAAAAAAATGTGGCCCTCATTTTGGACTTTAGGAGTAATTTGAATCGACTTCTCCAGTGCAATTCTGGTACGTTTTAGATGGAGATTGCTATAACGACTTTTGTAGAATATCTCCAGTTGCTTGTTAGTATAGAATTTCATTTTATTTGATTAGTTTTACACAATAAATCTTGAATATTGATTTTCACCATAAAATTTCTTATTTAATACTGTTGGTCATCATTAGAATATTTTATTAATGATAAAAATCATAAATTTATGCAAATCATCAATATTGTGCAGTTATTTAATAGTTTTTTTTCCGTCCCCAACTCCATCATCATCATCAACAACATCGTTCTTTTATTTCTTACACACACAATTTAAATATGCAATTTCACTTTTATAATGTGTGTAGGACTTGTTGTAACTAGTAGGTGTTGTTCGCTTCGCTATATTTGAATAATGGAACAACACCAACAACAACAACGAGAAATATTTCAAGAAACAAATAAAAGAATTACAAAAAAAATATACAACTACTAAATGCGTAGGCTCCATCTGAGAATTTCTACACACACACACACACACACACAAACAATTTAGAGCAGTGATCGGCAACCTGTGGCGCGCGTGCCACTTGGAGGCGCGCGACCGGCTCTGATTTCATCCGAGACACGCTCTGACGCAGTGGCGTAGCTACCCTTAAAAAATCTATATTTATTTATAGACTAAATTCATCGACCAAAGGCTTCCTAGATTTATGTTGGTAGTCTTGAATATAGTGACATTTTCAGGGATTTATTTGTTTGTGCCCATATACGTACTTTCTTTAACGTGACATCTATCAAATCTAGTAACCTTTTGGTCCGTGAATTTAGTAGATAAACAGTTGAAATGTTATGGGCCACGATATTTAAACAATTTAAAACAGTGGTCGTCAACGTAGACTTTAAATCGATACAACAACAAAAACTAGGATTGAAATTTGGGAAGAATGCAACATTTGAAGGCGAAAAGATACAATTTCGTTGAATCTTTGAATGAGTTGCGCTTTCCCTTAAAAAAATTCATCGAGCAAAGGGTTCCTAGATTTAAGTTGGTACCCTCGAATATAGTGATATTTTTAGGGATTACGTACTGTGTTTAACGAGACTTCTGTCAAATCTAGTAACCCTTTGCTCGATGAATTCACTGTACAACCGGTTAATTGGCGCCAATTTTTTTGTTTTGTATTTAGATTTTGGTAACCTTAACATCCTCGTTAATGTGTTATATTTACGGCTCATGTACCGTCATGGTCTAATGCCAATGGAATGTATGTTTCCTAAATACAACTATTTAATTTTATCAAAATAATTGTTGTATTTTTTGTTTGCCATTTATCTACAATTTTAGTATGGAACTGGGTCGTGAAAATTCCGTTGGAAAAATTTATCAAATGTACACACACACACACAAAGGGAAAACAAAAACCGATAAGACATATGAAAATCGCCAAACAAATTGTAGGTTAAAATATAAATAATTAAACGCGCATTTATTCTATTTTTATCTTTCAATATTATTCGAATATTACGAAATACAGTTATGTTATTAAAATTTATCTGTTTCTTGTTCATTATCATTAATAATTGCATTGCAATAATAATAATAATAACAATAATAATACGATTTTAAAGGTTATAATTTTCTAACCATAAAACGATTATTATGACATGAACGGCACGTGACCTCTGTACACTGCGACCATTTTAAACGAAAAATTACGCAAAACTACCTGTATTTACGCTCATTCCTGAATCGTAAACATTTGAACGGCTAAATTATAATAAAAGAAAAACGAAAAACAACACACGCTCAACTATTCCAAGGCTATACACACACAAATCATTGTTTATTTTATCAGAAAATTTTTGTGTAAATTTCGCAAACAACGCGTACGCGGTATTTAAATCGCGTTATTCCACTAAAAACGATTACGTATTTGGCCAACAATTTAATCAGATTTATTGCAAAATAAGCGCGTAAATTATCAAGTTATCGAATTTTTCGATTTAAACAATTGACAGTCACACCTTATCAAACCACTTGATTTCGGCCGATTTGCCGCATATTCCACCCGGAATCAAGTAGACGCGAACAGGTGGTGGTGTGATGGCTCTGTTTTGTATATATTAAACATTACATAATCGTTTTCTCTACAATCAACACACACATGCAAAACAAAAAAAATTCCCATATTATCAAATTACCATGCATTTAGGTAAAAATCCTGGATAAACTCCCTGGAGAAGTGCATGTTGACCGGGTTATCGCCGCCACCCTTGTGTCTACACTCTGATTTGAGGCACTTATTCCACAACAACCACCAAAACACTAACACTGGCACTTTTCTTGTTGTTGTGTGACGGCCAAAAAAACAAAACACTAGCGCAACTGTGTGACAATTTTCAAATAAATCAAAAGATGTTTAATAATAATAATAATAATAATCGACCACGTGCACTCTGGGAAACTACGAATTTATATATGTATGTGTACCAACTATATTATGGTATTGGATAAAGTACCATTACGGACGAAACAAACAGAACCAACCGGTGTTCTTCGACTAACTACAACTAAAATTCCCTATATTATTTCCAACTTCTCTGGATCGGTCAGGTACACTCTGTGTAGCAAAGCATCAATGGAATGCAGCCGTCCAATACAATACATCAATATAATTATATAGAGATTTGTTGGTAATCGTCACGATTCGATTGTACAACTATTCTGTACAGTCTATTAGAAAATTTTACCGGATGCCATTAATATATGTAGTATAGAGTGAATTGTATTAAATTTATATGAGTGAATGTACATGAAAACTCAGGTGTGTTTAGTACCCGTCTAGAGGTTACATTCCATTCGTATAAATATATGGCATTCCATTTTATATATCTATATATATATATATATATATATATATAGGTATATATATACAGTATATATCTATATAGATATATAATGTATATATAGATATAGATTATGCGGTGAAAATTTCTCTATAGATATAGTACGAGTCTAGCCTCTCTAGCAGGATCGGATTTTTAACGCGATCGCGTGTCTATCAAAAAATCATAGTACGCTTTGATACTATCTATTAAAGAAATTTTTTTTCGGGGAAAAAAGTAAGCCATCTTAAATTCTACTACTTTTCAACTTGATCACAATAATAATAATAATAATAATAATAATAAATATTTATATGTATATAATATGGAGAAAAAAGTTCGATAATAAATTGCATCCTCGGCGTGCGCTTACCGAAAATTGCCACATCACTTGTGCTCTCGTATTTGTTTTTTATTTCTCTTGTTTATTTATTTATTTTTTTCTGTTATTGTCGAGGAGATGGTGGTTACAGTTTGAAAAACGGCGCCGCATTCCTTTTCGAATCGCTATTGGCCAATCAACAACCACCGCCTCCTACTATTATTATGCCGGAGAATCTTTTCCGATCGGTTCCGGGAGGATTTCAACACTTTCCCCTAAGATATCGCCAAATAATAAGAAGAATGGGTAATCCTATTTGGTGGCACAGTTGGTGGTCGTGTCGGTGATTGTATGTGGAGACAATTGGATCTGTTTGGTTATTTTTAGGGATCTGGTCAGGGGTTGTTTCTGTAGTAGGTAGCACGAATCAAATTGAAGGGTGTAATTGTAGAATTGCCGCCTCTCACAGTGCGAATTAATAAAAACTGAAGTACTAAATGTTTTCAGTGGGAAAAACTGAAATTAAAATTTCATGCTTTTAAAAAAATATACCTTCACGGATCTCCTAAATCGTTCCATGAAAAAAGAAGAAGAAAAGAAGGAAGAATTGGGTGGAGAGGTTCTTTAGTGCAATTCCACCCATAAAAGGTTAGAAAAACAACAAGTACAATGAAAATAAAGGGTGGAAGGAGAATGTATGAAGAAGAAAAAGGAGCAGAAGAAGAATAAAAAAAGCAATAATCGAACAACAACAAAAAACAAGTAGTGTTATTAATAATTGTTAGAAGAATCATTAATACAGAAGGAAAAAGAAGAAGATCTAGGAAAATGTCCTCAAGAAGGGCAAAAAGTACAACTGCAGTCCCAGAAGAGCAAGAAGAATAAGCCAAAACAGGAAGAAAAGAAACCAGAAAGACATGAAGACGAGTAAAAATCGAACATTACAAAGAACGAGAAAATGATGAAATGCTGAAAGGTAAAGATGAATAAAGAAGATTGAAGATATTTCGAAGAACATGAAGAACACGAAAAACAAAAAGAACGATAAGAGGCAGAAGAATTAGCGGAATACGATTAGAACAAACGGGGTAAAGAACAGATACAATAGTATCACGAAAATACGGAGAATAAAAAAAATTAACAAGATGGCGAAGATCATGATTAAGGAGAAATAGCCGAGCAAAGAGAGTTGTGAAGAGTTGCACTTAAAAGCTGAGCACGATTCAAGGATCAGCAGGACGAAGAATATGAAGAAAAATATACAGACTTCGGAGCACATACATATATACATATAATATAAAAAAGTGTAAAAATATATCGTAATCATATTAAATCAGAAAAGTAAGTTGAGGTTGAGGTACAAGAGGAAGAAGACCAATACATACAGTTAATAGTTATTGGTAAAGTCATACTTTAACCATGAGCGGAAGTTTGGCTCAAGTGAGACAAATCCACGAGAGGATAAAGAGACTTTACCACCGTGTGCAATATAAGATTTTTTCAATACTTACCCTTCAAACTCTTTTTATTCGAAATTGTTTTAAATTTTCTAATAAGTTTTGACATTAACTATTTATACAGTTGTCAATCGTTGGTTGCTATTGGATTTCTATAAACAACAAGCAATTGTTTTTGTTTATTTGCTGTTGGTTGCTATGGAGATTATCCACTTCAAGGTGGGTAGAGTGCTTCTTTACCATCGAGTTTGTAGTCGATAAAGTAGGACTTTAACAGCAATTATTGAACAAAAGTAATTTCTTTGATTATAATTATAACTTTGATAGTAATTTGGTAATAATGTGTCAAGTAAATATGTTGGAAGAACAAATTGCTAATTAAAACCAGTCATGCTCAGTTACAAACAAGGATAGTTGCCAGTTTACAATTTTATTAACGATAACGTAAAATTGACATTAATAGTCAAAGTTTCCATAATACGGCGAGCAATTCTGGAATAAATACGGTTAAGGCAAAAGAACTAGACAACATTTGTTTTTGCTCTGCGGTTTATGCCTCCACAACATCCAACCACTTGCCGAATGGCACTTTTTAAAAGTCCAAACTTTAGTGAATCTTGAAGTGTGCAAGCCTGTTGCAAAATTCCACCAAACCAACCCTTTAAGATCCAGATAAAACCAACATACAGGCTGAAATCTCCGGATGAGCACAGTAAAAATAAATTAATTGCCAAACTGTAGATCAGTTGAGAAAAAGTGAATCAGCATTTCCCATGTTACAACATATATGAATCTGCTTCGGCCAGCTCTCATTGTGTGCGACCTTGAGATATTAGCTGACTGGCAACTGTCCGCGTCAGCGTTTGTTGTGTCTGTACCCATACGCTCATCGCGTAAGGTGAGCGAGCTTGTAAGAAACGCGCGCACCACCGGTGTAATCACACCCTTAGTAATTGATTAGAAATCATTTTTTCGAGCATTCAATCAGTCTCTCATGAATTATGCATTTCTAAAAATTGGATTTTTTTATATTAAAAAAAAAAACGAAAATAAATCAACTGAATTGTAGGTAGATTGTTCGTTAGACGATTAAGTCTCGGCGACTTAATTAATTTAATTATTGGCTACGTAACGATTAAAGTTAACGAAAAATGACTTAAAAAATTATACTAGACGGTGCGACACACAAAAAAAAACACCACACAAATTGGGATCAATAAACCTTTAATTTCAGGAATGAAATAGAAATAATTAGTTTTAGACTATTCTATTTGGTGGTAATTTGGATGGTTTCAAATCTCCAACAGTTGGCATGATTAAATGTTGATAAACTGGTATCTAGAAGAGATTATTATATTTTTTTTATGTATACAATTTTTTTCCAAAAGGGATAATTATTTCGATTTAGCTTACATAAGGATATGATGTATCTAAGGTGATATTTTGTTGTGATGGTTGTTGTTCTGTTGATTGATAATAATTACCTAAAACTGGTGTTTCTAAACGTTTACCATAGATTTTCGTTGTATCAATTTCCAATAATTCTCTTTCAACTCGGGCTTGTAATTGTTTGAAATTTAATTGACGCAGTGGTTTACCACCACTTAAAACCTAAAGAAATTGATTCAAAGAACAACACACACTGTTTCAGAAAATTTAACCCTCAAAGTTGTCGAACTAGCACATCGTTTGATCTCTGGCGGTATTGTAAATCGCAGATTTTCATTACACTTCGGATCGGTATTCACCATTTTCCACTCTTTAAATGTACCAATTGTTTGGATATATCTACCACTCAATGTCCACATTCGCACCGAATAATCCACACTAGAACTAGAAACATTTGCCACCGTTTGAAAAGAAAACAAACGAACACGTATAGGTATACAGACCTTATTAAAATTTCAGCTTCATCAATAAACTGTAATCCTGAAATCGTCATCGTATGACCACGATAACTATTCAAAAGTATCGGTTTCAGTTGATTTCGTACCATACGAGCGGCACGACCTTGAAATAAATCACCCCATAAAAAGGGGAATTTCAAACGTAATTTTGGCATTGAAACACGCTCAACTTCTGCCTCATTTGGTTGGCAATAATTCCTCATATACCACGTTTTAATATAACCAACACTTGTACCTTTAAAAAAGACAAAAAACAAACAAAAAAATTGAAAGTGCGTTAGAAGTGAAACTTCTTAGGTTAGAGATGGAGTTCATTGTTTTCCTGTCGTTGCCTGCAGTTGTCTCAAAACAACATTCATATTTAATTTAAAACGCCATAAATACAAAAATCATAAATCGCGGTAGGCCAGGAAATTTTAGTTTCGTTCCAGATGGCGCTAGACATCGATCAATGATACCAACTTTAGACCCTAGTGTTAATTGGCAGAACTGACACTCTTCCCTCTCAGCTGTCTCCCCTCATGGGGTCTCGCATTTTCGTCACGCTCCGAACAAATTTACTAACCTACCGCGCTTAAAGAAGTTTCCCTTCGGTTTTTGTAAATAATTCAAAATTATTACCAGTGAATAGATAATCGTTATTGAAATCGGACGTCATTGAGATCACATAATCGCCAGCTTTATGTATTGCCGAGAATGATGTTAGAAAACTGCCTAATGGATGATGGGACCATACTTGAATAGTACCATTTTCTAGAGCAACCAATAGTGTACCGGATGTGGGTAACATTGGACGTTTATCCAGAAATAGGGCACAATGTACGGCCAATTTACGTAATGGTATACATGATTCGGGCATTGGTAGAATTGAAACTTTACGTTGGATTAATGTTTTTTTTATTGGACTTATCGATGGACGTGTTGATTTACGTTGTGGTTTCGTTTCGGATAGTACAGAGGGTCGTTCAAATTTCACCGATGATCTATGGCGATGTCTGTCCACTTTATGTTGGATTTTTATACGATTTGTTGGCTCCGAAACGTTATATTGTTTATACGGATGGCCAGTTTCTACTCTAATTTAGCAACAATTTAATTTAAAAAAAAATTGAAAGTGTGCGTTAGAAGTGAAACTTCTTAGGTTAGAGATGAAGTTCATTTTTTATTGGTTTATAGTCTGCCGTTGCCTGAAGGCTCGATTTTTTTCTGTAATTGTATTTTACTGCATTTCACTTATCTCAAAACAATATTTATGAATTAATTTATAAAAACAAAAATCATAAATCGCGGTAGGCCAGGAAATTTTAGTTTCATTCCAGAGGGCGCTGTGCATCGATCAATGATACCAACTAGTGTTTATTTTACACAGTTGGTAGAACTGACAGAGAGAGAGTAGAAGCGACGTCATGGCAACGCCCCCACTCTTCCCTCTCAGCTATCTGATAGAGAGGAAGGATTTCTCCTAAGAAGTTTCACTTCAAAAATCATAAATAAGCGATTTAATTTTTGGTCTTACTTCCACATAATTATTTCACCATCATAGGTACAAGTCAGCAGACATTCTGGTATACGTACAGCAGCACAACTGATATCTTCACCATGCTTTTTGGTCCAATTCTTAAAGAATTGCCCTTCACTGGTGACGACTTTTTGATCATCTGCAAATTCCGTAATTCGTCGATTCCAACCCATCACCAATATACGATCTTTAATCCATATGATCGATTTAATTTCACAATCACTCTGTATATTCATTGAACGTAAACAAACACCAGTATTAAAATTCCATATTTTTATACTACCATCATGGGCGCCAGTTATTAAACGTTGATCGCCCGGATCAAAGGCGGCCGCTGTTATTTCAATTGGTATTAATTCACAATTTACACTGCGTGTATGTGATGCTTTGATTATCATTAAACGGCGACCATCCCATGGATTCCATACAATTATATTACTGTCAAGGCCACAAGTTATCACCACCTAGAATCAAAATGAAACATAGACAAGAAGAAGAAGAAAAAAAACAACAACCACCTTAGTAGGCGTTGTTTGCTATTTATTGGAAATTGATAGGGAAATCCCTTAGAATTACTGGTCACGTTTTGACATGGTTTTTTTATTGATTCGGTACCGCTCCCAAAATAGAGCTTCCACTCAGATCGTTCACCTTATGGGAGGGGTGCTCCTATAAAGTTTATTAGTATCTCTACAAAAACAGCTAAAGATTTAGTGTCAGTGAAGTTCGTTAGAGAAGAGCTAGCTGAAACTAAAACTGTTCAAAATTTTTCTAACAAGGATACAACGGCGCAACCACTTCAGCTAATGCAAGTCATAGTTATACGTTTAACGATACAACGACGCAACCACTTGAGCTAATTCAAGTCTTAGTTATCCGTTTCAACGCTTTTTTTCTCAAGATTGGCTGGCTATTGCGCTTTAGTTTTTTAATATGTTGTTAATCTAAATGTAAACTATAAGCCTGCAAAACCTCGTTCCGTACAACATTTCCGAGGTAGCGACCTCTCCTTGTAAATATCTTTCAAATAATTCATTTCAAGCCTTATTAACAAGCAAAATTCTCATGAAAAACCAGAGAACTATTTTTGGCGATTAAATGGTGAATTTGTACAAAATTTGTTGGTATTTAAGATGCCTCGATTAATTTAAAACAGCTCCTAAAATAGGAGTTTCGCTACGATCTGGTGCTTCAAAGGAAAACATTCAAAAGGCATACAGAAAATCAAGTTTTAGCAACATTTTATGGGGTGTTTGCTGGACAATCAGAAGAAGGACTTCGATGGATTCTGCACTTATTTTATGAGGCACAAAACAAATTCTCCTATTGAGAAAAATTTTTAGGTAAATTTTAAAAGGTGTCGGTGGCTGTTTGAAATTTCCCATTTAAAACAAAAAAAATTTTGTCCATTGAATATGCTATAACTTTTGAACCGTTTGAGATAAAAATGTTATCCAAGCATATTCTTGTAGAGCATTAAATTCTCTAAAAAAGTGTTTCAGACTTGATCTTTTAACTAAAAAATTCATACACTTACAGGCTATGAAAGTTGAAGAAAAATAGATATGTTTTTTTCAACTTTCATAGCCCGTAAGTTTATGAATTTTTAAGTTAAAAAAATGAACTCTAAAGCATCTTTTACAGAATTTCATGCCCTACAAGAATATGCCTGGATAAAATCTCTATCTCAAACGGTTCAAAAGTTATAGCATTTTTAATGAAAATTTCCAACATAGCTTTATACGAAACATATCTGTTTTTCATCAACTTTCATAGTTCGTAAGTATATGAATTTTTGAGTTAAAAAAATCATCTCTAAAGCATCTTTTAGAGAATTTAATGCTCTACAAGAATATGCCTGGATAAAATTTGTATCTCAAACGGTTCAAAAGTTATAGCATTTTTAATGAACAAAAATTTTCAAATGGCCACCGACACCTTTTAAAATTGAACTAAAAATTTTTCCCCAAATAGGAGAATTCCTTTGCCAACATATAGGCCTTTTTGAGACCATAAATTCGATAGATCAGTCAATCTGGCTCACCCTACCGTACATACAACAACGCAACCACTTGAGCTATTTCCAAAAAAGCTTTAAACGCTTTTTTCTCAAGATTAGCTGACTATTGCACTTTAGTTTTTTTTAATATGTTGTTAACTTAAGATATTTGAGTGGTTGTACCACTTCCAGAAGACCTCAGATTTTTTGAAGAAGTAATGCTAGAAACTTGCAGAACTTACTTTAAACAGCGGATTGTAGAGAACAACAGAAACGCCAGCCGTATGCGTGAGTCCATCCGTGTGTTCAGCATTATGTTTCAGATTTAAACCGACAACAGCAATCATACTACAACCGATAATCCATTGTCGACTCTCTGGATTATACAAACAAGTCATTTTACTATATTCCCCAAGTTCCTGTGGTAAATCCAAATAGTTTTGTAAACATTTCTGTTCCGTTAAATCCCACACTTTAATATATTTATCCTCTGATAAACTATACAAAAATTTACCATTATCTTGTATGGTTAATCCAACAATACCCCGATAATGCCCATAGAGTACACCAATCGGGTATTCAGTAACGAAAGGATTCCACACTTTTATTAAACAATCCGAACTACCACTAACTAAAATCTTATTTTCGCCACAAACAGCAAAACACCAGACACTTTTCTTCGTATTGTACACACTTTTGGTGGTGCTCTCTTGAAGATCACGCATCAATAACGGCACACTATGATCATCCGAACAGGAAATAACACTATTTAAATTCGACGAATAGCCGATTTGCCGGATATAATCCGAATGCTGGTGTTTATGGAGAATAATCCGGAAACCATCAACATTACCGGCCAACACTTGATCGTACCGTACATTGAGCATTATTAGATCTAATTTGTTGCGAAACGGACCACGATTCAAACACTTTATATAAATCACATGGATATTTCCGTTCGTATCGCCACACAACAAGATCGACTCTTTTTTGGCATCACGATAGAAATGATAAAACATGGCCGTTATCGGAAACGGTAGCGATGTAAAGATGATTTTAATCTGGAATTTACCAGCTTCAGTATCGTAAAAACGTAGATCGCGTTCAGTACTCGATAGACAAACGATATTAATATCGGATAATGTGACGAAATCAAGTATCCAGCATTGTTGGACGCGTGCTGTCGGATTTGTTGGTTTCACTGTACGTTGAAAGCTCAAATCTAACGTCCAATAATTGATGGTACCATCACGGCTGCACGTCATCAAATTACCATCGTTCCAATTGATGATGCGATCACCTTTAATTGTTGGATTAAAACAGATCTTATCGACGGTGAAACGATGCCGACTTTTATATAGAATCGGTTTGGAACGTATCGGTGGCTCTAAACTATGATAGCCCGGTTTGATATCGTTCTGTTGATAATTCAACATTAGAAACGATATGAATTCATCCCATGTTACATAACCGTCTTGATTTGTATTGATTTTTTTGAAAATCGTCTCATAATCATCATCATTAAATGATAATTTTGCAATAATTTCAAGTACTTTACGTAATTGGGTTTTTCTCATACGTTTATTGTCGTCCATTAAGAACCATTCATGGATGTTATTTAAATCGGTCTCATCGAGACTTTCGTACAGTTCGGTTTTTATCGTTTGGCGTCTTGATGCTTTTATTGTGCTTTTTCTTTGTTTTGCCATAATTTTCGTGGAATAAAAAAACACGAGTGACGTTTATTTAGACTAACCAAGGCTGACTCGATTCGTAGATATTGACAAGCTTTTTTGTCAAATGCGAAAAACAAAAAAATCGCCACCAAACAGAGAGGTACTTCGAAAATGCTTCACAGGCACAGCCCTAAATGTGGCCCACTTTGACAATGTTAGAAGTGGACAACAAACAAAAGTGTAGAAGATTTTTGCGGCCACCAACTGATATCGCCATTTTAGACTCTCGTCGGAGCAATTTGGGTTGAAAATTGACTCCAAAAACCTACCTACAAGTGTCCCAAATTTGGCCCTCTTTGACAACACACAAGATCGGCTTTATTCAAAGCTAGAAGTGGACAACAAGCAAAATTGTAGAAACCATCGACTGATGTTGCGCTTTTAGACTCTCGTCAGACCAATTTGGATTAAAAATTGACTCCAAAAACGTACCTACAACTGTCCCAAATTTGGCCCTTTTTGATAACACAGAAGATCGATTTTATTCAATGCTACAAGTGGATGACAAGCAAAATTGTAGAAGAATTTGAGACTACCAAGTGGTGTCGCGTTTTTAGATTCTTGCCAGACCAATTTGGATTAAAAATTGACCCCAAAATGTACCTAAAAGAGTTCCCAATGTGGCCCTTTTTGACAACACAGAATATCGAGTTTATTCAATGATACAAGTGGATGACAAGCAAAATTGTAGAAGAATTTGAGACTACCAAGTGGTGTCTCGTTTTTTGACTCTTGCCAGACCAATTTGTATTAAAAATTGACCCCAAAATGTACCTAAGAGAGTCCCCAATGTGGCCCTTTTTAACAACACACAACATTGAGTTTATTCAATGCTACAAGTGGACAACAAGCAAAATTGTAGAAGAATTTGATACTGGCAACTGGTGTCGCGCTTTTAGACTCTTGTCAGACCAATTTTGGTTAAAAATTGACTCCGAAAAGTAGCTACAATTGTCCAAAATTTGGCCGTTTTTGACAACACAGAAGATCGAGTAGTCAAACTTTCGCCTTTAGTAAACAAAAGCAAAGCTAGACTGATTTTTGATTGACCCAAAATAAGATGAAAAAGACAGTAAGACGTTCGCTGGAAGACTTGCTAATATTGTACTTTTGGCCCTTTAGGTAGCCCTATTTCGTTCTAATGTGGAAGATTCTTATTGCATCTTTCCTCGATCAACAATGAGCATTTCCAGTTCAGGCTGTAAATAACGAAACTTCCAAATATTGAAGCCGATCAAAACCACACTGAAAGCTCTCCACAGAAGAACGAAAATCTCAAATAGTCTTTTGCAAAGAGGTGTGAAGACGCTTAAAAGCAACTGAGCATTTTTTTACACTTTAGAGCCATCATTTTCCCGTCTGCACCATAAATGTCTCCATTTCCGTTTCCGCAACTCCACCAAAGCGTATTCGATGAACTGATGGCGGATTTACCGTCTCCAGAGCGTTTTCTGGCGATAAGAAAATGATTTTGGCTTTCAGTTTTGCTTTACAAATAATCAATTTTTCTAAGCTTTTCGGCAATATTCGGCATCGTGCAACTCTTGTAATCGATTCGCTGTGACAACGCCGATACAAACAAACCGTACAGTAACGCAAAAAAAAATGGATCCTCTATATCGCGCATTGAGTTTCTATCGTCGTCGAAAATACGAAAAATGCATCGAAATTTGTACGAATTTATTAGAGAAACAGCCACTCGACCAAGCTGTATGGTGTCTAAAAATGCGTGCCTTAACCCAACGTGTCTACATCGACGATTTAGATAGTGACGAAACGATCAACGATTATTTGGACGAGAACGTTTTAGCAACCGTCCCAAGACCTGGCACATCGCTAAAAACCTCAGCACCGAACACATCAATTCTCGGGTAAATTGTTGAACTTATCGAATTAATTAAATGAGAATCGTTTTGTTTAAGAGCCCGTCCGCGGACCGCAACGGGCCGTCCTCTATCAGGCGTCATACGTCCCGGCACAACCCAACAACGTCCCGGTTCCGCTGTGGATCGTTTACGTACCGCACGCCCTTTGACCAGCCAATCGGTACGTAGTATCCGTGTTGGTACTGCAGCGATTTACAGTCAAAAAGACGGACCATTCATACAAGTATCACGTTTGAATCTAACGAAATATGCAAAGAATCCACTACTATCGAAACCATTATTTGAATATTTGTATTATCATGAGAACGATATAAGGAATTCGTTGGAATTGGCTGTGCAAGCCACACAATCCTCACAATTCAATGATTGGTGGTGGAAGATACAATTAGCTAAATGTTATATTAATTTGAATTTAATACGTGATGCTGAACAACAATTACGTAGTGCATTGAAACAATTCAATCATATTGAAACGTTTGTACGTTTGATACGGATCTATTTGAAATTGGATCAACCATTAACGGCCATCGAAATCTGTAAAAACGGTTTGGAAGTCTATCCGAATGATGTGACAATCTTAACGGAATTTGCACGTCTCTATGAAGCACTAAATGAAACCGCCACATCGGTACGTTATTATCGTAGTGTTGTTATCGAGGATGCTATGAATATGGAGGCGATCGCCTGCATTGGAATGTACCATTTCTACAATAATCAACCGGAATTAGCGTTACGCTACTATCGGTATTTATTTGATAATAATTCGTAGATAATTCGAAATGCGACGATTTCAGACGAATTCTCGCAATGGGGGCACATTCACCGGAAATCTACAACAATCTCGGTCTGTGCTGTTTGTATTCCCAACAATTAGATTTGACTTTGACGTGTTTCCAAAGAGCCTTGGATCTGGCTGTCGATCCATTGATTAAAGCCGAAGTCTGGTATAATCTTTCGCATCTAGCTATAGTAAAAATCGCAATTTTTTGTTTATACTGATTTTAAACGATTTAAATCGACATTTTCCAGGGTATTGGTGATGTTGAATTGGCAATGCAATGTTTAAATTTATGTTTAATATCGGATCCAACGCATGCCTCAGCTTTCAATAATCTGGCCGTTTTGTATCAGAAAATGGGGAAAAGTAATTTGGCCAAATCGTACTTTATGACTGCAAAAAATCTAGAGTGTACACTCATCGAACCGGAGGCCAATCTTGAATTGTTACAGAATCTCTAAAAGTCCATTAAATCGTTGTTGGCAATTGACGGGAATTTCAGTGCCTATCCCTCAGGAAAATAATTTAAACAGTAGTGACGTCATTATATCGGTTGCGCAGCCCCACCACACGGCGAGTTAACCAACTATAAACGCATATAGGCAATGACGTAGAAATAAAATATGTGTAGGTCATTGTATATAGGGCCATTTTCATTGGCTCTCAGCTTCAACGGATATAATGACGTCATAAGTTTTTTTTTGGCGCCAAAATTTATTGTTTTTTTACAACTAATTTATAAAAAAATGAAATTGTTGTTGTTGTGAATTTTGAGCTTAAGCATTTTCGAAGGCCTTTGACTTATGCGAGCGCATTGCTAAAGCATAATTACGAGAAGCATCAGTGCCAGAAACTTTCTTGTCACTTCGAGCAGCGCGATTTTCATAGTTTCTAAAATTTTTGCCTTATAAAGCTGTATTTCTCAACGATAATCAGTACTTGTTTTCTAGCTTTTTCGAGGCACTGTAAAGAATAAAAATTCACAAAAGTTTTGTTGTCAGGGACTCGTTGAAGATACTCCAAATATGCGTGAGCATGTTTCTCTAAAACCGATGAAAGAAACATAATCTCTCTTGTACCAGAACTTTACTTAAGTAACTTTACTCTGCCTCTCTCTCCTTTCGATCGTCTCGCTTCTCTCTCACAATGTCCCTCTTTGTTCTATAGTGGATTCAGGCGCCAAAGAGTTACTAGATTTGACAGACTTGTCATTAAACAAAGTACGTAATCTCAGGATAATGAGAAAGATAGACTCGATTCATTATTGTAATAATCATAATGTATACCCTATCCACTGGAGAACGGACTTTTTTGACAGTCTAGTGACCAACTTGATAGAATAAAATTTCCTATATTTAATTCTAAACTCGGCTCATTGTATCTCTTCCAAGTATTTGGCAGCCCTTTCACCCAACGCATTGAAGAGGGAAAACTCAGACTTTGTGTGAGAAATTTTTTTATTCTGTTTATTGAATACCGCCATTACCCAAGAATATTTTTAGAGTATTTATAATTTTGTTTTCACAATTTTCGTATTTTCTAAGTAATTTTGAATTTTGCGCCATAGAACTAGTAACTTATCTAGTTACAAAAAGTCCGTTCAATTGCTGCCCTCTATTGACTCAGACGTTTACTAATATAGTAATTTTTATTTTTATAGGTTGTCATTCTGAAAAAACTGTTATCGCCTTCATTTGTTTTTTTTAAATATAATAAATTTTCCACAATTTTTTAATTCCGATTTAGTAATGGTTATGAACAATGAACAATATTATGGACGTTATGGTATTTGATAAAAGTGATAATTTGAAATTAGACTGAACTAAAATAATGGTAAACGTCGTCCAAAATGTAAGTATAAAATTTCAAATTATAGGTTATGTGCAACTTAACATTTGAAAAGTTCCTAACTGTTACACGCCTATTTGAACCAAAATAGTATATTATGTTGTGGCACTACTGTTGGAATAAACTCCTACGCGTTTGTTTACATATTTTGGTACTGATTTTTCCAATATTAAAATTCCGTTTAAATCGATTTTCAGTTTAATACAATAAAGATTTTTTTTAATTCTTGGATGCAGTTTACTAGGGAATTCCCTTAAAATCGGGCACCGACCAGCGGACATGTTATACAACCACCGCAAACAAAACACCTAACATTGCGGTACAATCTCGAATAATTACAAAACGCATAAAAATGATAACTTTTATTAATTATTAATATTATATACAAATCGAATTTATCATTAACAGTCCAAACTTTCCATTGTTTCACATCCATCGATAATCATTTCGGCAATTCGACGTTCGTACTTTTCATCATCACCAAAACACAACAGACAACGTTGGGCCAAATGATGGATTTGAGCTAGATTCGTCGGTGCACACCATTCTTTATCCTACAATCAATTTTGTTAAATAAACTCAAACAAATTAGCGCCCCACACCAACTCACCAATTCATCCATATAACGTGTAACGGACGTAGTTAGTACGGCCATCAATTTCGGCAGATTCGTTGATGTCGCCAAATATTGTTGTAAACGTTTACCGACAATCTTCAACAATTCCGGTCCCAATTGTTTGCGATTATTCACCGTATTGAATAATTCATCACCCAAACTATCAAAACCGTTCACATAAATATTGATTAAACGATAACAATAGATTGTGTCCAAATCGAAATTCCACAAACGTGCCAATTCATCGATCTTCGACATCCATCGAATGTGCTCTTTACAATAATACTTCTTATCTTCACTATTATACTGGATACTTTCGATACTAGCTGCGATAATTTTATACATAAATTGTAGACGAGATTGTTGTACTTTTAAATCGGCATAATTCCAATTGATACTGATCGTTTCGTGTTGTTGTTGGAAGTCGCGAAAGAACAAATTCAACATGTACGTTTCGAACAGATTATTAATCGGTTTCGTATGTTTTATTGTAAATGTTGTAATCATTTGTAATGTTAAACTCAATTGATAATGTAAATATAATAAATCGTAATTAATGCGGTTTTGTTGTAATGTTAATTCGACTAAAGGCTGCGTTTGTGGTTGTTGTAACAATTCACAACCATCCCATAACGGTTCGTATTGTAAATTCGGCTCAACAACATCATTATAACAACAATCTTTAACAATTTCAATGAAATTCTCTAAGAAATTCGTACAAATACACAAAAATAATGGTATCTCATTATCACTAAAACCGGTATCTTGTTTGCACAGACGCCCTTTTGGTAATTTACCGACTTTATTTATTAATTTCGAAGTATTCTCGAATAACAGACGCAAATGTATATTCCATAACAAATTAAATAATCCCTGTTTTATTCGGGGATTTTGTACGAAATTTACACAACTAATTGACGCTTCTAATTGTTGTAAATCTTGGATATTCTTCTGCCAAATTAGAGCGTACTCCCAACACATATTTGTTAATAAATAATTCGTATCTAAACTATATGGGAATTGTAATTTTAATAAATTCAACAATTTAAAAATCTCTTGATTCTCGACCTGTTCGACTTTATCCGGTGCTAAATCCTGTGCGGGTAATGCATCCAAATCCTCATCTTTACTACTATCGATTTCGTTCGATTTACAACAAATTAAATCGTTATAAATCAACAATTCGGGATCAACACCGTAGATCGTCAACCATTTCCCAACAATTTCACTAACACAACCCCGACCTTTCGCCAAAATCGACTTTAAACTAATTTGGAATTGATCGAATTTCAATTTGGGTAATTTCCAAGATTTCACACAAATTCTCTTAGAAAGTATGATATTTAATAACGAAATATCCTCTAATTTACCAATCAATAACGACCATTCGATCATCTCCTGCGATAATATCTCTAAATCGTTATTATCGTCATCATCGGCAATTTCGTGATTTTTCAAAACGATCCGAAATAGAATTGCTGCAATTAACGCTAAAAACGGTTTTGTTGAATCGATTAAAATCTCCCGTATCCGACACCAGAATTCCTCATCATTATCATCGATTAATTTAATAAATTTCACAATAATCGTTAGGAAATTCTTCATTTCATGTTCGAGATTTATTTGATTCTCCAACGGACGATTCACCCAATAATTCAACAACAAATCAAACAAATCTCTTGTAATAAGTCGTGTTTTGACGATCTCGTCTTGTAGACGGTTAAAATTGCGATAATTACCCTCAATGGTTTGTTTGAAAATCAATTCGCACACTTTATAGAAGACAATCTCGTCCCGACTCGTCTTCAACGATAATTGTTTTGTTCTCAAATCGAATATCGATAGAAATTCGGATGGTAATAATCGATGATTATCGACGAATTCCACTTTATTTACCGTGGAATTCGTAGCGTTTTTCGTGGATAAATCCAAGAATTTCTGCAAATTTCCCAAATCTTTCGTATCAACATTTAAAGTGACTTCTTCGGTATTCTCGTGATCATCATCACATAAATTTGTTAAAAATCGATAGAAATCGAGTAGATTTAAAGCATTCGTTGCAACAATTTGTAGATTATCGCAATTTTCGTGATTCTCATAGAAATATTGAACACATTTTTCTAGAATTTCAACGGTTACATCACGATTCATTAGCAACAATTCCAATGTTTGTAATTTATAATCAATTGTCTTTAATTCCAAACAAATCTCGTAGATTTTCTCCAATTTCTCCCCATCTAAATCACCATATTTCAACAATTGTTTTAATTTTTTCAACAAATGAATATCACGCGCCTTCCTATTATTCTCTTCATCATTAACTAATGCAAAATGGAACGGTATTAGTACCTCTTTAATTCGACCATCATTATCGATCAATAACGTTGTAAACTGACAGATAAAACGCGACTTGGTCGTTAGATTAAAACCAAATAAATTATAATGATTATAGATTAAACGGCTGTATTTCGAGGCGGTAAATGTGGTGATTTTAACGCCCTGTTGTACGGTAAAAATCTCTAATGTCCCCTTTTTTGCGGCATACACAATTAGGAATGTTGCAATTTTATTACCGTGGTGGTGTTTCTTGTGCCGTTCATCCGGTATTTGTACGAAAGCACACTGAGCATCACGGTAACCTTTAAACATCTTTAAAACAATACCACGATACGCATCGACCAATAGAATTCGTCCGAGCGTATCAGTGATTGCTGCCAATTTATGATCTGCACTCAAAACAACACTTAAACCTTGCCGACGTAAATCACATAAACCAAACCGACAACCCATCGGATCGATCGGTTGTGTTGCTATTGTTGGTTGTTTGTCCACTGTTGATTTATTACCAATCAACCAACCTCTAATAATGATAATAATAACAATAATTAAAAGAGAAATGTGTTAAACTTACGGTAATGCTGATTTGAGTTTGGTGGCGACAGCTTTGGCAACATCACTGAATACCGGCTGGGCACAGCCTTCTAGAGCATAATGGAAACCGGCAAATGGCCGCGAACCGACCGCCAATACCAAATTGTTGTACGGTGCCGATGAACGGTATTTCGTATCGTAACCACCACAAGTTGAAGCTGTTAACAGATGATCGAAGGTTTGATGGAGATTCACACCGACTACAGCAATATCATTGATGATGGCCTGGTCTTGAAAGCCCCATTTCTTTGGTATTATATTGCTTTGGATTAGATCGAGTTGTTCGCCTTTCGCTTGAACTTTTGCCAATTCTACACGTAACGATCGTAGAATTGGAAATAAATCGCCACCGGTTATCACACAAACATTGCTCTGGTAGTGAATGTAGATCTCTTCGGGATGGAGATCGGGTGAGATATCCGGACGTGGATTGTGTTGACTTTGACACTTAATACTGGATATGACTTCATTGTGTAATTGTTGTTCTAATAGTAAATCACAGTTTTCGGTATAAAAACGTACGAAACCAGACTCGAAACCTAATACAACACATGTCCAATCCAAAGCTACCTAAAATAATGTAAACACACAATTAAATCGAATCTAGCAATCAATTGTAAGACTAACATGTGAACTTTTCGTTTGATTAACAATAGGTAAACATAAGACAGCTCTAATATTATCACTTTCGTGTACAGAACCCGAATAAATGATCTGGAATTGACTGATGGAACTTTCCGAATCCCATTTCGATTGTAAGATCACCAAACGGCGTTCATTGGCTATTGCAATTATATCACCGATCGGTGATACGGAAATTTTACACAATTGCAACCAGCTGTCCGTACCTACAACAGAAACAACAATAACAACAACATTAACAAATGATTAACGGTATACCTCGTTGATCATCTGTTGGAAATAAACAACGACGTATCGATGGGATATCAGTGATTGTTGCAACAACACGAATTTCACACGACATTACAAATTAAATTCATGAAAACACAAGACGAAACAACTTGGAAACAACACAAACGTCAACTTGACATTAAGGTTAACCGGATATATGTAGCTCTAGTTGTAGGATCACGAACTGGATAAAAATTGTGTATCAATTTGAACAAATTTTAAAGAATTCATCTATTATTAGCGATTTTAGCTAATATTTTTTAGTATATTGGTGTAAAAAATCACTGTACAAGTTGAGCTATAATTAGTCATGAAGTTAGGTTGGCAACATGTACGTTGACTTATCCAGAGGCGTAACAAAGCTGTTAGCCGTTTTTGTAGTAGAATTCAAGTGTAGAGCCGAAATTTGTATAAAACTCACAAAATTGATATTAATCTGCAGTATAAGAAGAATTTCTATAATTTTGTAGTAAATTTAATTTTTTTTAGGTTAATAATTGCGATAATTTACTAACGAGTCGGTTGTGGTTGTAGATGTCGCTAGTGTCGCTATTGAGATTGACATTTCCAAACAAAAATATTTACAAAAGTGATCAATTTTTTTCGTTAATAATAATTTAAAAAAAAAAACGATGACTACAACCAATAAAAAGGTAAATCGGCTTTATTATTGTAAAATTATCGATTAAATCGATCAATTTTTTTAGAATGCAAGCTCAACGGACTCATCATCAGCGTCCACCGATTCATCCACAACAACATCATCATCAAGCGGTTCAGATAGCTCATCATCCAGTGATAGTGAATCGTCAAGTTCCCAAGAATCAGTAAAACAACCATCAACAAATGAAACAAATAAACGATCAGCAACTGTACAGAAAAATCCACGTAAAAGTTGTGATGGTTCGAAACCATCAACAACAACAACAACAAAAACAACCAATAATACTGGTAATAATGAGAATAAGAGTGTGCAACGGACAAAGGTGCATCAGCAGCAACCAGTGGCAAAAAAGAGTATAAAACCAGTGATTTACTCATCGGAAGATGATGATGTTAAATCGTCACAAAAACGTAAAAATCTCGCAAAACCCAAGAGTAGTGCAACGGTTACACCGAAAAATAAACCTGTTGATAGTACGAAAATTACAAATAAATCGATGATTACAACAAAACCGAATCGCAATAAAGAAACAACGAAGAAATCACCAAACAAGAGCGGCGGTTGTTGTAGTAGTAGTAGTAGCGAGAAATTCGATCCGAATAAAAAGAAGAGCATCTTCTCACCAGAAAACAGTTCCGAATCGGATTGTGATGGAGATCGTGCGAAAAAGAATCGTCCAAAAGTGACACAAGTCAAACCACGACCGAAAGCCGTTATACGTGCCGTAGAGAAACCCAAACAACAACAATCAACGGAGAAGAAAATCGAGAAATCACCACCGAAATCAAAGGCTATTGTTAGTTCAGCTAGTTCGGCATCATCATCAACGGCTACTAGTAGTAGTAGTGATAGTGATAGTAGTGAAGAATCATCGGAGGCGACAATGGTGGCGAGAAAGAGCGAGAAAAAGGTGCAAAATCAAAGTAAAAAAACAAAAATTAGCGATTCTGATAATGAACAACAATCCCAACAACTACAACAACAAACCAAACAAATTACAAGGAAATTAACACGTTCGGCTAGTACACGAAAATCGAAACATGTTTTAGGTAAAAATTGTTATACAGATACAGATTCGGATACGGAGAGTACGAAACGTTCTTTAAGTCGATCACCAGTGAAACGTGCACCAGTCTCAACGAAGGGCAAAGCCAAAAATAATAATAATTGCAATATTAATAAGAGGAATGATTCGAAATCGCGTCAAGATGTTGTAATAATTGAAGAACGTAAATGTCCATTGGAAGGTTGTAATAGTTTGGGTCATTTAAGTGGTAAATATGATAAACATTTCACATTAGAAGCATGTCCTGGTTATCATAATTTAACAATAAATCAATGCAAAGATGAATTAATTGAACGTAGAAAACGTGAAGACATACGCAAGAAGGCATTAGAGATTTATCGTAAATCACCAAAATACCAACAATCACAGGAGCATAAAATGTATTTACAAAAAATCCGCGATATACATATGAAATTTAAATTAGAACATGATAATGATGGTAATTTACCAAGAACATTACCAATTGATAAGAATCATGAACCGGATTTGATGAATTTCGTATCCGATTATGATTTGAAATTGTTTCGTGATGCACAAGCACTAGCTAGTGATAAGATTGAAGATGATTTAAAATTACAACCAAATACAAAGGGTACGAAATGTATTGAAATGGGTAAATTTGAAATGGAAGTATGGTATCAAAGTCCATATCCAGAAGATTATGCACGTTTACCCAAATTGTATATATGTGAATATTGTTTAAGATATATGAAGACACGTACAGTATTACAAAGGCATATTGTTAAATGTGTATGGAGACATCCACCGGGTGAGGAGGTTTATCGTAAAGATAAAATTAGTGTATGGGAAGTGGATGGGAAACGTTATAAACAATATTGTCAAAATCTATGTTTATTAGCGAAATTCTTCTTAGATCATAAAACTTTATATTATGATGTTGAACCATTTTTATTTTATGTTATGACAATGGTGGATAATGAGGGATGTCATACCGTTGGTTATTTCAGCAAGGTAAGCTTTATCTTTTGTTTGTTTGTTTTGTTTTTGCAATATCGGACTTCAAATCAGGACAATTTTGTTGTGCGCATGCGTTTGTGTTTTTCCTGTTCTACTATTGGCTGTTGGTGATATCAGCGCCAACTTCATTCTATATTTCATTATTTGAATTTTCACGCATGCGCAAAAACGACTTGTCCTGATGGAGACAAAAATATCATACTTCTATCTCTCTTTTATCGTGTGACCCCTGTCGCAATATATTAGTATTAAATATATGTCATTGGTCGAAAATTTCCAGGCCTACCGCGATTTATGATTTTTGTATTTATAAATTAATTAATTTGAGATAAGTGAAATGCAGATAAAGACAACTGCGGGAAAAAATCGAGCCATTATGGCAACGACAAAAAGAAAATAAACCAATAAAAAAAATGAACTTCATCTCTAACCTAAGAAGTTTCACTTCTAACGCGTGACGTTTCACGTACTTTCAATTTTTCTTTCATGTTTTTTTCAATTTAATCTGTTGTTGTGGTTCTGCCAATTAACAACAATTTCGACGAGCTGATAACTTATTTATTCTACTTTGAATTGTTCTGATGACTGTCGATTTGGCTTCTTTTTTATATCCCTAAATTTGGCATTAAATAGAATTGAATTCGTGAGAGTGTAATTTCATTAAAATATTAATAGAAAAAGGGCTCTAATTAGTTTACTTATAATGTTATAATTTTACTAATTAAGGAAAAAGTACGAATCGATAATCTTATAGTAGTTAATGAATCAAGGGCGTTATGCCCATAACGCCCGTGCTGCATTCATGAGTTTATGGCATAAGTAAAAGAAGCAATTTAACTTTATTTTTGTTTTTGTTTTTTAATTTTTCGTTGACATCTGAAAAATTGAAGTTATCACATTTTTATTGTCTGCAAAAAATGTTTTTTATCATAGCAACGCGCCTTAACAGCGGGCTATTATTTTCCATAACGCCATCGCAATGGCCCGTCGTCATGTAAACAATTATTATTTACTTGTTGATTATATTAATTAATAATAATATCATTGATAGTGGGGGTTGTGTAGCACTGTTTATTATTAGAAAAATTTTATAGTACCATAGCCTTTTGCTTCTGTAGTCGGAAAATTCAAGCGTAGGCAGTTTTCGTATTTGGAACATTTTATCATACATTAAAAAAAAAATCCGTCTAGACAGCATTTGTTTATGACAAAAATAGGTATATGTAACTTATTTATAAAGTCATCATTGAGATTTTATTAATTTTTATTTAATGTTGAAAGAACCAATCAGACACAAAATTAGAGACGAGAGATTCACTGTTGTAAGGGATCACGTTAAAAATCTTGGTGACGTTTTTTGTCCACCCATTAAAAAATGTTTACTCTCTCTCTCTCTCTCTCTCTCTCTCTTTTTCTCTCTCATCTTCAACACGACAACAATGGCTGAAGTTATATGAAACAACCTCTAAGAGTTTTTACTGTACATCTATGTCCTGATTTGGAACAAATCTGGCTTCGTTGGAATGCCGTGTAAGTTGACTTCATAGATTTTTGCTATGCAAAGTCGAAACTGAACTAAAGTGTTTACTTTAGTGCCTCAGAAAAAAAAACAGATTAACAGGGGAAAGGCCAGAGAGTCTTTTAAAGAAGTAGGGAAGATTACAATGTGAGTTTTTTTTAGATTTGAAGGCAATGTTATTAAGGATTTTGGTAGAAACTTGTAACTTGTCCTGGTTCAAATTATATAACACACTGATTTACTTACTCTCTACTTTTGTACTTTGACAAAACGCCGGCCCTGTATGTGTAATCTTTTAAATGACGATTCCTGCAACTTTCTATATGTATTTGTTTCTTTAAAAAAAATACATAAAAATGTCAAACTATTAATATTTATGATATTATCAAACAATATGTAATTCCCATTGAGAATTACATGGAATCCATCAGGAAAATTAATATTTTTAAAGGGCCGGGAAAAAAATTGTGTTATAAAACAAATTCACACCACAATAAAAGGAATGATTATTATTATTATTATTATTATTATTTAGTGTTACACGTACGTTGAATAACATTTCTTGTATCTTTTTTTAATGGAAAAAATGAAAGCGGTTGTCTTTTAATTCGTTATGACGACCAAAGAGAAAACCATGTTCAAAACAGTACCAAGCCTATAATTGATTTTTTTGACCTTAAGTTCACACTTAACTTTAGCTAAACCATGAATTTTTTTAACATGCGACAAATGCGTTCAGTTATTGTAGTAGTACTGTACCGTCATATACAGTGATGGTAGATTAAACAGGCCCTCTCTCTCTCTCTCTCTCTTTTACATTTGTGACACCACTAAACCAAATGCCACAACTGTATGTTATGGTTTTATTTAACTAAACAAATAGAATGGCTGTGAAAGAAGCAGGGTCTGTATTTGAATGAGCCGTTACGTAAAAACTGTCAAATTGGTAATTAAATCAACGAAAATAAACACGTAATTATTGTGGAACAAAACTGAAATTAAATTGTTTGCCATTGAGGGGGATGGAAATATGATACTAATTGGGGTAGAATTAGTAAATTAGACAAAAAGATGTTAGGCCATACTTTTTATATAACGCAAACCGGATAGATTTCTTTCTCTCTCTTTTATTATCAATAGGTTCTTTTATTTTATTTTATTTTAAGAAGAATTAATACAAACGAAAAAGCCTTTTCAATAGTTTAAAAATACTACGTGTATTAATTTATTGTTAAATTAACGAAATTATTTTCTGAAATCTTTCCAATCGTTAGTTAAATATAAATATTCAAATAGTCTTGATGTATGGGAGTTGTTGTTGTTGTTGGCGTTTTCTTTTCATTAATTTTTTTTTTTCGTATAAAATTCTCTACGCCTCGAATACCAACTGTTGGTAAAAGGATAACGATAACAAGAAGAAGGAAGAGAATTGTTGTTATAAAATAGATATATTATACAGGCTAAGAAGCGGTATAATCTGTTAACAAACTGTACATATATACAATTTTTTTTTTCTAATTTAAACAAATCAAATAGAGAAAGATAGATAGATAAAGTAAATCGACTACTATTGTAGTTGTGGTTTGAGAATAAAAGAATGAAATTCCTACAAGGTACACGGTATGTACTTATTTTAAATAGCAAAAAAAGAATAATATATGTATCTATAGACATAAATAAAGTGATCTGTATGGCTCTCAATCGTCTTGTCTTTTATATTATTATTGTTATTATTATTATTTGTATAGTAACCAGTTATTTATATATCAACAATCTTGGACTGTATCAGGAAAAAGAATGCATGTAATTGCTTAACAACAAGAATAGAATCTTGAATGGTTTTTGTATTTTATCCAGAGACAAGTCCATAAATGGATGTGGCACAATTTTATTTTGTAATTAAAAGAAAACAAGATAATAGTTGTAAGCATAGATTGTGCGGTAAAAGAATAAATTTAAAAAAATATAATTTGAATATCCGACAATACGATTTACAATCGGTCCAGTGACTTAAGAAACTGATTAAGAATGAATAAAATTAGTCTACAATTAAGAGTAGTTTTGTTATTTTAAGGTTGGTTCCTTAAGTCACCGATTGTCAGTGAATAAATTAATAAAGTGAACTGTAGAAAACAGTTTTCAGTCAAAATGCCACAGCATAAATAATCAAAGTATAGGGTGTCTGGTTTGAAGGTGATCACTCGTCGCAGTCTTGCGCTATCATTGAAACAAAAGATTGTGTCTAAGCAATGTTTTTTGGGCCAGAACTCGTAGATTCATGAAGAGTACTTTTTTCCAGGGCTTGGAACGATTTTTTGTTTTCGTTCGTGAAAGAATATCGTTTTTTGTTTGTTTGACTTTCGATTCTAGTTGCGACTAGAAATCCTGGTTTGTCGCAGATCGATTTTTCGCGTTGCTTCTATCTCTATTGACAGACCCTTGCTTCCAGCATATTCTCTGCTAAAATTCGGTAATACGCAAATCAAAGCCATCTTTGCACAAAACGGTATTCTGATAACGCGATTTGTAAGGTACTACACGAATTAATCGTGCTCTAACGAGGATGTGGCCGATTTATGTAACGATAATTCTGTTTTTAGTATAATTTCATCAGGAGCGGATTTCCTTTGAGGCTAGAATAATTAGCCTCGGGCGCCCAAAGTCTACATTCGTCCCTGAATAGAAAATTCACATGCACTGTAGAATCGTATGTTAAACAATAAAATTAGATTGACACGATTCTTTTAAGGCTATGATTTTTTATTTTATTTGTTTATTTATTTATATTATAGCATTCATAAAGTATTCGTTTTTAATGTGCCCATAAAATTGTCCATGTTCCAGTTGTCTTAGCGTGCAACAATGCTATTTTACAGTGAATATCTATTTTTATTATTTGAAGAAATAATTAAACAAGTCGCATTGACAATAATAAAATTGAACAAACTATATAAATATCCTCATGACTTTCACATCATCATCATCATTATCATCGTTTGTATTTATTATGGTTTTCGTCAAATTTTACGATATTGTTTTGCAGTCGTAAAAACAATAAAATTTTCCGTTAATGTTGTTCTTGTTGTTTTTTTTTATAGTTGTTGTGTTATTGACTGTCTGTACAGTGTTAATTTTCACAAAAAACAAAACAAAACAAAACACGAAATTCTCAACTTTTTCCTCTATTAATAATCTTATAAACGAGTCGATTAAGTAATACGTCTGAGTAATTACAACAACATTCCGTGCATTGCACACAACAACTTCATCGATTATTTTCCGCTATTCGATGTCACAATGTGACACCTTTTTGATAGGTTTCCTCCCGATCTACTCAATAGTTTTTCAAACAAAATCGAAATGTGTTACATGATTGTGGATGTGTAACAACCCTTAAAGCGTTAAGGGTGTAAGAATTATGTTTTATATAGTATACTGTATATAGAGAGAGAAAAAAAGGGTAACGGCCGCCCCAATTAAAACAGATGATTTCCCTCTTGTGTATTCGTTTTTTTATTCATTGTATACATGTGTAATTTCCCCTTTCATATTCCTACAATATGTGAACGAGATAGGGGTTGAAAACGCATTCCTATTGTAGAGTCATCGTCGTCGTGCTAGGTCAATCACATCATAGTTTGGGATGGGATGATTTGGGCGTCTGTGGCGTCGCGTCTCGCCAGTTCAATGACCTTAGCCGACGTCTGGCCCAGACAGACGATGTTGCTGCTGCTGCTGCTGCTGCCGTTACTGCTAGTGGTAGTAGTAGTAATCGTAGTAGCAATACAACTCTCTCTTTTCAACAATATATATAGAGGGATGCAATTTCTCTCTATTCTCGTATATTTTACACAACCCTGTCCAAAACGGTACGCATTTATATAGAACTCCGCCTCTACGTACGTGTATAGTACGATGCGTCGTGACGCTGTGTTGTGGTAGTGGTGGTGGCGGCGTTGACCTCAACCGGTTACACTCTGTTATCCCAATGCAGAATCTTTGCTTGGTAATTTGGAATTTTTATGAATGATTCACTACATTTTCCATTAGTGGTGTGGTGTTTCTTAAAAAAAAAAATATGAGGTGTTTGACGAATTTTTTTAATGGGATTCTTTCATAATTCTACAACGCAGGGTGGATGAATTAAAATGTTGAGAAACGACCGCCCCTTAGTCGATAGATAAAAAGATTTAAAGGCAGTCTTTAGAATAATAAATAAATGACTAATGACAGAGTTAATTTAGTCTTCATTCCATTATAATTATAAAGTTGCGAAATTTCCACAAAATCGGCACATGTTTATTATTCCGATTTTTTTCGCAGTTTTAATAATAAAATTTATTACTAAATTTATCTATGTCGTCAACGTACAGGGCCGGCTCTAGACACTTTCTTACAATTTTCATAATTATTGTTTAAACGATACGGGTATTATTAAGTGTTAAATGATAAAAAAAAAACCGGATATACAGTCGTAAAGTTTTATTGTAATTTATTTAATTTTTTTTTTAAATCGACTTAATAGTAATATCATTATGATTATCTTTATTATAACTTGTCGGTTTGTAATTTTGATGGCCAAAGGCGATTGTCTAGATTTGCTTAAAGCCGGCAAGAGTGTGTCTGGCGCCAGACCATTGGGAAAAAAAACTTGAACTTTCGCCTCTATATCAATAAACGTACAGGATGGTTCATTTTCGATGGTTTTGCAGGGTGTCTCCGTATAGGACTTACCCTGCAAAACCACCCTATACAGGATGTCTCCTCATAATATTTAAATAAAAAAAACCAAACGTGCAAGTGACGCTTTAACGGATACAGCGCAAAAGGAAGTACATCAAATTAGGAAAAAACAATTCAGTTTTCGAGAGCCTTAAACGACCAGAGAAAAGGGTGGATTTTGGTTTGGACCCATGAGGTCCTGCAACTGGGACGGGACAATTTAGGGAGCGGCAAATTTTCGAATATAGGTACCTTAGCAAAATTTCCAAAAAGATCCGGTCTAAATAAAATCCAATCAGTTACTAGCTTCTGGCCAAAATAACAGATATTTTTCAATTTTGAGCTTAGATAAACGTATTATCAGTCAATCCTAGGCGTTTATTTGGTGTATGAAGCAATTAAGAGATAATCTGATTTGATTTTTTCTTAATTTCTGATTAGCTGTAAATTGTGTACGCCACTGAATCCTTCTTAAATTTGAAAAGTTCTAAGAATATCTACAAGTTCTTGGGAAGTTTGTTTTTTGTTTGTCAACCGTACTAGGCCTAGGGTGCCAACGCAAAGACCTCTTACATTATTCGTAACAAAATCACCAGAAATTTTGTCGTAGCTGTATTGAAAGAGATAATTTTACGAGTAATTCGCACGAGATGGCGACTCTGGAGGTTTTCTGCAAGGCTCAGGGAGGACTGGCCTCACTAAGCCGTTGCTCTTTTTGTAGCAATCTACGCCTACTTTGCACTGTCAGAGAAAATGTCTTCTGATAAAAATTAACAGAGACAACGTGCTTTGATCATTTTTTCTATTTGTTTTTTATCCTTTAACAATCTTAAAATTAAAAAAATCAGGAATTAATAAGAGTAAATTTCCTAATTGCCTCGAATTAGCTGCATAAACATTTGAATACGTAATTTTCAGGCTCAGAGTTGATTTGTTGTTTTCAACAATAATTTCAGTCGATCGTTGTCTTGTTCAAAACTTTATTCAAATTTAATTTTAAATCTATAGAAAATATCTCGTTTTTAGCACATAAAACGATCAATTTCCTTTTTTTAGTAATCATTTCTAAAGAATCGTCGATCTATTTTTATTTTTATCGGAATCAAAGCTTACGTCAATTGAAAGTTTTCAGTTTTTTTTTTTTTTAATCTTGATCGTTCGTAATTTTATAATTTTTCTAAATTACACTTAATTACACTGCAGATTATAGCAATTTTATTTATTTATTTTTTTTTGGTTGGTTCGAAAATAAATTGGAAATAACGAGAGAATATCTAGACCAAGTCTAGACAACACTTTTGCAAGAGGTCAAAATTCTTAACAACCTCCTAAATAATATATTAAACGTTCAACTGCAATGCTGCAATTTCAGATATCACTGAACGATAAAATTGAATTTTCGACAAAATCAACAAACGACAACAAGAAAAGGCAACCAGTAGACGGCCAGAAACAACGAATTAGATCAATTTAATTGATCCAGTTGGTTGTGGTTTAATTTTCTATCACTCCCAACTGTTATAATTAAGATTGACATTTATCGATTGAATTTCATTCGTTTTTCTATCGACCACTAGTTTCCATTAATTATGTTTTAAGTCTTCGTGTGTCGTGTCCGTTAAATGAGCCACGACAGCATCTTGTAAACGATCACGAATCCATCGTTAAATTTCCAACTTTTTTTTCTCTATGCTGCTTTAGAATGTTTCTTAGAAGAAAAGATTCGCCAAATAATCCCGTCTCGGTTCACTACCTGCTCTCAAAGCATCTATTGATACACTGAATCAATTATAAATCGTTTGTATTTGTATTTTGGAGATTTTTGTGGCTTAAACATTAACAAAAAAACAAAAAACAAATTGGTTTCTATTTTTAAGAAACGTGTCCGGACGGACAATCAACGGAAATACTTCAAATTGCATCGATGAGTACGTTGGGATGTTGTTGCCCTTGTTGTTGTTGTGCACTTATTTTATTTCTTCTCTTTTTGCCGTCTCGTCTAATCTAGTGAAATTGCAAAGGGTGTGTTCGTTGCCAGACTAATATGGGTGATTTTATGACGTTCAGGTGAGACGTAAGAACGTATTTAAAAAATGATATCGATTTTCTTTTTTAAATTATAATAGTGTTGGTGGGTTTTACGTAATAAGAACATTAACGATAACTGTGACGATGTATGTGATGTATGGTGTTCACATCGCATGACTAAAAATGAAAAGATCCGATAGTCACGGTGGATTTTTCCTGCGTCATGCCTAAAGTTTCAAAATTAAACAAGGAATTGGAAATAACAAAAAAAAAATTGAAAGTGCATTAGAAGTGGAACTTATTAGGTTAGAGATGAAGTTCTTTTTTCTTTTATTAGTTTATTTTCTTTCTGTAGTTGCTTGTAGGCTCGATTTTCTTCTGCGTTTCACTTATCTCAAAACAATATTCAAATAATGTGGTCAAAACATTATTTTTTTGACGTCTAAAAATGTTCAATCTGAGCCAAGCATTACTGTTATTATTAACGTGTTAAATGTCAAAATTAATGACTTTTTAAATATAAAATATGATAAAATATTAAAGGCTGTCCTACACCAGCTGATAATTAGATCTGTTTGATGTCCGAAATTTTTCGATCGCAACTGTATAATTTAACGCCATTAATTAATTGATAAATTTTCATTTTAAAATGTACATAACAGTGATTCTAACCTCACTTTCTTTGACATTTTACAATAATTAAACAATAATTTGTTCAAACATTTCGATATTTTGCCAGATTATGATTTAATTAATAGAATTAATATTGTTAATTCTATGAATATAAACAAACGAATGGGCGGGACCAAGTCTGCCGGGTCCGCTAGTTAATTTATAAATCATAAATCGCGGTAGGCCTTGTAATTTTAGTTTCGTTCCAGAAGGCACTGTACATCGATCAATGACACCAACTTTAGACCCTAGTGTTTATTTTACACAGTTGGCAGAACTGACAGAGTATAAGCGATGCTATGGCAACGCTCCCACTCTTCCCTCTCAGCTGTCTGTTAGAGGGGAAGTGTTCCCGTTCAGGGGGTCTCGCATTTTCGTTACATATTAAAAATTAACATAGTGTAGTGTCAAATATAGTTTGTCTATTCTATTTTGGCCAACTTCACCTTTCACTCTAGTCAACAAAAAGCGGTTTGATCACAGCGGCTGAAAGTAAACATCCAGGCATAATTTTGCTGGTATTTCTAGTTGTTTTTTTCTTTCCATATAACTATAGTAGACTATGTACGATAATAGACAAAATAATCTCAGTTATAGTCATCGTATAATTTTCATAAATATTAAATTATGTTGACTACGAATAGACAAAGGTTAAATCGTGTTGGAACCATCTCGCACGTTTTTCTGACAATCGTAATTGTTTAATTATTGCTTAATGCCCTGCATAATCGTGATTCTGTACTCATCTCTACGTGACTGGATCGTTTTGGGACATGTATTTTACGCATCATCAACTCTGAAATAAAAATTAACTAAAAAAAAGTATCCCATGTAAATATGTAGGGCATAATCAGGATCAACTTCAATTTGATCTGGAGGAGAGATTATTACTTGATGCCCTACATAATTTAATTATTTAAGTCAATTAAGCGTAGACCCCTCTCTTATCTACCAAAAACGACTTGTCGAAAGCGACCATTATCTGAGAAATGACTTGGACTAACAAAAGTCAAGTTGGCAAAATTACAATGAACCGGTTGTATAGTTGCGCCTGCCAAAAAAGAAACAACTCAACGAAGTTATTAGTGTTTTTAATGAAAAATACCATTCGAATGTTGACATACGATTTTGTCTGTTTAATCAATTGAAAATTCTTGAAATTATCGCCTTTAATTAAATAAAATAAGATTTGTGTGGACGTGTAATAATTTGATAGAGCGCTTCGGGCGCGTTCGTCTGTTTTCCAAATTATTATTAGCATTTATCTTTCGCTTTCAGTCATAGACGACTTTTCGCGGAATTCCAATGATGAAAATGACGTAATTTCTACATTGTCGTCATATCCCGACATTAATAATAAATGTTAATTTGTTGTTGTTAAAACGATGAAAATGGTTATTAAACATTTTTTTGCATTATTAGTAAACAAAACAAACAACAATAAAGAGAGAAAAGTAGACAAATATTGACAAAAAAAATTCTTCACTCTAATTAATTTTCAAAACGTTAAGTGTTGTTGTTTTTTTTTTGTTTTGTTTATCAACAGGAAGTAGATTTTATTATCCACTTTTGATAAATCATTCATTAGAATTTTCATTATGAATAAATGGGTGGTTGTGTGACTCATTTTCTTGTGTTATCTCTCCTTTTCCAATTTTACAGTAATATTGAGCATACACGATACATGGTCATTCAATAAAATGTTAATGTAGTACGTGGAATTAATGACACGTACGTCCATATTAAGAAAGGATATTGTGCATATGTTAAATACGTTGCAAGTATCAGTGGCGTAACGAGAGGAGGGTCTACCATGACCTGGACGCCACTCATAGAGGGACGCCAAATACACTCTACACTATTGACATTTTTGGCATTCTTTACCGTCTAGATTTAGGGCCCTATACCGGCCAATTTTAAGGTTCTCCTTTCGAACTGCCCTAAAACTCTTTCAAGACCCTTTTTGTGTAACTATTTACCAATTTAATGCCACACAACAGAATTTTGACTTTGCCCAGATAAAAGATGAAGGCTTAGTAGACCACTGTTGCCAGTTTAGTCAATTTTCACTAAATCTAGTGAATTTGGGAAAATTTGAAGAAGTAAACCAACCGAGTTTTGGCACTCCAAACACAGATTTTGGCCACTAGAACTTTGACTTTGCCCCGATAAAAGCTGAAGGCTTAGACCACTGTTGCCAGTTTAGTGAACTTTCACTAAATCTAGTGAATTTGGGAACATTTGAAGAAGTAAACCAACCGACTTTTGGTGTACTCCAAACACAGATTATTGATATCTTGCACTTTCTATTTTTATCCAAATTACTTGCAATTTGTTCCGATAACGAAATCGTAGACGTTGCGGTTTTCTTTGTAACAAAACACTCAGTTTTTAAATAAATAGTAGGCGCCTAAAGATTCTTTTGTTTCATCCCAAACAGAGAAGCATCTAACTCCAGTAAATAGAACAAAGATCAAAGACATCGCACCGGTTTTCTTCTACATTGATTTTTCAAAATTTTTATGCCAAACTGATACGGATGTGGTTTTAATAATTGCAGTATTTTCCCAGTATGACCACAAACCGTACAAGTCATTGGATTTTCCAATTTTCACCAATTTCAAGGAGCTATTGTTTTGGTCGTATTTCCGGATGATAGACTCTTTGAATCGTGTGTGTGTGTGTGTGTGGACAGAACAAATCCGTTTAATTTACATTGAAATTTAAAGATCGTCCGTAGGCGATCTCTCGTTCAAATTTACTTTTATGTAAAGCAAAATTGTGCAAATATCGCATTTCCATTAGTATTAACAGATTGGGGTGGGGGAGGAAAAAAAACAGATGTAGGTATCTTCATTCATAAATGTCAGATGAATGCGTGGAAGTACAAACATGTATGTTATATATGTACACATCAACTTTTTACTGAGAACAGATCTATTTACGTATTCCATATTTTATTCGTACAAAAACACCATGACGCAATCTATATGCCAACGTACTATTTATAGATATGAATATAAATATCAATTAATACATTTATAATCAATTATTATTAATAATAATGAGTGTTGGTTATTTTTTGTTGAGGTTTTTTTGAACGAAACATTCGCGAAAGTCAATAATCATTGGTAATTTGGCGAAGAAAAAAAAAGCCACCCATTAATTTTCTTCATTGTTTTTAACTAAGCTTGTTACATATTTATCGTAATTCTTAAAAAGAGTAAAAACATCTATTTAACAATTTGATTAATGGCTTGTAGTTTAAAACAAAAGACAAGACAGTGAGAGAGAGGAGTGCGAAAAGTGAGCTAGAAGGCAAAACAACGATAATTCCATAGAAATATAATTAAGAAACAATTACGTCCAGGAAGTAGTATTTAAAAGTGTCAATGATAAATCATCAACCACATTCACCTTAATTAATTTAATTTTCAATTAATTTAATTTAATTTTTCCATTGATGACAATCATTAATTATCATATAGAAAAAAAAAACTGTAGAGAATTATTTGAGGCTACCAAAAAAAAAATAACTCAATTAATGAGATTTTGTTGTATTTATTTATATCAAGAATCCTATTTAGACAGGTGGTTGTACTGTTGTTTATTCGTTCGTGTGTGTTGTTTTTTTTTTTGTTTAGCGTTACACCGCCTACTAATGTAATGATAACGTCATTTTACAATAACCAAATTTGGCCATCACACTATACATTTTTGATTTTGTTGTTTTTTGTGATGCAACGATTGTGTCTCAATTAAAAAACTGTTGAAAAGTGATGTCAAAATCAGCTGATATTGCTATTTTTGGATACACGGCTACGTATCAACTGCATCAGTAGCGAATTGAATATAGTCGATCGAAAGTGGTTTGGCTTACGTCAATGCTGGCGTTGTGTCAGGCGGCGCCTTTAAACAAGCAATGGCGCCCCATTTTTGAAACTAATCCAGATCTCCTTGTGACTAACGAGATTAAGATTGTCAGCTGATTTTGGAAGAGGTCAGGGTCAAGAATGAAAAGAGCAGTACTTTTTCTACGTTTCTTTTTAATAGGAAGCTTGAGGCTTCATAATATCAGATGTAAGGCTTCTGGGGACTTAACGCTGATTATTTCAAGATCCTCATCTTTAAGAAGGAAAAATCGCGAGAAAAAAGCTACAATTATTCGTATAATTGAAGATTAATTGACTGTGGGCCTTCTTTGAAACGAGGGCCATAATATTAAGTCTCATTAGCCTTAACAGTTCACGCTCTAGTGTCGGTTCCTCTATAGTTTTTGCCATATTATCACAAAACAAAAACAATATTTTACAAAATTATCCTTAAAACACTTTATTACTCCGGCCCTGATAAGGACCTTTTCGCAAAACAGTTCCTTAGGAGTAATTTTGTCCATCAATCTCCAAATTTGCTACCCATTTTTTGCCTTACCAATTGAGGAACCGTTAAGTAATCTAAAAAGTTGGACATACAACAGACGAATTTTGTGTCGACTAAAATTGGCGCCTATTTATTTATTTTGTCAATTCCAATGCACCCATTTGGGCGCTTTTTCTATCGAAAACTGTGGATTCTTTGTGAATAAATCGATCAGACAAAGACAGAGATATAGATGCCATTTCAATTGTAATACGCGCTCACGGTTTTTTCGGGGAATAAATGCCAAAAATCGTCACTCTAAAAATACCAGTTGTGTTACCGTTAGATGAAATGCCAAAATTATATAACTCCATGATTTATAGGTCTGCTACCATTTGCGATTATAATTTGATTAATTTTTCTGCCGTAGCAGGCTGTGATTAAAATTAAGTTTGACGACTACTATTTTACTAATTAACAAGAAATTGAGGCAAAAAACAACTTGTCTTCTATAATTTAGAGCGGATAGAAATCGTTTGCATATTCAGCAAGAATTGGCGAGCAATATGAGCCTCTAGTAATAGTCAAGTTATTTGCGGTTGTGTATACATTTTTCCTCAAACTTTATCGGACAACGTTCATGGAAAAACAGCAAGGTTTCTCCATTAAAAGTCTGAAAATGAAACTATTTATGGCGCCACATAATTAATTTGTAATGTTATCATTTCTGCATGTGGTTTTAAACTATATAATTATAATGTTAGAATGAACTTTTCATTATTATAATTAATCTACGTATTGAGATATACAAAATATAAATGCTTCTCTCCACATTTAATACTATTAATCTTATTTTATTACCTTCCATTTGAGGCTGTCAAATATAATTATCAAAAACAATTATCAAACAAATGTACAAATATTAATCAGGACCGGCGTGATCTTTTGCGGCGCCAAGTTCAAATGTTTTGCTGGGTCTGAATACATATTCAAATCTTACACTTGAATTTTTCAACGACCAACTATTTTCGGGTAATTTTCGTAGAGCGCGCGGCCTGCTTAAACGCTAGGCCGACTTGCGGCGAACGCACTGAACCTGCCTTGCGCCGGCCCTGATCTTAATTTTGATATGTATCGCATAATTTGTTTTAGAAAATTTATTCTCTTATAATTGACATTTAAATTAACTAACAGCAACCCGATTATTATCAATCTCTCTAGTAATTGTTTCACATCATTGAAATGAAGGCAAGCTGGCTCCCTGATATTAAAAAAAGATGACGTAAGTCATGTGATTTACGCAACTCGCGCTCTTTGTTGGATGCGCCAAATTATTTGTCCTTCTCTGGTGCATTGTAACAAAGTAGTATCAAACGATAATACAAATTAAATAGACCGAAATCGGTTGGAAAGATTACATTGTAGCGTTATCTTAAGCTTCGACTCGATTTTTGCAAGTTTTTCTAGTTTTACCATGAAAATTTGTCCAAAAATTACTCACTTTTCATCAGAATACGATCTATGACTTGCACGATTACAAATTGGTTGCTTTTTTTCAAAATTTTGTTGATCCAATTTAATCATTTGACAAATTTTTAAAAATTTTTCGAAATTATATTTTTGTATTTGTGTGTCTGTGTGCGTTATTTATGACCTTTCAGAATTACATTAAAAAATTCTGGCAGTGGAATTTTTTGGCACATAAATTTCCAATTTTTTTCTTCTTGTCTTGTCTTGAATTGTTGAAATAATTGTTGAGGAATCTTGATAGGTGGAAATATACAGTTATGGCATTTGAACTAAACGCGCAACCCTGCGCTAACCGTTGAAAATGTTTATAGAAAAGTAGAAGAAATACGAAATATCTCTTTGTCTATCTTCTACTCATATAGGAACAGGTAGGCTTTGGCAAATTTGTGAAATTGTAAAATATAACTTCAGAGCCAAGTGTCTGGCCCTTTTCTGTGTAGGTTCTTTATCGTAAAAAGCAGTAGCGTACCGTCAATAATCAAAAAGTTTCGACGTAATAGAAAGACACTACTGTAATTTTGACATCGCCACTTTCGTCAGATAAAATGTATAACAAAATTTTGTAGGCACACAGTAATTGAAAAATTGCTTACAGAGGCAAATTAGAGTACTTTTGAACCTGTGGTTGCTAAACTTTTTTACTAGCAGATCCGATATCCAAAGCCAAACAGTATCAAAGAAGCAATTCATAAGAAAATTTGGGCTCTATGCCAGCCGAACTCCATGAGAAATAAGGGCGTTGTGAAGGGTCAAAGCAACTCAAGATTTCTTTTGTTTTGTTGTTGGATCTGTAGACACCGCCCGGTTCATTTGCATTATTTCCACAGCTACACATATTTTCGCCAAAAATAGAAATGATCATTAACACAAATACGCACACAGCCTCGCAAATTAAACATTCCATATCTAACAATATATATAAAATATATCTTTAAATAACTCATTCATTATTATTGACAACGATGTAAATTAACGAATGACAATGAAGAGACGTCAATCCACCTACAGCTATTTAATCAGAATGACAACAACGACAAACAACGACCGTTTGCCAAGTAGCAAAAAAAAAACAACAACAACGTTCAATACCCGTATCGGTGAAAAATTTCAATTTTCGATCCGAATTTTCATCGGTTTTTCCTTATTACAATAATTCTATGGAAAGTCCTATAAGTAATTGTAGAAATTCTGTCCGACTTGTTTTCTATTTTCGTTGTTGATATTTCCGGTTATTTATTTAATTTTTTTTCCAACGAAATTATGATTTTTATTTTTTGTGATTGCAGGAAAAGAATTCCTTCTTGAATTACAACGTTTCCTGCATCCTGACTTTACCACCATATCAACGACAGGGCTATGGCCGATTGCTGATTGATTTCAGTAAGTATACCACATCGGCATTATGTCGGCGTATTGTAAAATCCGTCATCTAGAAAACCAGGGGCTGTTTTTGTAGCTTATGACTGATTTCGCCTTCCCCCGGCTGTCATACTGTTTAGCTCAGGTTAGGTTTTTGTCAGGTCAGGCCTTTGGTTGTAAGATATCTGAACATTTCAGTCATTTTCTAAATGACGGATTTTACAATACGCCGACAACAGAGTATCCATTTGTGTGAGTGTGTGTGTATCAGTATCGCTTCAGTCTATTCCAGGAACAGGCAGAGTAACAGCTCCACGCTATTGAAATCTTTGCTATTTGGTCGCAGTACTTAGTTGAAATGCCGCCACTGTATATTCCAGTTTTTTTCCCCTTGTAGATGTGTGAATGGTCCTTAACGGTATACTGATGTCTTCTCCTCTCTCTATATAATCGTTTGAAATGCTTTATTACGAATAATAATAAAAATAATGATGATAAAGGCGATATATACAATTAAAAATACAGCACGTTACGGTCAGTGAAGGCAGACTGAAACGCCTGTATATTAATGTTGGTTTGTGTTTAACGGCCTTCACCCCCCATGGGTAAATCTGTATGATTTTATCGTTAATTCCATTAAATTAACTAACAGAAGAGAGAGAGAGAGAGAGAGAGAGAGAAACGACAACGATATGATACAATCACTAACGGTTTTCTTTATAATTTTTGCACCACAAATTTCTCTACAAGACCTCGCTCGTATTTTATTACTTTTTTTTTCACATACCATTAATTCTACCGTCTATTCAAGTTATTTGTTTGCGAGCTATATTTGAATCTAATCCATGTGGAGTGGTGTCTTAGTACCCAATCCCTCTTTATCTTCCATATTTGTGTATGTGTTTTGATGATTGCAAAGACGAATCGAGACGAGACAGATGCACTCAAACCATTCTAGAAACTTTCTTTTGCTATACAAGAAACAGTACTATATTTGCCCATTTGGTGGTGGTGGTGGTGGTGATAGTAGCAATAGTAGTAGAAGGGACAAAGATTCAGACCACACTACTATTACTCCACCACCACCACCACCCTCAATAACTACCACACCAAAACAATCAAGTCTAGCCAGGTCACAGCCCTTTGCAACGGCTGCTGCTGCTGCTGCTGCTGCTATATGGATTTCTGTCTGGCTCTCGTCTCGTTTTGAGACCTATCCCAACAAATTCGTTCAGACTCTCACTAACCAGACGTCGGCGAATTATAACCACCCTTATATTATCCAAACAGTCCCTCTCCAATAGTGTCTCCGGTATCTGTCTGTCTACAGCTGCCACCTGTAAACACAGTTTGAATCATCGATGCGGCAAGGGAATCCGTAAATTTTTTTACAAATTTTCTGATAGAATTTTAATGTAATTATCAACTCGGACCCTTTGTACGTGTTAACATTAACCCTACTTGATTAGTAGTATTGGTCATGTCACTGTCTACCTGAATACGTACGTAGTTGGTTAACAAAAAAAAGAGTGAAATTTTGAATGAAGCCTATCCACCACCACCATCAACCCTTCGACAAGTGACGTGTAACAATATTGGAATAGGTGGAGTAGTAACGGTTACGAGCGTCGAAATTATAATTAGTTGTGTCTTTAATTGCCAACAGCCGACCGACGCTACTCTCTCTCTCTCTATTTCTCTCTCTCTTGATCTCTCTAACAATGGGGCGTGGTGTCTAACTTGTGTTTCAGTGACGTCATCCATTGACGCCGCCGCGACGCTAGTACGGACCGCGTGCCGGCGCCAGACATCGTTATCGACCCGACCGAGGTCAATATACCCGTCTCTACCCACCCTACACAATCCTTGTATCCCTTTAAATATTATCTCTGTCTGTCTGTCTGTCTGTCTGTCTGTCTGCGTATTTTGTTGTATCCCTTTTGTGGGGTGTAACGGTATGATGACAGCGTCGCGACGACAGTACACACATAAAATCAAGTATATACTTTGTTTTCTTTTAATAAATATAATCTTTAATATTTACAAATTATGGTTGAATTGATTACTTTTCACACGAGCTATACACAATTACAAGTTAAAACTTGTCGTATACGTTATACAAATTGGTATGTAGGACATTCAAATAAATCGTGGTAATTTCAATTTCTATTATCTTCTTTTTTTTTATTATTATTTGATATGAATCATAGATTTGTACATATAGTACGTGTGGGGGCCGGTTTTTGATTGTGAAAGGTGCAGGCGCTTTTTTTTCAAAATAAAAATCAAATATGAATCAGTATAAATAATTTACATTAATCAGAACAAGAGAAATCAACAAATTAGAACAACAATTATACAATTTTTATTGGCTACAATTAGTCATAACAATAAATAATGTAAACGTGCACATTTGTAATAAAAATTAAAATCATAATTTTCGATCAGAATTGCACACACAATTCGGTCGCGAAAAAATTTGTTCAATTGCCGGTTGAGTGATTGTTGGAAAAAAAATTCTGGCCAATATTTATTAACAATTTCTCATTTATGATTAAATCTTGACACTCCTTCAACCTATCACACACTCCATTCATACTAGGCTGGACGAGATTGGTGCCAGAAAACGTCTCACTTTATTGTGCTAGTCGCCATTTGCAAACTGTACTTTTTTATGCCGGACAACCCGTATATTTCATTCTAACATTCGATACGTTCTGTTGGAAATTGTTGTGTCCTAACGACAAAATGTCCTCCTTCTGGTGTCTGTTTTTTTTTACTTTGCAATCTTGATTTCAAGTTAATCAAGATAATCATAATTAGACACCCTGTATATTTATCATTTCTCTTCTGTTATTCCATAGTGGTTTTTTTGTTCTCTCACCTCAACTGAATGTAAAGGCAATTTTTTTTACTATTCTGCAGAGTGCAAGAAGTTATCTTATCGCATCACAAAGTGGCTTTCGCTATACTAACCACATTTAAACTAGACACCTTGTCGATTTTCTCCAATTCTATTTTGTACCAAAATTGTCATGATCCTGTCGGAGATCGGGCTGTGATTGCTGTTTAATCAGTTTGTCGAAAAATTTGGTCCACTATGTCTACACATTTTTTATTTTACAGTTTAAGGGGTGTCTTGGTCACTTATAAGCATAGAACGGATACGCTTTGAGGTGGGAAGCGCTCTTAGATTGTCGCACGTTTGTCGTTCTCCAGCAGCAAACCATTAGCGTAGACCTGTTTTCTTATATAAAATCTTCTATTATCTTCAACAACAGCCAAAATTGGCAATTTTTTAGTTTTGACCACTATCGTTGATAAATGTTTGCCGTATTTGTATTGAAATGCAACGATTAACATTGTATTTCTGTGTTCAGCTTGGCTGTTTGTTAGTTCGAACCGGAGACGTCACTGCACCAAATTTGGTGAGAATGTCGATTGAGCCAAATTTGATTCTCCATTGGCCTGAAATCAGTTTGACCGCGTTTCAGCCAGACACCCAATATATTTTGCGTTTGAACAATTTTTTAAAAATAATTAAGAATCCAAGCCCTTGTTCCGTTAGATTATTACACATAATCTCCGTAATAATGGTGAAAATGATAATGGAAAGAATCTACAAGGTTAGAGTTATAAAATGTTTGATTTATCCCCATAAAATAAAAGAGATGTGTACAGTTGATTAAAAATATCCTCCTCAACAGAGAAAGGCCAAGTTCGTGATTTGAAAACAATTATTTATCTAAATTCTAAAATTTTCAAATAGATTCTGATCGTAATAGAATTTCCAATACGAGACGACAGGTGCTACATGTTAAATCACCTGATTCCCAAATATTTCTTCCAATCTTTCAATACACACCTGTAGTGAAATTTTTCACCTGCCCACAATTTCGATTATAATAAGAAATTTTTGAGAGAGAGAGAGCCTTGACGCATAATTTTCCATAATAAATTAGTCCTGTTAAATAATCAGATTAATAAGGAGATTCGCTTTTGTTTGAAATTAGATGAGAAATTGTACGAATACAAGAACCTTGGATTCTAGTGGTGTGTGTGTCTCTCTGTTTAATTTGTAAAAGGTGGAAAAAATCCGGAAACCGTTGTGTGAAACTCCAACACAACAACAACCGAAACTACTAACGAGACTTGAAAAATTTATTGTTGATCAAATTCCAGGTTATCTGTTGACACGTGTTGAAGGTAAAATCGGTTCACCGGAAAAGCCATTAAGTGATTTAGGTTTGATATCGTACCGTTCGTATTGGAAGGATGTTCTATTGGAGTATTTATGTGCCGGTACTGGTACACAATTATCAGTCAAAGATATCAGTCAAGAAATGGCCATCCATTCGTACGATATCGTATCAACACTACAAGCTTTAGGTATGATGAAGTACTGGAAAGGTAAACATATTATCTTGAAGAAACAAGACGTGCTGGATGAGTATATTGAGCGTGTCAAGAAACGGGGTAATATGTTGAAAGTCGTCGATCCGACTTGTTTACGTTGGACACCACCACAACTCCAACAACAGATCTGAGCGAATTCCAATTGAAATCGAAATCAATTAGAAGAATCTGAAGACAATCATTTGTTTTGTTTTGTTTTTGTATAAAATCGTGTTCGTTTGAATAAAATTACGGAAATTTAATGGAATTTTTATTGAACTCCTCCCGTTCACCAGAAGAAAGGAGAATTCAAAGAATAATTCCCCGATACAATCAAGAATTTTCCTCAACACAATCGAATATATTCGAAATGAGTCATTCGAGAGTATAACAGTTGTCCTTATAAAGGTAAGTGTTGTGTTTATTTTTAAAAAATAAACGATAATGATGATTGTTTTGGAATTTCTGGATGTGTTAACTGCACGGATTTATTATAGAAACCAATGAACTGTTGAAGAATGTTTGTGTTTTATTATGACAAAGGTTATTAGAACCATTACGGAAACCATCTTTAATAGATCTAAGGCTGACCGTACACTGCCTAAAGCTCCGTTCAGATTACACTGCTACATTTCGACTTGAGCCGGTTTGCGATTTGAAGCAGCTCCTTAAATCTTTTGAGGAGCAATTAGAAATAACTCTTAAAGGCCACATTTGTTTGGCAACGGTGGCAAGATTTCTGTTCAAATTTTTTCAGTACGTCGAGCGTTCAGACTGAATCGAAGTAAACATCTAAAAGTGAATTGGAAAAGGCTTAACAGTTCTACTTTTGTCAAATTTTACAACAACGTGTAACTTTGACAGGCTCGTTTCGGCTTTCATTGCTGCACTCAATCCGGATCTCGATTTGAAGCAGCTCCATTTCGCTAGACGAAGACTCAAACCTGTAACGATGCAAAACCCAGTCTGGTCGGTTTAAGGCTAATTTCCTGCCGGATCTACGCCACATAAAATAAGTCACTCAAGTCCCTTAGTTCCTAAATTTTAGCATAAATCGGTGCCGATTTAAAGTAATTTTATTTTCGAGCAAATAGGTCTTCCTTTGATGGGATTTGAGGCAATGCAACACTCTCGACTTTCCTTAAAATTTAGTCAAAGTATATGTTGAAGCTGGGGGCTAGCAAAAAAAAATACAAGCCCTTCCTAAAATCAACGGTTAGAAAATTGGAAAACGACTTGAAAGAGGTCCAACTTCTCGATGAATTCCAAATATTTCAAACCTTCTGCTGGCCAATTGCGACTAGATTTTCCTAATAAACAGACCGTTTGGGTTTTCATGAAGTCCCTTGAATTCGAGACCCTTCTCAGACCACATACGCTGCCCAAAGCGCCCTTTGAAGGGCAAGTCTTGAAGACTAAATAGAGATTGAAAGATTCTCTCAAAAAGCAGCAGTGATTTATCATAAACGCCTATTTCTTGTTAACGGAAATAAAACCTCTTCCGTTTCGTAATTATTTGTTTTATTTTTAAGAAATTTTCCAATTCATTTAATTGTATGCAAATATCACCAACACGTGTAATACATTGCAATTAATTTACGTATAGGGTAAGCCAAAGAAAATACAATTTATCCCAATTAAGACAATTAATTGCAAATTACATGCCAATTAATTAAATGTAATGATTATGTTGATTTGTTTTTTTTTTTGTTTCGTTTATTATACAATAAACAGTTGTTATAAGGGGAATAACCGAATTAATTTTCGAACGTGTTTCTTTAATTATTTATTTAATTCTGTAATCTTCAGTCGATTTTATAATACGTGTAGTTCCTCAATTATTATTATTATTAATATTATTATTATTATTATTATGAATATGTTTTGTTGACGGGGTCAGAATCTCAGCCTCGATTAATGTTTGCATGTGGTATTTGTTGTACACAAGGGTGAAACAGAGCCCAAGGGTGTGTTATCAAATTCATACAACTCGATAAAATTACATAATTGCATGTCAGGTTTTATTTTCTTTATTGTATACCCATTCCTTTTAAGGCTTTTTCGTGTAATAGGGTTTCTCTTTAACCAAACACTATCATTATTATTATTATTATTATTATTAATCGATTGTTGGACGGCCAGAAATAGCAAATTTCGGTCATCGGTTATAATTAGCCCTTTGGCGTTTTGATTTCGAGCGAAAATAAACTCTTTTGTTCGTCTTGCAAAATATACTACGATGGAACGGAAATGACCGCATTACTTTGTTTTTCGGTCCAAAAGGCTACACAATCTGTGTGTATTTTTGTTGTTTTTGTTGTTGTTATATGTTTTTCAAATGCCGACAAGCAGCAGCACAACAACAGAAACAACATTCAACCGGAAATCGTTACATTACTGCGGCTCGCCGGCATTTCCGTTTGGATCCGGCCGATTCCCCTTCGTCTTCTACTCTTAATTGTTATTATTAATATTTTATTATAAAAGAATTAATAAAATTAATTAAGATAGCCAGACGAGTTAGGATCAACAACACCACCTGTTGTGGTGTTGTTGTTGATTATAGGAATTTTCGAATTAATAAGCCAATTAATTAAACGATTAAGTTGAGATTATTATTCAGAAAAAAATAACACACAAACAGTTCTATAAACGTTCAATTATCGAACACAACCGGATGGATTTCTTTGTAATTATCTGTTGAGTATCCGGCCTGAAATCCACCAAACGAAAACACACTTAGCATACGGAAAAAAAACAAGTGATTTGAATATCTTGTTTAAAAAATTGTCGATAGAAGTGTGTACCTACGTGTGTTCATAGATTATTTTTGGGAAAACATTGAATTCTTCTTATTTGCAGCCAGCCAATGTCTAGACACTTTTGTTGTTGTTGCGCCGTTCTTGTTGTTGATTTCGCCACAATAATAATAATAACAATAAAAGTAATTTATACGGTTTTTGGTGGACCTTTTAATTCATAATTCTATCAATTTGAGTTATGTTAATGGCTCGTATTGCCATTGTGGCTAAAGTTGTCGTTGTTTTCGACTGTCTTTTTTTTTTGCCAAACTCGAAAGGTATTGCTTTAGCCGTGATAAATTTCGGTCGTTTTCTTTTTAGTTGGCTGTGCAGTCCGTCCACACACACATAAAAATTTCAATTTGACTGTTTTAATTATTCGTCAGATAATTATGCAGATTTTCACGAGTTTTTTCCAAGGATGTTGGGATCGCCTTCAGCCGGCTTCCTTTTGTTACCAAACGGAAATACGATGAATTTTTGATTGTAAGTAGTTTTTTCTCTCCCGGAGCATAACTGATTTGAATTATCACGGTTTCATTCATTTAAAAGAAATGGAATTATTGTTTCAACCAACAGTGACTAAGTTGTACTGAAACATTTCTGATGATTCATCAGCAAAGCTCATTACCGAGGATGATAGTGGAGTTGGTAGATTGTGCGAAAATAGCGCCAAGATCTTGGCCTTTTATGGAGAAACATTTCATTTCCGTACTTAAGTTTGTTCATGAGTCATAACGGTACTTTAAGGGAGCCACTTCTTAGCACATGTAACAATTTGAAGTATTTCCACTTGTTTCATGGGCAAAAACTTGCCGCCCTTAGGCTGACAACTGGAAATCTTTTATGACAATTTAACATCTAAAATGCGATTCTTCTTCCATTCTGTTCTTTTGCCACATTTGTCTTCAACCATTCTCTTCAATTCCCAAGTCTTCTTGTACATCTTCTAGTCTAGGCAACAGCTGCCATTTTAGTGAGGGCACCGAACATTATGATCCAGGGCTCATTCGAGTCAGAGTGACCTTTGGAAAGTTTTTGAAAAATTTGAAGGTACGCCGGCAAAAATTGCAAAAGTTATAAACAATTTAGTATGAAAAAATATAGGGGTTTGGTTTTTTGCAAATATCTCGGAAACTATTAAAGATATTCGAAATTTGGAAAAAGATTTTTAAAGAGGAGGAAATTTTGTACCCCCGGAACTCTACCATCAACATTTATAATTTTAATTTTGAGGCGAAAATAGCGCTACAAGCGGGTGATGCGCGTTTCACGCGCGCTGACCAACACGGACTCTTGAACAATAATTTTAACCCCTTAAATAGCAATATTAAGAAATAAAAAAAATCACATAGCTTCTAGACGGTTGAATAAACGAAAATCCATGGAAAAACAATATTTCCTGTAATTATTTTATTGGGTATGCTTTTGTTAATTAACTAATTTTTACAAGTTAAAATTTTAACCTCTTAGATTGTCAATAACAAAGTGGAAAATCAATATTTTTCAATTTTCCCAACCGGGATCTTTTCTAATACCTTTCAAGAATAGCTCCAAGAACTGAAAAAAAAATGAAGTTTTTTATTTTAACAATTATCAGGGTTTTTATGTACATTTCAAACTTGTAAAAATTACTTAATTAACAAAAGCATATCTAATACAATAATAATGCGACAAAAAAAAAATCCATGGATTTTCGTTTATTCAAGTGTCTAGAAGGTATGTGAATTTTTTTGTTTCTTAATATTGCTATTTAATGGGTTAAAATTATTTTTATTGTTCACGAGTCCGTGTCGGTCAGCGCGCACGGAACGCGCGTTACCCGCGCTATTTTCGCCTCAAAATTAAAATTATAAATATTGTTAGTAGAGTTCCGGGGTAGGAAATTTCCTCCTCTTTAAGAATCTTTCTTCAAATTTCGAATATCTTTAATAGTTTCTGAGATATTTGCAAACAAACAACCCCCATTTTTTTTACTAAATTGCTTATAACTTTTGGAATTTCTCTCCAACTGTTGCTCCCTAAAATGCTTCACATCCTCGAATATACTACAATCATTTGGTTGTTTATTAGCCTTAAATTAAGTCTTATAGTAGAGGTTCCTTATCACGATATATGCAGTGAAGCACTAACGAAGTCGATGGAGCTCGCTACTATTCAACAGTGTTTTGTGAACGGCAAGAAGACGAGTTTTTTTGGGGAAACGCTGCCAAAAACTGCTCCAAATTGATTAACAGCATCCGTGAAACATGTCGCTGATTAATCAAGCTTAAGACAGTCGTCATAATAACACTTAATTGATGCTGTCGGAGGCATCAAAATTTCTTGCAACTTACTCAACATTTCAATTCCGTTGGGAGCTCTTTAAGGGCATGATGTGTGATATTTCTCTAGTTGCTAGATTTTTAAAAACACTGTAGTATATTGCAAAAACGTTAATTTCCAACTGGAGCATCTTTCATGATTCATTTGAACCGCCAAAGTATGGTCAAAGACCGGAGGTCGTTGTAAACGATGAGATCAGCCCGATCAACTGATTCAATCACGTTATTTCCAATACAAATCGACACTTGAACAAATAAATAAAATGTGTAGATACTTGTAAAGGACTTTGATCGACAATTCGTATTGCTACACATCCACACAATTCGATTGATAAGATTACCGAATTGTTCCATCGAAAATCAACGCGGTCTATTCATGGATCGTTCGCTTTCATTTCCTGCTCGGATAAATAAATATAATTGAAATCTTTTTGAAAACGACATTTCTTTATTGTTATTTTCTACTGAAATATTGTAAATAATCGTAGTGGTAGTTGGAGAATAGACGAAAAAAATCGTCTCATGAACTGCGGCAGGTTGCTACGATCCCGCGCATGCTTGGCAAATTGCATAGCTGCAGTTGTCCGATACTGCAAAAACTAATATTTGTGCATTTTCAATGAATTTCCTAAATAATCGTTTTTTTCGTCTTCTGTCGCGGCCAACTCAAGAACAGGGGGACAGCCCCCCCCGCCGATAGATGACAATCGATATTGAAAAGGTAAGATGATGATGTTGTTGGAATATTTTCAAATAGAATCAATTAATTCTGGATTCCTGCAATTGTGCAGGAAATTCCGCTTTTTTTTGTGTGTGAGGGGGGCCCAATTTCGATTGTTATTGTTGTTATTGCGCAATATTGCTCCGGGACAAGTGACGGCTGGAAATGGCGTTGTGTACGTACACGAAAAATGGGTTAATTGTCGCGAAATAAACACAATTCGCGATAATCTCGAGAAAAATTAGAAAATAGCGGCGTCGAATCGAATTTATTTATAAATAAATTGTATGATAATAAAGACATGTCGGTTGTATTTATAAATAGTTTTATTTTTTGTTTATATTTAGAAAAATTCTGTGCTGTTACAGGGTCATTTGTACTAAACAACAACACCAACAGTTATTGTTTCAAAACTTTAAATATTATTGAGAAATGTTTAGAAAAAGGTTAGCAGATTGTAACACGATCTTATCTTATCACTTGGCACGTTTTATAATGACATTTCTGAAAACTCTCCACTATCGATTTTCATTGTAAATACACAAATCAACAAAGTAATCCAAAAATTTGAGGGATAGAGAAGGAGATGATAGAGTGCCGGTCCAGTACGGTGACAATAAGAATTCTTATCAGTAGATTATATTACGGAACTTGCTATCATTATTGTGATCTAGATTCCTTAAACTTTTGCGCCTACTACGTTCAAAGGTCGTCGAACAATCGAATGAAATGTGGCTCGAGAAATTTTCCACTGATAAAACGATCACGTTATACTGAACGAAAAATTCGTCCACAGTTTACCGGTTGGGAATAATATTCAGCAAACTGCCTTCTGATTCTGCTGAATCTCAACAAAACCACTCAAAAAAGCTTTGATTCGCAAAATTGTCCCCCTTCTCAAATGTTAAAATATTTGTTAAAAAAAAACAACAGAAAGTGCGTTAAAAGTGAAACTTGTTAGGTTAGAGATGGAGTTCATTTTTTTATTGGTCTATTTTCTTTCTGTCGTTGCCTGAAGGCTCGATTTTTTTGCTGCAGTCGTCTTTCTCTGTGTACTTTTCTAGTGTTTATTTTACACAATTGGCAGAACTGATAGAGAGAGTAGAAGCGACGCCATGGCAACGCCCCCACTCCTTCCTCTCAGCTGTCTGTTAGCGAAGAAGAGTTTGCTCTCACGGGGTCGTGCATTTTCGTTACGCTTCCGAACAAATTTACTACCCGATCGTACCTAGAGAAGTTGCACTTAAAAACAAATATGTTGCCCATTAGAAAACTTTTACTGTTGCCTGATGCGTTGGTTGACAGGAGACTTTGCCCCAAACAAGTTATATGAGACTGGATAAAGTATCTATTGCTATTGGCGAGCCTCAAATGTTCTTTTATCACTGAAAAAGTAAAGATGCATCCAATTATTTTCAAGAGGTCCATGGATTTGTTGTTACTTTTAAAGGAGTCGTTGCAACAAGAAAGGTTAAGCAACAGTGCTTAAACATTCAAAGGTCAACAAACTTTCCCGCACAGCAAACATGATTGAGGCGATTAAGATGCTTTGACACAATGCAGGTATTATTAGAGGAAAATAAGATTTTTCTAATACTTCTTAATAGATACACACACGATGGCAGATATTTTTCTTTTTCCTAAATACAAAACTGGTCTTGTTTCCATAATATAAAAATTCTATTTTTATTTGAAGAAAAACAATGTTCGAATTCATTTCCATGTGGCGTCGTCTCGAATTGACATTGCAACTGACGACCTTGCAGGCGACTTCATTCTTCTCCGCATATCTATCTGTTGTAGGTATATCTATGTAGATGCACAGCCAATGTAAATGTGAGTGAGTGAGTGAGTGAGCGTTTGGCCTGGTGCTATTTATACATTTGCACTTTTTCAGAAGAGACGAGGCCGACGGTCTGGCCAAGGCTACATCCAAATCGCAACCATCTCTTTGTAGGTAGTAGGCAAACGATCGTAACCAACAAAACCAAAAACTACTAATACAAAGGCTAATTACACTAAATCACAATTTAAGATTTAGCACCTTGGCGCTACATCATGCTTTGTTGACCAGTTTCGACCGGTTCAATTACCTAAAAATTACATCAAATCTATTTTGGATGGGGGGCCACCTCCAAATTCGGACATTATTCAAATTGATAGAGAATGTTGTTGCTATGATTAGGAGGCCTACCAACTACCACGGCGGGTTATGGGGCATCTCCAAGAATACGCACCGATTAATATGCATGGGGATTTATTAATAGTGCGATACAGTGCATGACGTTGTTTTTTTTGCTCCTGCTAGCGCGCGCCTGCTCTCTCTCTCTCTGTTCGGCTGTCGAAAAGTTCGTCGACATTTCATGGTAAATCCCGTCTGCGCGGCAAATGTTGACCTTGACTGTCGCCAAGGCTGCGCGCACCATATTACTTAAGTTAACTAAAAATAATAATACTAACAATAATGTGTAGATTTTGCAAAATTTTTGTAGATCGGGACAAATTTCGAAAATTCGGAATTGAATCAAAATGGAAAAGTCTTGTTTTTTTTTTCTATATAGTTGATGTTTTATTTATTAGTTATGTCTGCGATAATTTACGGTAGACGGAACATAATAAATTAAACAAAGATTTTCTACAACAAACAATTTCTCGAAATTAAATCCACAGAAAGGAGAGAATTTGCACACGTTTTATTTTAAAATAAATTGAATAATCACTGATAACGATTGCTTTTATCGTAAATCTTAACAATTTCGCTCTATGCAGAAAAAAACTGTTTACAAAATAACAATAATTTAATTGCGTTTTAATTAAAGTTTTTGTTACGTCTACGAAATGTTTTCTTCATTTTTCTTCCTAATCAGAAGAATTTCAAAAGTGCAACGATAAGGCAATCGGAAAAGAACAACATCTGCATCTTGACGATTTGATAATGGCATTCCTCTTAGTAACAAGTCTATTGTTTCGTTAAATCATTCCATATGTGAGTCATAATGATTCGAGATTAGTCAACAATTTTTGGATTTGATTCCGATGATTCACACACATGTTTTTTTTTTGTCGATTAAAACTCAATTTCCTGCAGTGATTAGAAATCATAGCATAGAGGCGCAGATGTACAGGGTGTCTGGCCGGAAAGTGATCAATCTTGGTGGTCACATTCGATTGTTATTGACCGCCATTTTGAGAAAGCGCTAAAAAGTCTACAGATGCGAATCGGTGCCCAAAACTCACTTCAGTAGGGCCTGCAACGATCCCAAATGCAAGCGCCGAACTTATTTGGTGCTCAATCCCTTTGGAGCCCTACCATTTTGATTGAAACGGCCCTACGTTTGAGACACTTCTTGACATAACCGGAAGCAAGTAGATGCTTTTATATTTGTTAAAATTAAGTTAAAAAAATGCTAATAAAACCGGACTTGGTGAAACTTGTAACAATGGTGGAACGTAATTTAGAAGGAAAAAAAACACAGAACCGTCTTATACAAATGTATTTATGATAAATAGAACTAGTTTCTTGTTTCTTTTCCTAAACAGAAATAACTGGATCAACTCTAAAGATAAAAAAAAAACGACGAATGATTTGAAAGTATGATTTGAGACTATGAAGATCTGAATCTAGTTTTATACGAAAATATTTACACTTCAATGACCAAAAATTAATTATTTTTAATTTGAAAGCCGGAAGTCCATCGTAAATTAGGTAAAGTCACCAAGCGGAAATAAGTATGTGTGTGTTCGTGTGTGTGTGTGCGAGAGAATGGATATGACGTATTAAATATTCAACCAAAAAAAAAGAGACAGATGTATGGAGATTAGATGGTCCCTAAGGCATCAGGCTTTTAGGGCCTGAAATCCTATTAAATCGCATTGTAATAATTTAAGAACATATTATCGTTTAAGTGAATGAAAATGTTTAAACAGTGACTAATAGTGCTTAGATTAGATTCTAGAAATTCTCAAGGTGGTTGGGTATGCATTTGTTTAGTGAAGGTAATTCCAGGTAAACTGATTGTTTTGTCAAAATAATCAGCCGTTTCATGTAACTTGGTTCGTCTAGAGGCGTGGCTTGTGTTTGGTTGCGATGGCAACGAGAAATAAACAGATGAAAGAAACGTTCCCGCGCAACTTCCCAGTGATGTGTCGCGACACGAGACGAATTTATCGATTTGCAGATCAACTTCCATCTGCTGTGCAATAGCGAGCTTAACTCGTCTAGCAGCGCTTGAATTGGTCTGATTTCAGAGCTTTGACAGTTACATTCGCGATATCAGAAACTCGTGTGATTCCACCCTAATTTCTCTTCATTCACTGCTTTTGTAAGCGCCCCAAAACAAGCTGTAGATTGAGTCAATCCGACTGTACGCGGATAGACGCAGTATATTTGCACCAATAAACAACTGACACTTTTCTTCTTCTTATCTGACAAATACGGATTCGTAGAATCGAAAGTCTCTCCAAGATTATGATCTATTGACCGGTAGAGTGGTGCCAGGCGTACTCTAAAAGCCTTGGCAGTTTTTCTACACGTTTCCTCTTTCGAATAATTCTAATTTGAACTATTTTTCTTCATATCAACACAATTCTTTTATGATACGATTATGTTGTCGCGCTAACACCATTCACGTATTGGTATAGTATACAGTGAACTTTTATATACCTCCCCCGCACTTTATCCCCTATCAACATCATCAATCTAGCAAGAGGAGAAAATCCGTCGAATTTTTGGAGGCCAGACGTGTTTTTATAACAAGTCTCTTTCTCAGGTAGCAAGACCATCTGTCCCTTTTGTTGTTGTTGTTGTTATTATTATAATGTGCAGTGGCATAGTTGCCAATTCTTGGAAACTATCTCGATACAGAAATTGTGTTTAAGGATAAAAAAAAACAACGATAAACATTCTGGAAGCCGGCAAAACGTGGCATTTTCTATTTACTCTAATTATTTTGTTCGCTACAATTAGGCGGTGTAGGTGTCATTTATTTTCAAATCTATAGGGTTTTTTCTGGATATTCAAACCAACAAAAAAAACACACACAATTCATTATAAATAATTACAAATAATTTATTTCCTGTTTACACATCAATGTTGAAAATTGTACGTATACCACATCATTATCGTAATGTATACAGCTACGGCGATCTATACAAGTTCCAGTTGTTATCTATTTATCTCCAAATACACGTAAAGTAAGCCTGGATAGAATGCCGGTACTGTATTCACGTTAAATACACAGAGACACAGAGTAATGATAGGGCGTGATCAGTGCACACGTGGACAGGCCATGAAGCGGTTTTGGGAGTTGATGATACGCTTATTTGTCTACTTGTTAAAAGCGACCGTTCCAAATAATTATTTTCAACGAAAATTTATTGCATCTACCTTAGGTCTTGACACAGGTATAAAAGTGGGGTTGAAATTTTTGTGTGGTGTTAAAAATCAAACAATTTCCGGTGGTATTTTTCACACAAAATTTTGGCGCACCAGTGACAAAAGCAGGCATTCGCAATAATTCGGAAAACGTTTGATTTGTAAACGAGTCAATTTGGAATAACTCACTGTCTCCTGTGGACCAGCAAATATAACTACAGAGCGGATCTGAGTAGCTTAGAATAAAAAAAAATTCTCTAGAAGAGCTACAAAAAGCTGCGTTTAGAATTAAATATAGGAAATTTTATTCTATCAAGTTGGCAACTGGGCTGTCATAACTGTCAAAAATGTCCGTTCTCTCAGTGATTTATGTTGGCACCATTGAATCTAGTAATATTTTTAGGGATTTACGCGACATCTGTCAAATCTAGTTCGGTGACTTTTATATGGAAATTTTATGGTTTAGCTGTACACAGCTATGCAAGCGTTCTGCTATACGGTTAACGTGGTACCGTTTCAACTGCGGAAAGTTTTAATCTCACCAATTACAGTTAACTTTAATTGGGAAATAAACACAATTAATTCGTAATGATTTATTTAATTGTAATTAACAAAATTTCAAATATTCCTGATTTAATGGAATGTTGAAGAATGGCAATATAACGCTCATCCAGGAAATGACGAGATTTTTGCTAAAATTAGAGAGCAAAAAAATTTCCATTTTGTTGTTGGTTTCTTTGAGATATTTACCTTTTGCCAAGAAATGGTTGGATAATTTCATGTGTTCGACATGGATGTAATGTCACAAACGGTTTACACAACACTGGGTGGTCCTGAATTTAGAAAATATTGTTACTAAGCCAAAATACCAACAACGAATCGAAACACAATTACCAATTGTGTTAAAGTTGTGAAAATGTCACTGTTTGTGAAATTTTTATTGAATTCCCAATATTCATCCATACGCAGCATACTGCCATCTTGAATTTTAATTAATTTCAGTAGATTAGGAGATTAAATGAGAGCATACCTTGTTTCCGGGCGTTGAAACAAAGAATCGGTACACTGTAACTTTGATTGTAGGCCAAATGGTATTCGAATTGGACCAGAATCTCTCGCTTGGCATCCGTCAAGACTTCACCGATCCTCTTTGTTAAGTATTCACCATTCTGGGCGAAATTTTTGCAAAGCTCTTTGTTAAAGTGAAACACACAAGAAATTCTACCTACCTGGTGCTGATGGTGTTGCCAATTGTCATGTATCCTGTCAGAGATCGCTTTGATCGCTGTGATATTTTCGATAAATACATCACGGCTGAAATCGTTGGGATTATCAGTCTCCATCGCGGCTCTGCAAAAAAAACTCGGATTTAAAAAAAAAACTGATAACTAAAATACAAATATATCGATAAATATTAATAATTTCCGGCATGAGTGGTTACGGATTTTTGGCTGTGTGTGAATTGGAATCAGGTCAAAAATCTCTAATTTGCCTCCTTCACACACAGAAAAATAGCAACTTTCACTATTCCGAATCAATCAAGACTCGGTTTAAATTTCAAATTAATTATACCTACTTAACACAAAACGAATTGGTGTAATTATAAAAGATTTGAGGCCAGGTTCACAATGGCACAATAAGGCGTGGTATTGTAAGAATGTGATTGGTTAGAAATCGACACGCCTTTTTTCTTTTAACCCAACATAATTATAACCCTTTTTTTCTGTGTTCGGATACTGTGTGAAACTGACCTAGACGACGACGACGACATGGTGGTTTTCAGCAATAAATTAATTAAAGTGTTCACCCACAAAACATTTGAAAAAAAAACAAAGAAACCGATTTAAGTAGAAACCTTGGTTTAATCGAAACGTATATAAAAATAAATAAATAGAAAGAATTTCAGCCATCTCTTTTTTGTGTTGTATTTCTATCTTTTTCTTTATATTTGTAATTATAGAATAGTCGACATTTTAGCGAACTATTTATCTTATCAATTTTTATCAGGCACATTGACCTTCAGTGTGCATGATGCACGATTAATATTTATTTACAACAAATCCATTTTGTAAATCTGTTAAAAATTCCAATTTTCGGTTGTTTTGGTTAGATATGATAACGGTTCTTTTGACAATAACAATCGAAAAAATCAGAGACGTACCAAATCTGGGACGCCAAAGTCAAGGTCTTTTAGGCGCTGAAGTAATCGACGACAAAAGCAACCGAGAACAATCTTCAATATTTCCCAGATGTGGAACGTTCTGTACATTCCTACGCCTACTTTATAACGACAAATGCAAGACAAGTTGAAGCGTAAGATGAATCTGTCAGTAAGCTACAAGTCATAACTAAGGAGCGGATATTCTAAGCTACCGATGTGCATGTAATTCAACTGAACACGTAACTTGTAGAGGATTTGATGATAAACGAGAGAAAGAGAGTCGCCATTTTGTTCTTGATCGCAGATGCTTTTCATACAGATAAATTGAGTGAAACGCACTATAGTTAGCGGTCCAACATGGAAGCTTATAAAAATGAACAGTTGATAGAGATTAATCAGCATTTCTGTAAGAAAAAAGCTCTACAGCAGGGGCTAAAATAACTATCGAAAAACCGGCGCCATATGATTGCTACGCCACTGGCGCTTTTGGAAACTTGTAAGTCATAGTAGGTCATTTTTTCCTCTGTTTCGTGCAAATAAATTCAAAAATAGACTAAATGCCTCGTAAAATAAAGATAACTGATTTTATTTAGAAATATGTTAAGACGTGTAGGCGTAATATCCCTGTTTTGGAATGCAATATACCACTCACACAATCACTATACCAATAAATCTATATACCGAATGGTTCTTCAATTGCAAGACATCGCCAACTAGATGTATATACAGCACATAAGGCTTGAGAATTGAAACAAAATAAAGACCAAAAAAAAAACAAAGAGTTGCGTTATCTCACTTCCACTAATTAAGAAACTAATTAACGCTTACCTTGTCCGGAATTTTACCAAATCGAATGGAATTACCGGTAGATGCCCCATAAATTGCAATAAAAACTTGTTGCAAATGAATCATTCACCGTCTTTGTTTGACCAAAACTGCATTTTTGTCTAGACTACGGGGGCGGTTGGGTTCATGGATTTTTCTCTTTTATTATTATTATTGCTATTAATTTTATTATTATTTCTCTACCTTCCAATCTATCGACTCTCACATAACAACAAAGCGAAAACAACAGAAAAAAATTGTATGAATTTGTTGAAAAAGCACACCCGACCAAAAACAAAACAATTGCATTCCAAGAAATTTCTAACGATTCTGTGATGTTGCAACGCACATTCTTTTACGTTTTTTTTGAGTATCAAATCAAAAATAACTATGAAATGTAGAGTTTAAGCGGAAGGAAGTGCAATTGTTGTGTGTGTGGGCAGTTTAAGGGTTGTAATGGGCGATCTAGTAGGCGCCGTGACGTACGCAATGACGCCTACTTGATTAACAACAAATTACAAATAATAAGGGTTGATTTGATAAGACAACAACAACAAAAATTATACAATTCGATACGGTTTCTTGGAAATTATAAAGAACCAGTTCATACGATCATAATGATAATGATGATGATGATGATGATAAGCGTAATTAATGGAAATCCACCATTTTATAAAACAATTTTAATTAAACAAAACTAATGAATCATATTGTTTGTATTTCGTAATAAAAACGATTTTTTTTTTGGTTTATTGATAAAACGAAACACGTCACAATTTTGCGTCTTTATTTTTTTTCATTTATTACACCGTTGCATATTTCTTAGAATTGATGATTCGCCAAAATACGAAATCACGTGTGCCATGCATGGCCCCTCTCTCTCTCTCTCTACAAACAATTCTAATCACTATTTTTAAAAAGACATGGCAATTATTGTTTATTCGTTTAGGAAATTCTTGGGATGCCCGCTTGATAATTTCTAGACGTTTTTCACCACCACCACCACCACCACCGTCTACAATCTCTCGCTCTCTCTCCTTCTCTGTCTGTTTTCCCCTTGACGCGTCTCCTGCCCCAACATGCTGCATGATGTTGCTCTACCTACCCACCACCACCCATCGACAAAAGACATTCGGTTGAGATGGCAACCGTTGCTAAGGTCTGCTACCTACGGGTGTGGTGGTGGTGGTGGTGGTAGTGGTGGTGGTAATTCTGATCGTGTCCTGTCATGTCGATCGGACAAACTGCCGGCAACTGTCTACATCGTTTCGTATGAATTAAATAAAGATAACAATAGTATTGTCGGTTGGTTCATTTATATTTTCTATACACACACACACACACAGATAACAGATATACATACACATGCACATATACACACAAGGATAGACTATAGTTTATGTAGCTGGCATTAGGTAGACATGTGCTGCTCGTTTGTTTCTTCCCCCATTTCGTCGTCAGTGTTCACGGTCGCAGGAAGACTTTGTGGTGTTTTCTGGTAGAGTGTTGTCTGGCCGTCTATAGAAAAATGTTCGGTTTTAATTTAACGAAAGGAAGTTTGGACGATAATAGCGCGCTGATTGACGCGATAAGTGCTCGGTTTTGTTTCTAGAATTTCTACCCGAAATAAAGTGGAATGTTTAGTGCGTGATATTCTACTAGAAAATCGTGTACCTGCGACAGGTAACAAAAACCAGTCCATCCGTGATGTAGTCAAATCCTCAACAATAATAATCGTTTGGTTTTGGTAGATTTTTGCAGCTGCTTTTCGGTGGGGCGGGGTGAAAACCGTTTGGGGGGGTGCATACGATTTAAAATTGTTGCTGTGTGTATAAATTGGACTTTTATAGTTTGGCCCCCCTCTATTGTTGAAGAATTATGCACAATCATACAAAAATGGTGGTAGGTTCTTTTGGTGATTTTCAGTGCACGTGCACTAATCGATTTTTATACCATATTCTAGAGTGTTTATTATTACCATTACCACCACCACCACCACTATCCATGATCATTTCGCGTATAGAGTTGAGAGTCTTCCTCTTCCGGTTGCATGTCCGTGCCTGCGCCGTGGCCTTCCCCAACCCTGTCTAGACTGGGGTGTCTACGTCACACAATTACTATCCATCTTTGGAGCGTAATGGCTGCCGTTTTTCACAAAACTTCATTCATAACCAGTTTAGTTTAGATGTGAATTTCTACCCGAAAAATCGTGACTTTTTCTATTTACAATTAGTGAACAAAAAAACCAAGTGTACTAGTGGAAAAATTCAATTATTTTTTTTATGGATGGAAGATACGAAGAATACAGAAACAAGACAACAAAGTGTGTCCCTATGGTATTTGTATTTGAATTGAATGTGAGATTGGTTTTTTTCGCTGCTTCATCACCAAAATTACGTAACACTTTTTCTTGTAATTTTTTATTTGAAAATTTCTAATTTTATATCAGAGAGTGCTTAGAAAAAACAAATGACTCAGTTTTTGTACAGTCATTTTTTAAATAATCGACAAATTCCTCGATTGACGTCATCTTTATTAACAAACCAATACGAGAATTTCTATCAAAAAATCATAGTAGGCTGTACATTAATTTTGACAGTAATCAACCTACTTGATTGTAGACTTTTCAAATTCCGAACAGTATCGAAATAGTATAGTAGGCTGTGAGTTTGTTAGTGTGGAAGGTCAGGAATTTTACCAAATCACAAGGTATGTGTGTGCCATATTTACTTAAAAATTATTAACAAAATTACTGGATTTAAGCCAATTATGACGCTGAATTCCACCAAAACAAATGATTTAATTTTAAATTATTTAATTTCGATTTTATATACCAACTGAACAAACAAAAAATCCCCATTTTTTTGCGATTTCACAGCCACCTGTTGCCATTGTTTTCCCCCCTACTGTTCAGTAATTCGTTAGCATCTTTAATCCGGTAATAATAGGCCCGGATTTTTGATTACTGTGGGAAAACTTGTGCGTCATTGATAAGATTGCCTTGAATGGGTTTTTATCTAGAATTTCTCATATTATCAATAATGCGTCATCAGATTTTCCTTGAATTTTCCTGTTATCAAGCGGGGATTTACACGTGTTTTTTTTTTAATAAGGTTATGATAATAACATTAAAATTGTTGATTGTTTACAACCATATTTGTCAGGAAATAAAATTAGAGGAGATAAAGAAGAGGATGAGGAAATATTTTACGAACAATACTACTAGCTGGTGTGATTGATGCTTGTTATATTGTTTAAAAAAAAAATTGCAATCTTATTGTTGTAAAATTTATTGTTAACACTGAACTTTGGACTTTTTTTTTGTGTGTTAAACGAAGAAATAGGATGCACTGGATTTATTATAAAATTAAACAAAGGTCTTTTCGTGATAGGGCGAGTATTGACGTTTTGTGGGGTTGTGTGGTTCGAAAAAATGCTTCATCATGTTTTTTTTAAGCATGGAAAATTTCTCATCACTCGATTACCTACCCGCCTGCCCTCTTCTTCTTAATTCGCCTTATAAACAACAACAAAAAAAGAGTAAACAATGTTGCAAACAAAAGAAGATCGTGGAATGCCGATAAATAACAAATGCCGACGTCCTTGTGACGACCTTGGCTCACTTGATATCCATTTTAACCAGTATCACACACACATATATATAAATATATAAAAAAAACCGCCTTAGCAACACTATACTTACTCTATAGTTGTTCTCTCCAGCAGTAAACAGCAGCAGCAACAGTAAATGGGGGCGTAATGACGTCATCTATATCTGGGTTTTTCTGTCCCCAATCGTGTCTTTGTTGTTGTTGTTGTTGTCCCCCTTAAGATTATAATCAATTATCCAAAAAAAGAGAAGGCGCTATTTTTAGACTATCTCATATGGTGATTTTAGTGATGATAATTGGAATAATTAAGAGTAGGCTTTGAAATTTTTGACAGATTCATGGATGACTCGAATTATTTATTTATTTTAATTCGAAATATTAATAATTTATGAATAAAAAAAATCCGGATGTGACGTTCATATTAAATTGTAAGTGTGAGTGTGTGTTGTTAGTTAATTTCCGCTTTTTTCCATAGCCTTCCCTCAATCGTTTTTTTTTTTGTGATTATTATTGTTATTTTCAAGAAACGATTTTCCGGTGAGAAATCTCATTTTTGATCTAATTAAAACGTAAAAATCGTGTGAAATCGGCTTGATGATTGTGTTTAGATTTTCATAAATGTTGATGATAAAACAGCTGATCTGAGAGTGCGTGTGTGTGTGAGGATTACTGATAAGAAACCAATTTCGGTCAATGATCGATCCCAAGTTCATTCCATCATCATCATCATCATCAATTATGAGAAATTTATCGAAAATTTCCTCGTTTTAAAATTTTTCGCTTGGCAACAGAAAGTAAACCGTGTGTATTACTTAATTTTACCTTCAAATTTTTTTTTAATAAACTTTCATGGTCTAGCAATTTATTCAAATATAGCAGCGACTTTTATAATTATAATAATTTATAACTTTTCGAAAAATTTTTCTATTGTTTTGTTTTGGTATTTAGATGAGCGGGTGTGGTGTGTGTTGCGACGAGATATGGGATAAATATCGACGTCGTTATAGTTGGCGGCGACGACGACGACGACGTCGACGTCTCTGCCGTTAAGTTAGGTTAAGGACCCAGACAGGCCGGTTTCACACGCAACGAAACATTAAAGTCGCCATCCGCCAGTCAGTCAGTCATATCTAGTCGGCCGAGAGAGAGCTTATAAAACCGGCCGTACCGACGAGTCAGTCAGTCAGTCACACAGATAAACACATACATGAAATACTGGTAGATGATTGGTTGGAATTGTGTATTGGGTTTTCCCCACTAATAGAACTACACACACACACATATGTATATACACAAACACATAGCCGGCTTGATTCTCGCGATTCTAGCGTGGTCAGTTTTCGTTGGAATGCGGTGTTGTTTAGGTGGTTTCGCGTTTGTTTTTTTTCCTCTCAAATTTTTTTTTGGTGTTAAATTTTATTATAAATCAATTTTATTATTATTTTTATTTGAAATAATTGTGTTATTGTTTATTTATTTTGAATGTTTATAGTTCGTTTTTTTTTTTTGCAAATAAATTGACCCAATTCCAATTGAGGTTAGTTGATGGAAATACTTGGCATTCTGCTACTGTTGCTGCAGGGAGTTCCGGTAGTGTTGCTGCTGTGTTTGTGTGTGGTTCGTCCGCAAGAATTTTCAGATTAATTAAGAATTAAATTAATTAATTTAATGGAATTCGTGATTGATTTGTGTTTGGAAATTTGTGGAATTACACTTTGAAGAAAAAAAAATTTGAAATGTTTCAAGGTTCCCAGACATTTAGTGTGACGTCAAGAAACCTTGGACTCGTTTCGAAAAGTACAGGAGAAGCAGTAGCTGGCGACGACGATTGTGTGTTGTCTGTGTGTGCAAAAAAAACCGGTCTTTCAATGGTTTTATATGAGGACCTCTCAAAATTTGCAGTAAATTTCGCAATTTTTAAAATAAGTGTTTGTTGTTTACAGATCGTTGTTATTATGGTGTGGTCTGTATTGTTATTATTATTGATGATGATGGTAATATTCTGGAGTTTTGTGCCTGTTGCTACGCGTGCTGCCTCGGTGCCTGGACTTGTATTTTTTTGAAAGTCAGGTACCAGAAGTAGCGCGCGCAGCGGCCGGTTTTGTTACTACAACTTTAACAATAATAATAATGAAAATTAATCCGAAGAATAAGAAGAAATTAGTGTGAAACTAGCTTTAATTAATAGAGGCTGCTGTCACATGTCTATTGTACTTCATCAGGTGCTCTGGTGTGTTTAGACTCCCGACACCTGTTGGAGTGCACTAATTATGTGGCTATTTTACAACAATTCCTCAGCATTATTGGCCTCTAGTTGATTGCAAGTACCGCTTCGCATGTTTTTTTGTATGAAAACTAGCCTTGTGGTGGTATACTCAAGAATTTTTATAATTGTGTAGATTGTTTTTTGTATTGTTAATAGAGCATAACAGATACGTTATGGGTTTATAACAATTCTGTATTATATTGAAGAAATAAATGAGTTTTATTGAGAAATGATCTTCAATTGTTACAAAAATCCATCCCTGTTCCTTGCACAAAGTTGAGTCATGTTGTGAAAGTTCATTTACCAATTAATAAAACAAAAATTAAACTGAATTATTGAGTACCATCAGGTACCACTCTCTTTTAAAGCCCACCCACTTCTAACACTTGAACGAGTACCAATCGAGACTAGAATCCGCCCATAATCACACAAATATGGGATAACGGAAAACACGCCCATGGTGTTTTTTTTCTTTCTAATTACGTGTAAAGAGATAATCAGAATTACACCACTCACCATTTCGAATGAGTCACAGAAATTCCATGGAAATTGGACGATTTTTGAACTTTGTAGTTTGGAATGATCCCAGAATTTCTATGGAAATCCCAATTGTGCCATCTACGCAGATTTGAGGTTATGACCGATTGAGGTTAGATCACAAATACAGGAAACTGTAATCCACGACTATTATAGGACGATTTTCAACAATTATAACCATCGATAATACTTGTAGATATTGTTATTTCTCGTTTTTAATCATCGGTAATTATCAAATTATTTGTTAATAATTGTTTTTTGTTATTATCGCTAATGGTGTAGTGGCGCCATCTATTTTCTGAAATCACAACGATTCTGACATTGTCATTTTTTTGGTACAACAAAATTACGTTTTTCTAATCATTTCTAATATTAAAAAAATGGGGCTGTAATCAGATCAACGCAATAATGCACAAAATCACGTTCTATTGTTTAATAATTCTCACAATATTTAACAAAACGTAAGTGATTAATGTTCTTCAAACCGAATTATTGGTTATTTGTTTTTGTAGTTACTCAAATGTCGATTTAACAATAGAAAAACCAGAACCCACACCTTTCCAAGATTGGGATTATTTAGTTTACAGTCAACGTTGGCCTATTACAGCATGTCTGGATTGGGAGGAGCGCAATAAAAACAACAAATGCAACTTGCCAATGGACGCCGATATTTGGACGGTGCACGGTGTATGGCCGACGAAAATCGGCAAGAATGGTCCGTTCTTTTGCGATTCAGCATTACATTTTGATATGTCACAAATTGAACCGATCCTGAACGATTTGGAATTGTACTGGACGAATATTGAAGGTAATACGAAATTGAATTCGTTTTGGAAACACGAATGGGACAAACATGGTACGTGCGCGTCGACACTGCCCCAATTGGATAGTGTGACGAATTTCTTTGAACGCGGCCTACTGTGGAATCAGAAGTACAAATTAACGGATATCCTATCGATGAATCGGATCGTACCGAATAGTTCGAATGCAGCCGGCTATACGGTTGAGGATATTTTCGATGGGGTACGCGGTGTTGTCGGGAAGAATCCCAATATTCAGTGTGTTGTTGATGGGAGAACGAAGCGTTCGTTGATCAGTGAGATACGTATTTGTTTTAATAAAGATTTAGATTTAATTGATTGTAATGTAACGAATGCTGATGTTGATCTGTTTAATGATAAGGATGGTGTTTTGACGAATTGTAAATTGAATCAACCGATCATGTATTATGCCACAGTTCCTAGCCACTACAGGGGACCTGAATTTTTCGATTTCATCGATTATGATAGCAGCAGTGAGGCTGATAGTCGAGAGGAATGTTTAGAGAATTACCGTTACGAAGAGTACTTATTGAATTTCTACAATTCACTCAAATTTCTAATCTGGTTCACATTATAAACCAGAAATTAATTAATTAATTAATTTGTTGTTAAACAATTAGGGTCAATTTTGTTGGTAGTTTAGTCACTAATCAATGGGAATAAATCAATTGTAAATTCAATTAATTTCAAATAAATTCTAAAGGCTCTCTTTAGGAAACATTTATTCACGTTTTGACTGTAAATATTTACATTTCTAATTGTTTTCTTCGTTTAAATTACAATAGTTTAAATAATAATCTCGGTATTGCCCAATTCCTCATCGCTTGGCAATTCGATTTTGCTTGGATCAATGAAATTCGGATCAACCAACGGCAGATTGTTCTGTTCGCGTCTTCGTAACTCCAAGAAAGCCTCCCTTTGTGCCCAATCTCGCAAATGATAATCGGGTATGTACGCCAAATACAAACCACCTATTACCAGACATAATGTGACCGATACGAACATAATAGAGTGCATGGCATTACGATCGTCCTCCTTTGATGCCGTCTCCCAACCGTACGACACCCAATTTTGGTCGGTTTTATTTGTTTGCGTCAATTGTGGTGTACGTTCAACGGCCGTTTGATTTGTTACCGTAGCGGTGTCGTTTGTCTTCCTGGTGGTGGACACATAACGGCGATTTATCGATGTTGATGTGAGCAGGCGACGTGACAACAGCCGTTGGAATATTGTTAATTGGGACATTATTTCAACACTGTTTTTTTTCTGTAATTTTTAACGTAAAAAAGTTAGGTTAGGTGCACTGTTATGTCATTCGTTGAGAGCTGCTATTAGCGAAGCGCTGTTGTCAAATGTTGCGCAAGTTTCATTAGGTGTGAATCAAACAGTATTCTGATTTAAACAATTTGTAGATATACAGAAAGTTTGTACAATTTGGCATCATCGCGTGTTTCTACTAGTAACTTTACTGCAATTAACGAAAATATCCCTAAATGATGGCGGTATATTTGAATTTCTCTATCTACGTAATTTATGAAAAACGATTGAAATTAAAATCAACAATTTAATTTATCAACATTTATAAACATTTTATAAAACATTTATTTACATTAAATCACTTTCATAGAAATAAATTAACCATCAACTGCGTTCCCATTCTGAACTATTTAGAGCGTGTACCGCGATCGATTCGGGTCCGTAACGTCGTTTCGCCTCATTAATAAACGCGTACTCCATACGTGAGACCAGTTTATCGAAAAACATTGTGGCAATGTGATTGTAAAGATTCGATTTAAAACCGAAATTTATCTGAAAATCGATAATACAACTTTGTGGATTACTATATAAACCCCGACTAAATCGCCATCGTGTCTCTAAATTTGTAAACAATCTACCATCCGAACAGATGGCTTTCACCAATTTCGGTTCAACTAATGTCACCGTCGATGTGTATTGTTCGGTGATCGGTGGGAAGCCAATGTGTAATTTCGCCTTTAAATGGCCCGGTTTCGATGCGATTATCGTCGATTTCGTACAGAACGGTACAAATTTATTGTAATTCCTTACATCAGAGACAACTGTGAACATTTGTTGTTGAGAGAATCTAGAAAAAATCGTAGAATTTATCAAGAATTTTTCAAATAAATTGAATATTATTTGAAATGTGATACCCGACTAGTTTCCTTGCAAAATACTCTTTTCTCACCATAATTTTGTTAGAAAAACGGATAAATCCACAATTTCGTAATAATTTGACGACATAATAAATTTAGTGGTGCATTTTGTCAAATTGTTTTGAAAATTTGCGATTTTTCGCAATTAAATTTGGTTATGTTACTGGATCCAATTTTTAACAAAATTTGTAACCATGGTGTATAGTGTAAAATGTTTGCGCATGCGTTTTAAAGCGTGCAACCGCCTAATGTTGCCAAATTTCAAATAAACTACACAATTATTAAAGCTTTATTAAATGCTAAAGCAAGTACAGCTGAAAATTAATATAAAATTCAATTTTTGATGTGCTATTTGAAGAATTTATGGTAATTGCAATAAGACACTAATTACAGTTAAATATTACAGATGAAGTGGCAACGTCGATGTACGTTTTATGGTGTGTATAGTAACTAATTGTTATTCTTAGTGATTTTCGTTTTTTTCTATTGCCACCACGAAGATTTTTTTTCGTATTGAATTTTCATTATAGAAGCATTTTTAATTAATTGTTCGATCACTCAATGATTATATAATTGTAAATTGATGCATTTCGACGTTTTTTTTCCGATATTTATTATAAATCTTACGTATTTTTGTGGTATTTTGAAATTAGCGCTCGCTCAGTGCTGCCAATTTCTAGTGACATTAAAATTTTCAACTTTGACATGCCGACAAGCTGATTATCACCTACATTTTTTTTTTAATCAAATTATTAAGAAAAAAACTTGTGAACTATTTTATAAAACGTTGAGAATTCAAAGAGAATTTAGCGAGAATGTCGGAAGTTGTAGCAGCATTATTGGAGATGGGTTTCAGTAAAGAGAAAGCGTAAGTTTGAAGTTGTCGCTATTTTGCAATTAACTTTCAGTTGTTTTTTTCTTTTTTTTGATAGGGAATTGGCGATCATCCGGTCGGGCAGTAATGAACTTCCTACTGTGATGGACTGGATGTTTGCCCACGAAGCCGAATTAGATGCCGAACTTGCCGCACAACAACATCAACAACAAACCGGTGATACCAAACAAGACCAAAGTGATAACAAAAAAGAGGAAGCAACAACTGAACAACAACAACCACCGGAAGAATTACAACAACAACAACAACAACAAGAACAATCACCGGAAGAGAATCAAGTTGTTAGATCGTTTAAATGCGATGATTGTGGTAAATTATTTAACGATCAAACTGAAGCTGAATTCCATGCTACCAAATCCGGTAATTACCACAAAAATTATTAGATTAATCCGAAAATTAGTAATTTTTATCAAATCACAGGCCATCAGAATTTCTCTGAATCCACTGAAGAGAAGAAACCGTTATCTGAGGAAGAAAAACGTGAACAACTGGCAAAAATCGAAGCGAAATTGAAACAACGCCGTTTAGAGCGCGAGAAACGCGAAGAACAGGAGGCTTTAGAGAAGGAACGTAACCGGATCCGTTCCGGTAAAGAAATGCTCGAAGCTAAGAAGAAGTTAGACGAATTGGAGATGAAGAAGATTGTCGAACAACGGAAACGGGAAAAGGAGGAGGAACGATTGGCGCGACAACGTGTACGCGAACAGATCGAACAAGATAAATTGGCAAGAAAGGCGAAATTTGGCGGCGATGCTGCATCGGCGTCATCATCAACAGCAACAACAACAACAACAACAGCGTCTCCATCAACAGTACAACAGTCACCAGTACAGATGACAACGAAACCACCACAGAACTACTCGGAAGTTGTACTACAAATACGTTTAACTAATGGTAGTTGTTTGGTGCATACGTTCGGTGCTAAAGAACCATTATCGGCGGTACGTGTGTATGTTGAAATGAACCGGAATGACGGCGATGGGCCGTTTAGTTTGATGACAACGTTCCCTAGGAAAGTCTTCGGGCCGGAGGATTATGATGTGCCGTTAGAATTGTTGGGGCTAGCACCTAGGGCTACTTTAATTGTTGCTAAAATATAATTTTTGTAATATAAGCTTATAATAAAAACATAACAGCTTGATGAGCTATTACGTAACTTATTGCTTTTCTTATAATATATAGTTATGATTAAACAAATAAATCAAGTAATCGGTTTTTCTTTAAATTTGCGCCTGCATGTAGACAACCAGCAATACGCGCGCCGGGGCGAGTCCGCATCAACGTCGCCGTTGCGCACCGTTTGTCTGATTCATATTTGTTTGATCACAATATCTCTGCTGGTAGCCGAATATCCGCTTCAGTTCGTTATAAGCGGACGATGTGTTGAATCTTTAGTGTTTCTGTGTCTGTGTGTGTGTGTGCATAAAATTGGTGTATATTTAATAAAAATCTGATTGTTTGTCGGTGTTGTATTGAAGAAAAACAATTGCATGTGAGTATTGTCACGAAAAATCGATTAGCGTTGGGGCTAACAACCCTCGCGAAAAACAGTGCGGCGTATTATCGAAAAACCACCCACGCCGGGGCCTTTCACCCTTCACATTCGCAACAACAACGAAAATTCAACCATAATCCGAATTGTATATCGGCGATAAAAGCGTCTGTTTTTCGTTGAAATAAACGTAAAAATTCTTAGCCTCTGGAGATGACAAAAGAGGAGTTATTAATAACTCGCCCTCTAGATATAGCCGCATTATATACAATATATGTATACAAACGCACACATATTCATTTATTCGTATAGAAGTTGTTAATATTTTGGGCAGATTCTGATCGTTTAATTAATGCAAAGTAACGTCGAAGATCGTCTAATCCGGAAATCCTTTTGTTTATTTTTTCCATGGATGTTTCGATTATTTCTAATGATTGTGTTTCAGTTAACGGCAGATGTTGTTCTGGAGTTTAATTTTTTTTCTGTGAAGAATTCACCACCTGCTCGTCGAGATTGTATTCTGGTGGACAACAGAACCATTTCTTTCTATAATTTCAAACATCTGCCAGGTGTGGTTTTACGAAATTTCGGTGGGTTCTCTTATTAACATTCTAATCATTTCGATTATTTTCCAAATCTAACGAATTTATTGTATTAATTCCCTATCTATTTTGAGAGATTATTCAAAAATGTTACAACAAAAGGTCATGATCGTATTAATTAAACGATAAATATTGCTAATTTTTCTGTTTAATAACTTTGTCGTTTTGTCATATTCGATTCATGTGTGTGATTGGGTGGAGTTTCTGTAGTTGGCTAGAATGAAGTTCTAAAGTTCTGGAATACGTGAAACTTCTCCGGTGTGGATACAGGATGTTCCACTTAAGAATCCTCTCACACTTTATTCGTGTTAATAACAGGATAGAATCAAATTTGAAGCGTACTTGTGTAAGCACCTTTATTGTTTTTAAGGGTTCTTGTTCTGGAATATCCCAAATTGTACGCTTTGTCAGAACTCAAAAAATCTCTTAGAAATTAAAAAAGCATGTCCGAGTGAAGCTGTCTCGACAGAAATCAGCCTTTTCTAATCTCACGTCAAAGTCTGCCTTTAAAGAATGTCGTTTTTAGAGAATCTACCGCGACTGAAACCACCTGAAAACCTTGTCAAATGCTCACTTGTGGTGATTTCCGTTCCATGACAAATTACCAAGAGCTGCGGGAAAAGGGGGAGTAATCCCAAAAGGTTCTGCCAGCCGCTCACTCAACATATCCTAATTTTTTTGTTAAAATACTACAGTAAAAACGTCTTTTTTCCATCTTCAGAAAAATGTGAGCAAAAGACTTCTTTTCACAGTGCTCTAGTCCAGAATATCCTTTGCTGTTGTTTCTTTTTTCAATTATTCTTTCAATAAACATGCCCACTAATTCTTTTTTTATAGTTTTTTACGTTGTTTTTGGACTAAATTAAGGAATTCAAGCATTGAAGCATTCTTTAGACTTTACGCTTTTTACTTCTGCCTTTTGTCATTGTCCAGAAAAAGTCTAGGTGTGAACAGTCAGCCTTTTGCTTTATCCAGGATCGGATCTAGAAACTTTCTGTCCCAAGGCAAATTGATTTTTTGTACCCCTTAACGCTTTAATTTCGTATCTTGAAACAGAAACTCACGCCAAAATGTTGTGTGTGGTGAGCCTAATTATTGAAGAAAAAAGAGTTTCAGCTTTTTAGTTGTAGATAACCGTGAGATTACTTAAGCGTGGCTTATCTTCCGCTTTTAGATACCTGCTCAGCATCTTAAAGCAATCGAAACTTTCGTTTTGAGTTATCTGATTTCGATTTTTCAAGTCGGTATTTAACGAAATAAGTCGTCATAGAATACATTGAACTCTATCTAAGGGAGAGCTGTATTGCAGTTTCAGACGGAAGATAAACCGGCCCTTAACGAATTATTAACGAACATAATTATTTTGGAGTCACTCTAAAATTAATTAATACATTATTAGGTGATGTCGTCATATGTTGGTTGTCATTAAAGAATTATTGATCATACGAATATTACGAGAATTGGGAGTTGAACATGTTGTTTAGAAGTGTGGCCAGTCAATAACCCTTCCCTGATTCTATTCATTGTGTTTCTACTGTAATTATTCCAATTTTGTTGGAAGTAAAAAAACACGTACGTGATCGAAATTTTTGTGAAATAAAACTGTACTTTTATTAAAACGAGATACTGTACATCGCCTAAATGTTTATTGATCTTGCATTAAAATACTCGCCGGCAAAATAGAAATTTAACTCTAACCTAAAAAGAACCTACATCCATTCCTCAATGTACACGTGATGTCTAGAAAATCGTGTAAATCAATGCCGTGTCAAACGATAGGGAGAGGCTGGTATTGTGGCCATCGTGAAACTCGCTGGTATTTTTCCCGTCTGTGCAACCATCTGCCATGGAATGCTTTAGTTGGTGGATGCTTCTGTGTAGAAAAAGCGTATGAATAACGTTGTAAAAAAATTTTCTTTTGAAGACTTTTTCTGAAAACAACGTGGCCACTGTAGCAGCCTCTTCCCTACATAAATGCTTTACAGTATTCAAAAATACAATATAAATATAATTTCAGTTTAGAAACCAAGCAAAGTGAATCCGTGTTAATCAAGACATCGGTATTGATAAGCGTTGAGGCATGAAATCAATGAAATCCGCCCCTGGTTAAGCGCTGATTTTTTTATGTAAACCCGGTTTTAGGTACAAATCAAAAGTATCAATGATAGCAGAAAGAATTGTGTAGACATATATAAAATCGATAATTTGTATAACTACACGGTGGATGTAATGATTGAAACGAGGACAATTAAGCGGCACATCAATATTAATTTAACTACCGACACGATGATATATAAACAATTAATATTAATGCAGGCATGAACCAACTGACATAAATAACATAATTTCACTTTAATTTCCCATAAGCGTAATAAATAAAAAAAGCATAATTATTCCGCTGCCTAGTTATGATTATCATTTCTAGCTATTGAAACGTTCTAAACTTATTTCTCAGGAAAAATTGTTGATTAGATCAAAATTCACGTACAATAGCAATAATTTGCTACTGACAGACAGACTTTAATGGCTTTCTGTAAAAATGGGTGTGCAGTTATTTTATGAAATATTTCAAAATATTATTGAAATTCTTTATTGTTAATAAGAGACGATTAGTATCATCGTCACGCATACCTACACATCCACCGTAGATACCTATTTTATCATTGATAATATTTAATAATTCATAATGCCTTATCAATGATGATATTTGATTGTCAATTAGATAATTGTTTATAATAAAATGTTATTGTAATAAATTGCAATACATTTTTTTAAATTATTTATTAAATTAGACTCTTCCGGTTGTTGTCGGTTTCGATGATAATAATTTTATCTATTTGTTATCAATATTAGTTCCGTTTCACACACAGTAGCGGCAGACGAAACAAGTACATGGGGAAATCTCTTTATCTCCCCCTTTTCGTCTCTATCATCTACAGTAACGCCTTCATACATTGTAACATTTTTGACGCACAAATTTTTGCTTCATTTGTTAGCAAGCTCAGCAATTCTAAGGCTTCTAAGCAAAAGTTACGCTAGCCAAAACCAAAGGGCTACTGTAAATCGAGATCTTGTAGGTCTTCCATTATATCCTCCCAACATAACAGATCACCCGAAAGATGCAAGTCGACAGTTTTTTGGGATTGAAAAAAATATCCAAAAAAGCGCTTTACAACTTTGTCCAAAGCTCTATTGTTGTGATTATCACAACATAAAAAATGCAGCTTTTGAAGAGTTACCAAAAGAATCTTGATACCCAATTGAAACGACTCAACTTTTAAAGCCTACTTTGCCTCTTATAACTGCGTCAATTTTGTTTGCTTTCGACGTCCGAGTCGAGTTGTTTAAAATAAAATAAATCCAGTATAGAATACTGTTGTTGCCCCTATGTTATTCCACACCCTCCATCTATCCACCCCTCGTTCATCTATTTCCTGTTCCATTTTTAGTCTACATTCATAATAACATTTGTTTGTTCTTCAATTTTTCAGATTGTTCTCGTGATCGTCATCGACACAATCATGTCGTCGCCGCCGCCGCCACTTCGTTGGCATCGTTTACTATCATTGACACTAATCTACGGTTTAATAATATTGTGCGATGTTATTAATGCTGATGATGATACATCCGGTCCGGTATTTGTACGTGAACCACCAAATCGTGTTGATTTCTCGAATACAACTGGTGCCGTTGTTGAATGTAGTGCACGTGGTAATCCAATACCGGATATAATATGGGTACGTTCCGATGGTACAGCTGTTGGTGATGTACCAGGTCTACGACAAGTTTTGGCAAATGGTAATCTTGTGTTTCCACCGTTCCGTGCTGAAGACTATCGTCAAGAGGTCCATGCTCAAGTGTATGCTTGTTTGGCGAAGAACAGTGTTGGTTCGGTCACTTCAAGAGATGTTAATGTACGAGCTGGTGAGTCATTAATTTTTTTTTGCTGTTGTCTGTAAATATGTGATTTAATTAATGATGTGTTTTTCAATTGTACGGAGAAATACTATTCAGTAATTTTACTTTAAACTCTGTTAAACTATTTAATTAAAATCAATTGTTTGTAATTTAAACGTTTCTATATAATTTTAAAAGTATTGTCTTTATAATTGGGTAGTTGGTAAATAGTTTGTGGCTTATTGTTATTTGAACACCCCTTTTGGTCTTTTGATAGAAACAGTTGAATGTTCTTTATGTTATGGTCGGTGCACATTGGCGCGTCAACAACATTGTCCTCATATCACTTAACAAGGAAATCAATACTGTCAACTGCAGTAAAAAGACTAAAGCACAAAAGAATGACAAATATTTTTAACCTCTTTCCATAAAGTGTTCTATTGTTTTAGTTGTTGAATTGGATTTCCGGTTTAAATTGCATTAATTAATAGAAGTTTAAACGAAACTAAAGTCAACACTGTAATGTTGACAGGAAGTAGCGATTTTGTGGTTATTTATAGTGCTCTTTTATAAGAACGAGAGCCTTCACATTCCTGTCTTTTGGAGATGATGCGATCAGATTTTCCTCTAATTTGGCACATGCTCTTGAAGTTAGTCATCCCTGTGTCTACACCAGTGACGTAGCGAATATAACGACTAATTTAAAAAACACTTCAAATTTGTTTTGGAGAGTATTTGGTGGCACTTTATGAGTGGCGCCCGGCTCATGGTAGACCCTCGCTACGCCACTGGTTTACACGATCCGGCATGATATTGAAGAGCATTACGTAAGGACAAAATGTGATTTACATCTTTAATTAACAATTTCCACCCCTCCAACTACAGAAAAATTGTTTTCGTGGCGGTAAAGTTGAATCATTGATTTAAAATGCCCAACAAATGAATTACAGTCGATCTATTATTTATCGTCCAGGGGAAAAACACGACCTTCATTATCATTTTTGACTATTCAAGGATACTAAGTCATGAATAAATTAGAGAAATCAATCGACAAAAATCATGTGCTAGCGTTTCATGGTTTAAAACCTTTTATAACAATTTGAACTCCTTTTCGGTTACCACAGGCCGATTTATCTGTCTTTTTTTTGGTTTAACTTGAAATCAAACTTGATTTTTTGAGAAATCGTGCTTCGTTCTGTAGTCGGACAAACAATCTTCAATTTACAATTAATGTTAGTTCCTTTATAATTTTTTTTCCAATAGAAGTTTAAAATCGTCTGCAAATTTTTGATTTGTTGCTAAACGGATAATAATAATTGTAGGAATTTTGGTAATTGTTGGAAATTATTAGACATGTTTTGTGAGATCTCAGAAAAGCACGTGTCTTTCATGAAGATATCCAAAAAGTTTGTTATACTCTGTCCAAAAATTAAAAATGAAATTTCAAATTACAGATGACAGATTTTAGGCAACTTAATGTTTGAAAAGTTCCTAACTTTGACATGTTGACATGAAAGAAAAAGAATATTATATTGTGGCACTCCTGTTTAAATAAAACCCTACGCTTTATTTACATAATTTGGTAAGAATTTTTTTTATATTCACCCTGAAGTTCGATATTTTATATTTCTTTGGAGATTCTAAAATCCTTTTCGAATCGATTTTCAGTTTAATACAATAAAGAGTTTAAATTAGAGGGACTATTTTTCATTGCGTAGGTTAGCTACATTTCTGTCATTTGAAATTTTATACTTAATTTTTGGACAGAGTATAATTTTATAATCCATATTAAGTTTTTATCTGTTATTATTTACGATAATGTTTCTATTGTGTGATTGGAACTACTGTGGTCGAATTTTATTACTTGATTGGCTTTAAAATCAACCATTTAAGTCATTGTGTCGAGGACATTTATGATTTGTTGATAATTTAAGTAATATTTCTTATTCACAATAAGTAGACTTTTGCCGTCTATTGTGACAAAGGGCTGAACATCTGGGGTTTCTTCAGGTAAAGAGACTATTTTCTATTTCAAAATAAAAGCTCTCCCGTAAAATACGTTTGTTTTTTATTACTACATTTTAGTAACCTTTTAAATTAATTATAGTAATGTCAACGACATGTTTATTAAACATTTAGAATCGTTGCATATTTGTATTGTTATAGTGTTTCAAATAAATAAATAAATAAATAAAAATAAACACTTTAATACATAACATTCCGGAAATAGGAAATTTGTAATTGAATTTAAATTTTATTGTTAAAACAATACTTTTATGACCGTTTTAAATCTGGCACTGATTTGATAACACTTGGAATTTATCGTTAATTTCTCAGAACTTATTTCGTGAGTCATCAGGAATCTTCATGATGATAAACCTGCCAATTCCTGCGATTACTCAGATATTTACGCTTGTATATTGTGTCATCTTTACTAAGTCAAGTTGTTCAGTTTAAAGTAGACAAGGTGTACAACAAAATCCACTTCCAACTTGCTGGTAATGTAAATGTGCCGACCTGTAGTGGTTCTTTTGTTTACCGCTGAAACTCATAAGCCTCCCCAACAATGCCAGCAAACTTCATCAAACCCTCTTCAAGCCGTATTCTTAACTATGTAGAATGTGTAAAAGTTTACAAAATCAACACACCCCGATGTTTAGATAAGTAAAACTTTGATCGTATAAATTATACTGCTTTATTTGTAGTGTTATATCGTGCTTAATATAATAGAAAATAAACGATACTACATTTGATTATAGTGTTTTTTTCTGGTGTGTTCCGTTCCAACAAGCTCCACGAGCTTGTAATAACAATCATTAACGGCAGGAAATTAACGGTCGTTTAGATGATTTTTTTCAAAAGTATATAATTGAAATCACGAAATAGATAATATTTGTGACATGATGTACTCATTATAATTGCCAGATTGTGACATAATCCCTCATAGAACACGAATTGAAAAAAATAACGCTACTAATGGAAATTGTAGAGTTTTGTTCTACAAAAATATTGAGAGAAATATCGTTTTATAGAAGACTCCTTTCCGGTTGCATTCTAAAACCGTGTTCTGAGAAGGTTGAACGTTTTTGTAGCTATCTCAGTGCTTAATTAATTGTTGGAACACGATCTACTGTGCGTTGACCATACTTTCAAGTACGCTTTGATGTGAACGCAGCTTAATGCTGTTTTTTTTTTGGACAGAAAACCGCAAATAAGCCACAAACATAAAATGATCAATTCAGCGCTGGAAAGTGATTGCATACAGTTTTATCAGTTTTTGCCCATCACCACCAACTACCGCTTGAATAGTATTTCTCTTGATAGATAAGAAAATCAAATAAATTCGATTACAGCAACAATTCCAGTACCAGCTGATATCATCGATAGGCAACTTTTAACATTTTCTCTTACAGGATTCACGCTACATTTTTTTTGTGTTTATATATATTTTTTTTGTTATTATTGAAATATTTACAGTTGTTGCGCAATTCTACGATACGGACGTTAATAAAGAGTACGCGATACGTGGCAATGCCGCTATTCTAAAATGTCAGATCCCATCATTTGTTGCCGATTTCGTTAATGTTATCTCATGGCATACGGATCAAGATGAAAATTTCTATCCGGGTGCACCGGATGGTAAATTATTCTATTATTTTATGTTGTTTGTTTTTTCTTTCCATGAAAATCGTGTATAGTCGTCCAACAATTATATCAAACTGAAGTCAATAATGAATATGTCATCCGTGGAAATGCTGCCGTATTGAAATGTTCAATTCCAAGCTTTATTGCTGACTTTGTAACGGTAATCGGTTGGAGAGACAGTCAAGGAAATAGTTATGCCATGGATGATACGAATTATGGTAAATGCCTTCCCCAATCTTTTATTAGTTTTATTGGAAACGATTCTATAGAAATCCTAACGCTTTCCACGGATGGTTCCATATTTATTATCCATTACTTTATTTACAAAAAAAACACACGAATGAAAAAGCAGGAAGATCAGTAGATTGAATTTTTCCAGTTGTCAATCAATATTACGAAGCCGAAGTTGTTTCTGAGTATGTAATTCGTGGCAATACTGCTGTATTAAAATGCAATATCCCATCGTTTGTTGCTGATTTTGTTCGGGTCGAAGCTTGGGTTGGATCCGATAATTCCGAATATACTCACAGCAACAATTATGGTTAATCTGTTGTTTTTATAATTGTTGCAAAACCAAAAAAATCCAACCTTATTGTGTCTCGCTTAATTCTCCTGTTTCCAGTTGTCAATCAATTCTATAAAGCTGAAATTTTGACTGAATACGTAATCAGAGGCAATACAGCTGTATTGAAATGTAGTATCCCATCGTTTGTTGCCGATTTTGTTTTCGTTGAGTCTTGGATTGATGATCAAGGCACTGTATTGAAAGCATCAAATAATTTTGGTAATTTTGCTGTTTTTTTTTCAAAAATCTAGTTGTTGCTCAGTACTATGTGACTGAGGCCGAAAACGAGTACGTGATACGTGGCAATGCAGCTGTAATGAAATGCAAGATACCCAGTTTTGTTGCTGATTTCGTTCAAATCGATGCATGGATCGCCGATGATGGCCAAGTCCATATGTACAACGACAACAACGATTACGGTATTTGGAGGCGATCCAAATTCCATAAATCTAAAGAAAAACGAGTCGATCCTGTTCGTTTCAATCAAAAAAAAATCCCCTTTACTGTATTTATAATTAATGAAGTGCCACTATAACGAACCAACCCGGTTTATGTTCTTCCCCCAATCAACCACATGGATTTAATCAAATCTAACTGTTTGTCTCTTCGTTTTTTGCCAATCAGTCGTTGCTCAATCCTATGAAGTTGAAGCTGATAACGAATACGTGATTCGCGGCAATTCAGCTGTGATGAAGTGTGAAGTACCATCATTCGTATCAGATTTTGTAGTTGTTGAGAATTGGCAAGATTCCAAAGGGAATACTTACCTACCAGGCGATAATTATGGTAAATTATAGCAAGATCGGAGTCGGTTCCTCTACTTCCCATTGCCAAAAATTCTGCCATTCCAGTATTTCGTTTTCATTTTATGTTGTTTTGTTGATTTAGTTGTCAAACAATTCTACCAAAGTCGTGTCATCGATGAATTCGTCTTACGCGGCAATACAGGGATTCTCAAATGTTTAGTACCGAGTTTCGTTACGGATTTCGTACAGATTGAAGCTTGGGTAGCTGATGATGGCACCGTCTACGAGTACAACCCTAATTTAATGCAGGGTAATTCTTCGTAGTAAACCGCCTCGCATCCCCCCCCGCAAAATTTCCTTCCTTTTTTTGGCACGTTGTTTTTTGCAATTTCGAATTTGTTCCAGTGATCAATCAGTATTATGAAGCGCAAGTGTACGATGTCTTCGTTATTAGAGGCAATACGGCCGTTTTTAAATGTCAAATACCATCATTCGTTTCGGATCATGTGGATATTGTTGCATGGCAAGATACGGCTAATAACACTTTCCTACCACCGGTCGATGATTTCGGTTAGTTTTACATACAATTCCAAAAAAATAGTACAGTGAAAAAAGCGAGTAATGTTTAATTATCCACCTGTTGATCCTTTACAACCCTTTTTACGGCAATTGTACGTACGCGTGAGTTACACCCTTTCATCCCTAGTTTTATTTAAACATTCCCTTTTGTTCAATTTTTCATTTCATATAAGCAAATTTGATTCGATTAATAACGTATAGGAAATAGGGGGTTGTGTGTGTCTATTTTATTCCCAGAACAGTCGAGACTATTGTTATATATCTATCCTCTTCTAAACAGAGCCGTATCTATTGATTTTCCAGAAGTTTCTCGTCTCGTCGCCGGTTTTTTTTTTGTTGTTGCTTCAAGTACGGTTCTGCTTTTATACTTCCATTAAGAATTGTTTTTTTTAATTTTTATTTTACAGTCGTTTCACAACCCTACAATGCTAATGTTATGGATGAGAGTGTTTTAAAAGGCAATACGGCCATTTTCAAATGTCATATCCCGAGTTTTGTCAGCGATTACGTTTACGTTGTTTCTTGGTTACAAGACGATCACAACGAAATTATCCCAAAGGAACACGATCGATATGGTTAGTTCTACATGAGAGTTTTTTTGTTTATCTTTTATTTTTTTTAAATACGAAAACGAATTGATTTGATCTACTGGAATTCCTGCTAGTTATCCTCTTTTCCAATGTCCTGATTTTTGCCAAACATCCAGACGACTCGCTTTTCTTTAGATAGAAACTAGAGCAGGGAAAAGTGGACCAATTTTCGTTGATTAAGCATTATTTAAATAATCATCCATGAGTAAACTCAACTAACCTTTGGCACAAGTTGGCCGGTATTTATTGCAGATTAAAAGTCGATGGAAAAGATACAGAAAATTGGTCGATTTTTCATTTGGAGGATCTACGTCGGCCCGGTCTATCTTCCAGTCTTTAATCTCGACTTAACGGTGCTTATTTTCTTTCGGCTTAAGACTAATCATCGTAAGATATAGAAGTGAGTCAAGTCAAGATTAAGAAAGGCAAGACAAACCGGCCCTCTGTTATTTGATGGCGTGTTGGAAAAGTAAATGTTGCAATAATACTGTCTTCTCTGATCCGAATCAAAAATAAAAGAATAGAGCACCGTATAGAGTGTTGAGTATCGATTAACGTGAATCCTCCAATACTCTAATTGTTATTTTCTGTTTTGGGAGAATTCCCAATTTGCGCCAAGGACAGTTGGTTGCAAATTTGGGAATTTTCACTCTCTAGAACGGCGCCCAATTAATCTTGAACTCTTCTCTCTCACACGGATTATAGATAGTAAATATCTGGTATTACCATCTGGTGAACTTCATATTCGTGATGTTGGTCCAGAGGATGGTTATAAATCGTATCAATGTCGCACTAAACATCGTTTAACTGGTGAAACACGTTTAAGTGCAACAAAAGGTCGTCTGGTCATCACTGGTAAGTCAATTTTTCATTTACAACAATTCGAAATTATATCAAAGAAAAAAATCACAATTCTATCCAGAGAGGCAAATAAAGTATCGGTGCTTTGTTTTGTTTTATTGGGACGCAAATTATACGCGGATTAAACGGAGAAAAAACTGTAGAAAATTGTGTTTTCTATCGAAGCCATTGAACTGTTGCTAATTTTAGAATTCGATTCGATATAGAATTCATTGAATAAAACGATTTTATAATTATCGAGCGAGAGGGAGAAAGAGATTGACGTCTAATAGGCAAAAAAAAAATATAATTCTTCAATTGGAAAAGTACAATGCACAATTGAACCAATGTTGTGTACTTATAAATGGGACAATTGCCTATAACTGTGTTTGAATGTGTGATAAAGTCATTATTTGTAATCATTACACTTGGTCTAATTCCGTTCAATTGTCGATAATCGTATTAGCGGATTATTTCTTTGTCACTCTTTATTAATTGTGATTTTTTTTTTCTTGATTAATAAAAAGTCACTCGTTAATTATTATCAAGTTGGTGATTTTTAGAAAAGTGAAAAATAGTAAAAAAAAATCTGAATTTACAGTGACTTTTTGTTATTTATTTGAATCAACTTTTCAACGGCCATTTGAGTTGTATTCAGCTATTTTCGATAAAGCGCATTTAAAGAGTTATTTTCAAAGCAATTTTACACAATTTAATTATTTCGTGTAGAATTTTGAATAAAGCTTTGTGTAAGCCTCAATGCGTCTCAATTTTGTTGAGCACTACTCCGTATACAGAGTAGGCACAATAATTAGATTGAAGCCAAATTGCTAAATTATCGGAAGCTTACTTTGGTGCCACGCTGCGGTTCAGAGAGGCTCAAATTTTTGCCAAAACTCAAAAAGTGAGAGCACTGTTTTGGAAATTAATTAATTAGAGGACTGCTTGTTAAATGTTTATAGGACTTTTGAGTCAAACATTATCTTAGTTTTCTTTAACATTTTGCAAATCGAGAAACGGCCCATAGTCAATTTGTTCCACTTAAGGGTAGATTTGTTGTTTAAATAAAAATCGCAGCTGAGAAGTCCCCAAAAAACGCTTGAGAATCTCTAATTGCAACATACTGTTTTGTTTAAGTATACAAGTGATCTGGCAACTTTTACTTGATCCTAAATCTACCTGAAGCCTTTTATAGAATATAGAATAATATTAACAAGACCGGTTATTATAAAAAGTCTTCGTTATCAGTCGTTTTTCAATACGTTTCGATTTTATAAATGTGAAAACGGATTCGATCGCTGAAAGGACTTGGATGTAAGACGAATTTGATTGACTCATCCCCTGTCTCTAAGCTTGATCCGTGGACGGATGTCGAAATTTTTTACGACTTTTTTTTTGTGTAGCTGAGAGAAAACCGTCTGGTTTATGTAGAATTTTTTCAATCATATTTTTCTTTCTATCATATTTATCAATAGAGAGAGGATTTTATTCGAAATAAAGCTCCTCACAGAGGTACAACGAAAAGCTGAAAAATACTTAAGTATAACATGTTCTTTTGTAGATTAATTTTGGTTGCTACTCGTCTTGAAAATGACAGCTAATTGTTGAACAATTGTTCCAAAAAATTCTTCAAAACAAACCGATGTTGCCATATTTTGGGTGTTTATTGAAAAATCTTTAACACTTTTAAGTTCTGTGTTTAATTGTTTTGATAAATTCGTTTGGAAAGTTAATCTCTCAAAGATATTTGATTATTTATAAAGCTGCATTATGTAGAATTCTGAAGTGCATTGGAATTATCTCCGCCTTTTGCTTTAAATCTTGTTGTCTTCTTTTTTGAATATTTCCTACTTGCTAGCGGCTTTAGAATGTTTTAAAAGAAAAATGTTGTTTCAACTATTCTAAATCAAGTTGAATTATTATTACAACCTTACTGCTTTTAATCTTGTTTTATTCAACTACAAGTGGTTTAAGCCGGCTTATCAACTTTCACTTGTTTGTATTATTGTCAGTGCGTCTTTTTTTCGTGTTCAAATTCTTTTCGAATTTGTCAAGATACGACAACCTGTTTCCGTCTAGGTCATCCTCTAATGCGACCAATTGAGTTTTGTCAATAATTAATTCACATCCACTTGATTGGAGTTGTAAATAAAAATCCACTTTAGAATTGTTTTTTTTCTCCATATTTCACGAACTTTACAATTTATTCAAAGTCTCCAAAGAACGATTTAATGTAACATGAACTTTTTATTTATTACAAATCCAGTTGAATTGTTCTGCATCGCACAGGGTGAATTTGTGATTTGTTCAAATTTTGTACGCTTTCAAAAAATTTTTGTTCACGCTTGACAAACATGTGGATTCACGTTTTTGGACATGTGTTGTATTTATAACTTCCTCTTTTTGGTTTTTTAAATCGTTAACCTTGGCAGATAGGATCGGTTTACATTGTTATTAAATACAGTGTTGTTGCCTATTCTTAATGATGATTAATAATATGTCTCATCGCTATGATTTTTTTCCTGAAAAATTGCATAAGCTTACACTGACTCCATTTCGTTGTAATTGTAATTTTAACATTGACACAGGATGATTTTGACGAGGGTGTCGGCCGCCTCCAGGCAAACTTTCTAAAGTTACACCTTGACGAATTAGCATCTAAATTCATTGATGAATATTTGATTTTTATATAAAAGCGAATAATTCTATTCAACCATGTTGTAAATTGTTCGAGTTATAGCTCTTACAAGGAAAGGTCACGACCTCGGAAATGAAGTTCGCAACAAGCTTCTACAGGCTTGCAGTACACCTTTAGGTTAACAACTAAAGGGCAATATCAGGCCAATCTTGAGATAACAGCGTTTAAAGTTTTTTGCGTCCATTTAGTATTATTAAGTTATCTGGTTAGTTGTGAGTTGAATTAGCTCATGTGGTTGCGTCGTTGTATGGCGCTCAAAAGCACACCGTTCAATCCTCATGCAAAGAATTGTTCTTTTATTTCCGAACTTCATTTCCGAGGTCGTGATTTCTCCTTGTTAGTGTTGCTGTTAACGGAATGTCTTCCGTTCTCTTTGTACAGCTACAACAAACACAATTCTTGATAATTTTGGACGATATCATCATTTGTTGCGATTGTGTTATCAGTTATTGTTTGTAAAACTCGTATTTATTTGTTTTGTAATTATGAAATATAAAGGAATTTTTGGGTAGCCGCTTCTGATAACAACGGTTTGTTGTAAATTAGGATTTTATTGTTGTACATATTGTTCAACAACAATAAATAAATGATCTTGTTTAACATTTGCCGATATTATTCGGATTTCCTGTTTGTAATAGAGTTATTTTCTAATATAAAGTGGTTCGAAACATTCAATATTTGTCCTAGATTTTTTCTACAATCTTGTTCTTCAATTAAAACTGAAAATAGTACAAGTCCTGTAAAACAATTAGTTTTTGTTTCGTTAAGTATGTGACTACTCACAATTTACACAAGCAAAGCTACATTTCTTAAACGGCTCGATTTTAACACGTTTACACCAATAGTTGCTTGTCGAAGATAAAATCCTTTTTTCCGTCAACTGTGTGAATATGTTAATTATATAGATAATAAAGGTTCTTAGATGCGCCGCCTTTGGACAAAAAAGTGTGAAAAAGCAAGAAATACGATTACTCTGTGTCGAGTTACTGACTCGAAACATCTATCCGCCCAATTCTAAATTTGTAATGCTTCTATCATTCTTTCATTTGTCCTACATTCGATATTTTATTGAACCTATCTACGTGCATTTTCTTTAAGTTTCTCGTAAAACAGCTACTTTGGAGTGAACATGTCAACAAATATTGTTGTTTTAAGAACCTTAATCTCTTAAGAGTCATGGACAAACACAAATATTAAAAACCGTGTCCCGTAAAATCGTGTTAATTGAAACCGTGTTAAAAATCAAGACGATTACAGCCAAAACTTCAAAGATTTTAATAGAAAAACGCAAATTACGCAACACAGCGCCGATGCTACATCAAAAAGCTAAAGCGACGTTCTCTATTGTGTAGGATACCAAGACATAACAATCGATAAAACAACAGACATTTTTTGAAGTGAAAGTTCTTTAGACGCGGTAGAGTTGTTTGGAGGTGTAACGAAAATACGGACAGAAAAAAATGGAGCCTTCAGTCAACGACAGAAAGAAAATAAACCAATGAACTTCATCTCTAACCTAAAAAGCTTCACCTTTAACGCGTGGCGTTCCACACACTTTTTTTTAATTTACAAGCTTTGGTGGGTTGCGGCCCACTTGATTTATTTAATGCAAAACATCTATCGATAGGCGAATAAACAACTCAAATGACTGTTAAATTGTGCAGTGTTCTACTTTGGAAACAAACAAATCGCCACTAATTTATTATTAACTGTTTTTATAATACTATCGGAAAATTGTTTCATGTTAAGTTAATGAACGCACCCTAATTTTTTTTTGTATCAAACCACCACCACCTCTCGTGCATTATCAAATTATTTCGCTTAAAAGTGGCGTTTTCTTTGTTTCTTTCGTTGTAATAAATTATTACATTGAAATTCTTAATGAAATTACAGTGAATTTCGTTAAGAATTTTGAGTTCATTTGGCAAACGATTTTAATTGCAAATCAATTATTTCTGTATCCAGTACAATTTGCAAAAATTGTTCGCCAGATAATTTGTTGTTGTTTAAATCAACTTTGATGAATTATTTATTTATTCATCAAATGTTGTTGTGAATTTACCTGAATGTTGGGATAGGGTACCCTTGCTTCTTTTTTGTTTTCTTTCACTATAAAAAAAGAGAAAACGGGCACTTTCAAAATTTTGCATCAAAATTTTGCCGAGAAAGTACACGGAAAAAACAGTACCTGTCCTGTTATCCAAACAATTTCCCCTGTAAGGAAAATCCAGATCCAGATCCAGTAGCTCTGACAGGTTCTTATTTTGGAATTGTTATTGTTTGGGTACCCTGGCCCCTTGATCCGAAATTTTGGGGTTTTGGGGGGTCGTACTGAGCCCATCATCCAAGGTAAGTTTTCGACCGTATTTTCATATATTTTGCCACTAATCATTTCGTATGGTAAGATTGTCTATTTGGCCGAAAATAATTTTAGAACCTGTTGGAAGTGTGCTGCCCAAATTTCCATTGGAAACTAGAAAAGACTATCTATATTCGTTGAATTCTAGTTTAGATCTGTTGTGTCCAGCTCAGGGATTTCCAGTGCCTCTTACAAGGTATTTCAAAGTCTTATTCCAACATTTTTTGGGTAGTTCCATTGAATTAACTTTTGTTTAGTATAATTTGTATTAAAATTTAGAACCCATGGGGAGTGTATTGCCAAAATTCCCAACTACTGATATTTCGAGAACATTCAAAGGTAACCTGAAGGAGAGTTTAACATTGTTATGTCCAGCACAAGCCTTTCCCGTACCGCGATACAGGTAAATTTAACACGTAGAATTTTGAAATTGCCCTTTTTTGTTATCGCTTTTTGATAAATGATTTTTTCCTATTAGAACCTTTTGGAAGTGTTCTGCCCAAATTCCCAGCGACTGATAATTTAAGAGGTTTCGTCTCGAAAAGCCAATCATTTGTTACGCTTCTATGTCCAGCACAAGCATTTCCCGTCCCTTTATTCAGGTAATTTTTGCAGATTTTTGATTTCTGATTTTTATGGATTGTGTGTGTAGAACCCTTAGGCTCCGTACGGCCGAATATACCGAAATTTCCAACCGTTGACACTTACCGTAGTGGGATAAGTTTTGCTATTCTATGCCCAGCTCAAGCCTTCCCGCCTCCACTTTACAGGTAGTTACTTAGAATTTCCACAAAAAATGGTTGCCCAAAAAGAAGCAGCGGTACCACCATTTCCCTCTCAATCTGATTATGATTTTTTTTGGGATGTTCCTAGAACCGATGGGTACTGTGGTCCCTAAATTAACTTCTGGAGATCAATCTCGCACCGTCGTAGATCGAATTTCGTCAAATATAACACTCCTGTGCCCGTTTCAAGCATTCCCAGTACCCAGATTCAGGTAATTTCTCTTCAGTAGTTCACACATTTCTCAAAATATTGACCAATTTTTGTTAATTCTTCAGAACCTTTTGGTAGTGTTGGTCCACGATTATCAGTTGGTACATCGAAAATACAAACAATTGATGCCTCGTTAAGGAAAAATTTAACATTATTATGTCCGGCACAATCATTTCCAGTTCCAAATTACAGGTACTCTATCCTTGAATTTTCGGGTAAAACTTTGATGTTATTATTCTCTCCAATATTCGTTGATTTTAGAACCGGTCGGTAGTGTAAAGCCTAAATTCCCAACGATGGATAAAAGTCATACGTTTGAAAGTTTATGTGGTTATAGCGTGACGATATTGTGCCCAGCGCAAGCTTACCCTGTCCCTTCAATAAGGTATTAATTTGTTTTCTCGTCTTGTTTTTTTTTTTTGACCTAAACTGGAAGAGTAGAACCTATAAGCAGTACCTTGCCTAAAGTGTCATCTCATTCCAAGTTCGATGTTGTTAATTTCAAAGAAGGAGCATCTTTGGCGGTACTCTGCCCAGCCCAAGGCTATCCGGTACCTTTATTCAGGTCAGTAACATTTTTAATTTGATTTCCAGAACCTTTGGGCAGTCGAGGTCCCAAATTACTCTCGAATATCAAATTAATATCGTTTGATGAATATCAAGGTCATGATATTGCGTTATTTTGTCAAGCACAAGGATTTCCTGCACCCACATTCAGGTAATTAGTTTTAATTCGCTTCTGATGATCTTTTTTTTACTGATCGCTAATTAGAACCGATGGGTTCAAGAGCTCCCACATTTAATTCTCCTGTAAAAAGCATAACTATTCAAGAAAAGGCTGGTTATAGCTTGACGCTTTTGTGTCAAGCGCAAGGCTTTCCATCGCCAACGTTCAGGTACATGATTTTTGTTTTTTAATTGTCCGAATAGAACCGGTGGGATCCAGATCGCCAAAATTAGCTCCCGATTCGAAATTTAAATATGTGGAAAGGGAAGCAAATGCTGAGATACCGATATTTTGTCCAGCTCAGGGATTTCCCGTTCCTTCATTCAGGTGATTATTTTCACTTTAACTGATTTAGAAATCTTCCTGTAATGCAGAACCATTAGGATCGAAAGCTCCCACATTTTCTAATGATATCAAAATGTTGGGTTATCAACGGGAACAAGGCCACAATTTCGCTCTTATCTGTCCAGCTCAAGGGTTTCCATTTCCATTATTCAGGTAATCTGTTTCGGTTTTTTTTTGATTGAATGTTCATGTGTAATGTAGAACCGATGGGCTTGAAAGCGCCGACATTTTCCAATGATCTCCAGTTGTTGGGTTATAGGCGTGAACAGGGTCAAAGTTTTGGCATGTTATGTCCAGCACAAGGGTTTCCTTTTCCATCATTCAGGTAATCTTCGTTTTTCTAATTGTCTGTTTCATTCATCTGTCAGAACCCATGGGATTGAAGGCGCCCACATTTTCGTCAATGTCGAAAAGCTTCACTTTCGAAATAATAGAAAGCATGGGTTTTGCACTTTTATGCCCAGCTCAGGCATTACCGATTCCAATGTTCAGGTACTTACCTTGATTCTAGTACTACCTTTTTAGGACTGAAAGGGTTCCCCTTCCTATCATTCAGGTAATTTTCCAATCTAATCGATTGTTTCGTTTTTCGTTGCTAACTCAGAACCGATGGGTCTGAAGGCACCTACATTTTCGTCATTGTCAAAAGGTTTCATTTTTGAAATAGCAGAAAGCAAGGGTTTCGCTCTATTGTGCCCAGCTCAAGCACTACCACTTCCAATGTTCAGGTACTACTTACTGATTGTTTAATAATTCCATCCTCAGAACCTTTAGGATTGAAAGCACCAATTTTTTCGTCCCTGTCAAAAATATTTTCGTTTGATGTAAAAGAACAACAAGATTTTGTACTATTGTGCCCTGCCCAAGCTCTTCCAGTTCCAATGTTCAGGTATTTAATTGTTTTTTTTTGTAACTTTCAACAATTCTGTAGAACCAATCGGCTTAAAATCACCAACATTTCCTAATGACGCTACAAGTATCTCTTATACACGTTCAGTTGGACAAAGTTTCGGCTTGTTATGTCAAGCTCAATCTTATCCTGTCCCACTATTTAGGTAGGTACTAGAATTCTTTTGTTATTTGAGTCGTTCTTTTTAGAACCCATGGGTCTTAAAGCTCCAACATTCCCAACAGATTCAAAACTCTCATTGTACGAGAGACATGAAAATCAAAGTTTTGCCCTTGTTTGTCCAGCACAGGCACAACCTATCCCATTGTTCAGGTAGGTAATAACAGTTCTTTTGACCTTTAGTTTCTTTATTGTAGAGCCTATCGGTCTAAAAGCACCAACTTTCCCATCAGAATCAACACTATTTTCTATTAAAAGACACGAGAATCAGAGTTTTGCACTGTTATGTCCAGCACAAGCACTGCCTATCCCACTGTTTAGGTAGGTAGTACCGTTGGTTTCACCTTGTTGGTTTCTTTTCTAGAACCGATTGGTTTGAAAGCACCAACATTTCCAACAGAATCCAAAATTTTCTCTCTTGAAAGACACGAAAATCAAAGTTTTGCCTTATTGTGTCCGGCACAAGCACAACCTATCCCAGTATTTAGGTAGGTACTAAGAGAAAACTAATTTAGATTGTATATTGTTAGAACCGATGGGCTTAAAAGCACCAACATTCTCCTCTGATTCGAAAAGTTTCACTTTTGAACGACACGAAGGTCAAAATTTTGCTTTACTATGTCCGGCACAAGCACAACCTATCCCAATGTTCAGGTAGGTGGTACTAGATTGTTAATTTTTGCTTGTTTTTTTTTAATCCTTCATTAGAACCAATTGGTTATAAAGCACCCACATTTTCCAATGATGCCGTTAGTTCAACGTATATTCGATCAGAGGGACAAGGGTTTGGATTACTGTGTCAAGCACAAGGGTACCCTACACCAATATACAGGTGCTGAAACTTTCTAATTCTCTTGTACTTTAATTAGAGCCCCAAACTAGTGTTGCGCCGACGGCCAAAGACAAATCCATTTCTGGATTAAAAAGTTTAGCGAAGCTCGGTAGTACCGTTCCTTTACTTTGTGCTGCACAAGGATTTCCAGCACCACTTTATAGGTAAATGAGCAAGGGTATCCTAGGAATCTGTTCTATATCGATTTATTTATTGGGGATGCATTTTTAGAGCCAACTGGGAAAATTTCCCCAAAAGTACCCGGTCAAAAGTATGAAGGGGGTAAAATTCTAATACAACCCCAAAATCGCACTACTTTCCTTACGTGTGATGTCGTCGGTTATCCTGTACCTATTTTCAGGTAATTTTTCAAAAATTTTTCCAGAACCTACCAATAATATCCCACCGAAAGCCTTAGATAAGAAAATTGGATTTACACTTGTTACGGATCGTATCAATGGTACTGTTTTTCTAATGTGTCCAGTTGTGGCATTTCCAGTACCACTATTTAGGTACCTACTATTATTTTAGTTTTTTTATTTATTTAGCTTGTTCTTGCATGCTTCTATTTTAATTTGTGGTACTTCCAGAGCCCACCAATAATCTGCCACCTAAAGCCTTAGATAAAAAGTTTGGCTACACTTTGGTTTCGGATCAGATGAATCGAACGATCTTCCTTATGTGTCCAGTTGTCGCCTACCCTGTTCCACTATTTAGGTATAGATTTCTTGAGAGTATCTTGTCTCCATTAATTTCTAGAACCTACCAGTAATGTACCTCCTAAAAAGTTTGGCGCCGAATTCGGTTGGAGAGTGTCTAATATTCTCGAACGTACCACAGCTTGGCTAATGTGTCAAGTTAGTGGTTATCCTACGCCACGTTTCATGTAAGTCTGCTTGTTGACCTTGATACACAGAAAGTAAAGTCTTGAAAGTGTCCGTTGGTGAAATTGCTTGGTTCTGAGTAGTTTCTGCTTCCAGAACCCACCAATAATGTACCACCAAAGAAAGATCTTCAAAGATTTGAAGGTCATCAAATTGTTAACATCAATAATGGTGGTATTGCATGGTTGACGTGTCAGGTTACTGGCTATCCTGTACCAAGATATATGTAAGTAATGATTTTAAGACATGTGTTAGTCTAAAACAATTTTTAAGAATAGCCTCGTTACGGTTTAGTAGTTGGTACCATCTTCTTTTCAGAACCAACTAGTAATGTGCCACCAAAAAAAGATGGTGAGAAGTTTGAAGGTTGGAAAGTATTGATGGTACCACAAAATCATATCGTATGGCTAACATGCCAAGTTACAGGATATCCAGTACCTAGATACATGTGAGTTCCTTTTCGCTCTCAACAATACTCTCAAAGTACTTGAGTGCAATTAAAGGTAAGTGGTGCATGTCTTGGACCAGCGTAGGATTCTGTGTTTTTCACTGATAGTACGTTTTTCTATCCTTTTGTACTTTTGTTTTTGCCAAACTTGTGGCAGAATCCTAATTGCTGGTTCTTTCCAGAACCAACTAACAACTTGGCACCGAAACTGATTGGTGAGAAAACTCCATGGAAAATCTTGTCTTTCGCTGAACGTACTGACGGTACGATTAGGTGTCCCGTTGTTGGATTCCCGTATCCTGTTTTTAAGTAAGTTTTGCCATGCAAACTATCCCAATGTTCTGTTGTTGTTTTTTTTTTGATCGGGTACTGAATTCCAAAAAACTCTTATGTTTGCACAGAACCAACAAATAATATACCACCAAAAACATCCGGTCGTAAAATCGATGGCAGTATTGTTGTTGAAACTCCTTTAAAACAAGATATTGTTCTAACGTGTGAAGTTTCCAGTTATCCTGTCCCAAAATTCAGGTACTAGTTCGTAGTTTTTTTCGTTGTTGTTTTGTGTCTTGTAGAGCCTACCGGTTTAACGGCACCCAAAATTTCTGGTGATGGTTGGAATAGAAATTTGGCTGCTAGTTTGCAAACAGTTGCACTCCTTTGCGATGCCCAAGCTTTCCCAGCACCTATCAAAAGGTACTACTTTATCACCAAAAATACAGTCAAGGGTCCCTTTATCTCTTTGTTTCTTGAAGGTAGGTGATTTTTGATTGATACAAATTTTCTAGAACCTAGAGGATTTGTTGGGCCACAACTCAATTCAAGAACTATCGACATAAGGATGTCAAAATCAGGTGAAACGGCTGTTGCTTTTTGTCCTGCTCAATCATATCCAGTTCCTTTATTTAGGTAAAACCACTACCACATTAGACTTTTTCTTAGATACACTTTTTTTTTTGGGGGAATCATTACGTAAATGAAACACAACAATTCTCTTTTGTTCCAGATGGTACAAGTTCGTTGAGGGTACGACAAGGAAACAAGCAGTCACTTTGAACGATCGTGTCAAACAAGTTGCCGGTACGTTGATAATCCGTGAAGCTAAAGTCGAAGATTCCGGTAAATACTTGTGTGTGGTCAACAATTCCGTTGGCGGTGAGAGTGTCGAAACGGTACTAACGGTAACGGCACCACTGAAAGCCAAAATCGAACCACAAGTACAAACTATCGATTTCGGCCGACCTGCAGTTTTCACATGCAATTTCGAAGGTAATCTCCTCCACCATTACCGTTACATTTTTGACACTTTTGGCAATAATAGGTAATCCGATTAAGGCTATCAGTTGGTTGAAAGATGGCCATCCGATCGATCATCACGATGCCGTTTTGCGAATCGAATCCGTACGAAAAGAGGACAAGGGAATGTATCAGTGTTTCATACGAAATGATCAAGAGAGTGCTGAAGCAACGGCTGAATTGAAATTAGGTGGACGTTTTGAGCCTCCCCAAATCCGACATGCTTTCGGTGAAGAAACCGTTCAACCGGGTAGTGGTGTGTTTATTAAATGTGTTGCTTCCGGTAATCCAACACCGGAAATTATATGGGAATTATACGGACGCCGCTTATCGAATAGTGATCGTTATCAAATCGGCCAATACGTTACGGTTAATGGTGATGTTGTGTCGCATTTGAATATCACATCAATCCATACGAATGATGGTGGATTGTATCGGTGTGTAGCGAATAGTAAAGTTGGTTCAATTGATCATGCAGCAAGAATTAACGTGTATGGTCTACCATTTGTACGTTCCATGGAGAAACAAGCTATTGTTGCCGGTGGTACTCTAATCGTTCATTGTCCATTTGCTGGCCATCCTGTTGAAACCGTTGTTTGGGAGCGTGACGGACGTCTCCTACCAATCAATCGGAAACAAAAAGTCTTCCCAAATGGTACTTTGATCATTGAGAATGTTGAACGTGCCTCCGATCAAGCCACCTACGATTGTGTTGCCAAAAATTCGCAAGGATACAGTGCTCGCGGTTCTCTGGAAGTTCAAGTTATGGGTGAGTACCACTTTTTTCTAGCCATATTTAGAAGTATTACCAAAATCGAGATATATAGAGTAAGTCGTAGATTTTGGTAATACTGCGATTGTCATTTTTTTTACAATTGTTAGGTTTGTCAAGATTCAGTATAGTGGTACTTTTTATTTTTGGGAAAATCATCGAATTTTTGTGTAAAGATGTTGTCTCTTTCAGGATGATGTTGCAGTTTAGCTTACGGTTCAAGGTAAGCCGTGAGTGTACGTCTGTCAAAAATTACAAAATGCTTATTCCAGCCAATTGTCATTTCGTACCGTTTATATTTATTGTTGTGCATTTTTGTTTGTGTTCTTTTGTTTTTTTTGTTGTTGTTGTTGATCATCACACAGAAGAGGCCCATGTCTTTTTGTTTTTCCAATTTTTACAGTGGCACCCATTATCAGTCCTTTTCAATTTGATGGTCCATTAAATGCTGGCGATAGTGCCGTTTTAACATGTTATGTGCCGAAAGGCGATCGTCCCCTTAAAATTAAATGGCACTTTAATGGTAAACATATAACACATCATAGTTTAGGCATATCAATATCATCGTTCGGTAGTCAAGCCAGTATTTTAAATATTAACTCAGTGGAATCGCATCATAAAGGCGAATATAGTTGTATTGCAACGAATGCTGCTGGAAAATCGAAATATGTTGCCCATTTAGATGTGAACGGTACCAAATTTTACCATCTATCTCTTGTTGTATACCCATTTAAAGACCTTTAGCAGCCTTTAGAAACCTTTAATAATTAAATCCACAGTTGCTCCCCAGATTTTACCTTTTGATTTCGGCGAAGAACCCATCAATGAAGGTGATACTGTATCTCTTCAGTGTACAATTTCCAAAGGAGATAATCCTTTGAATATCACTTGGATTTTGAATAATAACACAATCGATGAATCGAAAGGATTCATTGTTAGCCATTTAAAACGTGTCAGTATGTTGACAATAGAATCAGCTCATGCCGAGCATGCTGGTGAATATCTATGTTATGCTTCCAATCCGGCTGGAAGTGCCACACATTCAGCTACTCTAAATATCAACGGTAATTTTTTTACTGATTTTGGCACGATTCTAACATCTCTTTTCCAACCTTCAGTACCACCCCAGATAGTTCCTTTCGATTTTGGCGACGATGCAATCAATGAAGGAGATGGTGTTTCCACACAATGTACCGTTTCTAAGGGCGATTATCCTTTGAATATCACATGGACCCTTAATGGTCTGCCAATTAACGATAATTATGGCATTACAATCAATCGTGTATCAAAGAGAGTTAGTACTTTGAGTATAGATAATGTCCAAAGAGATCATGTTGGTAACTATACGTGTTTAGCTGAGAATTTAGCAGCTACTACAGTATTTACTTCAACTTTGTTAATTAATGGTACTTGAAATTTACATTAAAAGCATGTTTTTTCTGTCATCTCCTCTCCCAGTACCACCCCAAATAGTACCGTTTGATTTTGGTGATACACCAAGTAATTCCGGCGATATGGTAGCTCTTAATTGTTTAGTCCAAGGTGATTTTCCAATCAATATCACTTGGACCTTGAATGGTAATCCGATTAGTTCAGTTGATGGTATTACAGTTGGACAAATGAATAAACGTATGAGTACTCTAAGTATAGATTCAGTTGATGCTCATCATTCCGGAGTATACACGTGTTTAGCACAAAATCAAGCTGGAACTAATCAACAATCATCAACATTACATATTAACGGTATTTTGACGATAATGTCATTTGTAGTTTGTGTTTTGCCCACTTCCAGTACCACCACAAATTCATCCTTTCGATTTCGGTGATGAATCCGTTGATTCAGGAGATATGACTGTCGTTACGTGTACCGTAATTAAGGGTGATTTACCTGTAAAAATCATGTGGCAACTACAGGGACGTCCTATAGAGACAATTGAAGGTGTTAGTGTGACAATGACGAAAAGACGAGTTAGTCAGCTCAGTATTGATGATGTGCAAGCACATCATGCTGGCAGGTACACGTGTATCGCTAAGAATCAAGCTGGAAATACCTCACATTCAGCCTATCTTAGCGTTAATGGTATTTAATTTATCTCAATGTCTAATTGTTTAGTACCAATTTAGTTTTTAACCTTGAACTTTGCAAAAATTCCAGTACCACCCCAAATTCATCCTTTTGATTTCGGTGAGGAAGCTATCAATTCCGGTGATAGTGTGCTTGTGTCTTGTTTCGTATCGAAAGGAGATTTCCCATTGAAAATCTATTGGACACTTGCTGGTCGACCTGTGGAAACTATCGATGGAATTAGTACCATGAACACTAATAAAAGAGCAACACAACTTAGTATAGAATCAGTACAGGAATATCACAGTGGACAATATCGTTGTATTGCTGAAAATCAAGCCGGAAAAGCCGAATTTTCCGCGTACTTGAACGTAAATGGTACCGTGTTTCGTGTTTTCTTTTTTGTTAATAATCCACCATTATCCATCCTTAAGCCCTGTGAAAAATTTTGCCAAGGGGACGGTCTTTTTTTTTTGGTGTCACTGATTCAGTTTTGTCTTGCAGTACCACCTCAGATAGTGCCATTTGATTTTGGCGAAGAACCTGTAAATTCTGGCGACATGGCAACTACACAGTGTGCTGTGACTAAAGGCGATTACCCGATAAATATCACATGGACCTTGAATAATTTGCCAGTAAGCCAAATTTCTGGCGTTACTATTTCACAAATTAACAAACGAATTAGTACTCTAAGCATCGATTCAGTAGATGCAATTCATGCTGGAAATTTCACATGTCATGCTGTAAATAGAGCCGGAACATATATTTATTCATCTGTTCTAAATGTTAATGGTAATTTTTTTTGATGATTTTTTTGTTTTAAACAAAATTCTAGTCCCACCTCAAATCCATCCTTTTGATTTCGGGGAAGAATCAATCAATTCAGGTGATGTAGTTTTTGCCACTTGTGCTGTACCAAAAGGTGATTTCCCATTGAAAATTTATTGGGTTTTGAATGGGAGACCATTAGAGGAGTTTGAAGGGATCTCCACGATGAATACGAACAAAAGAGTCAATCAATTAACTATTGATTCAGTACAAGCCTTCCATAGTGGACGATTTAAGTGTATTGCTGAGAATCGTGCAGGAGTTGCTGAGTACTCGGCATACTTGAATGTTAATGGTATTTTTGTTTGTTTGTAATTAACCATCTTTTTTTTTTGTTATCCTTCCACGAATAGTGCCTCCCCAAATCTTACCCTTCGATTTTGGTGATGAACAATTCAATTCCGGTGATATGACCTCTGCTTCTTGTTCGGTAAGCAAAGGTGACTTACCTTTGGCAATTTCATGGGAATTCAATGGGAAACGTATCGAAAATAATGATGGGATTGTTGTTAGTTTAGTCAATAAAAGATTGAGTACTTTGAGTATAGAATCGGTGTACGAAGGTCATGTTGGTGAATATGTTTGTATTGCCAAAAACAGAGCTGGCGAAGGTCGACAATCAGCTTATTTGCATGTTAATGGTATTTTAATTGATTAAAATTTTTATTCTTGCCACCTTTAATAGCTTATCCTAAACATGGGCCCTCAAATCTGTGATTTTTCCAGTACCTCCACAAATTTTACCTTTTGATTTTGGTGAGGAGTCTGTGAATTCTGGTGATGTAGCCTCCGTTCAATGTACAGTCTTCAAAGGTGATCTACCAGTTAATATCACATGGGTACACAATAATCGTACCATCACATACGATCAAGGCATACAGATTTCGCAAATTAGTAAAAAGATTAGCTCCTTGAGTATCGATTCGGTACAAGAAGATCATGCTGGTGATTTCACATGTTTTGCACAGAATCAAGCAGGATTTACTAGTTTTTCAACAATTTTAAATGTTAACGGTACTTGATTAGTGATAATTTTTTTGATCTCTGTTGTGTTCCAAACCTTTCCAGTACCACCACAAATTTTCCCATTTGATTTTGGCGAAGATGCCGTAAATTCTGGTGATTTAGCTTCTGTACAATGCAGTGTCCATAAAGGTGATCTTCCTGTCTCTATTAAATGGTTGCACAACAATAAATCTATCGCTTTTGATGAGGGAATTTTAATTACAAAGGTTGGCAAAAAAGTTAGCTCATTAACTATAGAATCAGTAAATGAAGAACACATCGGAGTGTACACTTGTATTGCTGAAAATCAAGCCGGACATCACCGTATCTCAACTGAGCTTCATGTTAATGGTACTTAATGGTACTAGCAGGCATGATTTTGTTGTAGTTTGTTCTGTTTGTATTCCCCCCCAAAATAAATCCCTAAAAATTTTCCAGTTGCTCCACAGATTTTGCCTTTGGATTTTGGTGAAGATTCTGTAAATTCTGGTGATTTAGCTTCTTTAATTTGCTCAGTTTACAAAGGCGATCTGCCAGTGAATATAACCTGGTTGCACAACAATAAATCAATCGGTTTTAATGATGGCATATTGATTACAAAAGCTGGTAGTAAAGTTAGTACTTTAACTATTGACTCTGCCAGTGAAGATCATGCTGGAATTTATAGTTGTATTGCTGAGAATCGAGCCGGATTTATAAGCGCTTCAGCTGAGCTACATATTAACGGTATTTTCATCAATTTACTCCAAAAGTACTCTTTTACCTATTTCCACATTTGCCAATCCCTTGCGATCATTAATTGACTTCCCTAGACTTTTTCGAGTTGGGAAAAAATTAGTACTCTAAGTACTAATTAAGTACTTGTATTGCCCAGAATCAAGCGGGAACTACAACGGCTTCTACTTACCTTCACGTTAATGGTACTTTAGCTTAAATTTTCCTCCCATGTGTCCTTGACTTTAATTTAAAGTAGAATGTCTTTAGTTGCTCCACAGGTTTTGCCTTTGAGTTTCGATGAAGAATCAGTTGATTCGGGTGATTTGGCATCCGTTCATTGTACAGTCCATAAAGGTGATCTTCCACTTAACATATCCTGGTTGCACAACAATAAATCAATCGGTTTTGATGAAGGCATTTTAATAAGTAAAGCTGGCAAAAAAGTCAGTACTCTTACTATAGAAGCAGTACATGCTGAACATGCTGGAATTTACACTTGTATTGTCGCAAATCGTGCTGGAATCACTAGAGATGCTACCTATCTCCATGTTAATGGTACTTTTAGTATTAATTCGTGTAGATCATTTTGATTTTGTCCTGTCGGTTAACCGTATCACTTCTTGATCCTTGATAGTTGCTCCACAAATACTACCTTTGGATTTCGGTGAAGTACCGGCTAATTCTGGTGATGTAGCCTCTTTACAATGCACCGTCTTTAAAGGTGATCTGCCTGTAACGATCAATTGGTTGCACAACAATAAATCAATTGATTCAACTGAAGGTATTTTGATTACAAAGGCTGGCAAAAAGGTTAGCTCGTTAACTATAGAATCAGTAAACGAGGAACATATGGGCGTTTATACGTGTATTGCTACGAATCAAGTTGGATGGAGTAGTGTTTCGACTGAGCTCCATATTAATGGTACTTGATTGTAGATGTTAATTTGTTTCCGCTCCTCTCCTCTATTTACAGTTGCTCCACAAATTTTACCTTTGGATTTTGGTGAGGATTCTGTGAATTCGGGTGATTTAGCTTCTTTAACTTGTTCGGTACATAAGGGTGATCTTCCCATAAATATTACATGGTTCCACAATAACAGATCGATTAGTACCGAAAAGGGAATTTTAATTGGTAATGTTGGGAAAAAAGTTAGTACTTTAACTATTGACTCAGTAGATGCGGAACATGCAGGAATTTATACGTGTTTTGCACGGAATAAAGCTGGATTTAGTAGCGCTTCAACGGAGCTACATGTTAACGGTACTTTTTGCTAATAATTGTTTATTTTGTTCCTTTCCTATAAGCTTCATTTTTATTCATCTGTTATGATCCTAGTTGTTCCACAGATCTTACCAATTGATTTCGGCGAGGCTTCTATAAATTCGGGTGAAGTGGCGTCTTTGCAATGCACTGTGCACAAGGGCGATCTTCCTATAAATATAACATGGTTGCACAACAATAAATCTATCGGTTTCAATGAAGGCATTATGATTACAAATCTAGGCAAAAAAGTCAGCTCACTAACTATCGAATCAGTCAATGAAGACCATATCGGTAGCTACACTTGTATTGCTGCAAATCGAGCAGGTCGTACCAGCCACTCTACACATCTTTATGTTAATGGTACTTGTTTTCAAATTTTTTTGATTTCCTTTCAATGAATCATGACAAAATTTTCCAAAAAAAAAATACAAACTGATACTGATCAAAACTGAGATGGTTTGCAGTACCGCCCCAAATACTTCATTTTGATTTTGGCGAGGACTCTGTTAATACGGGTGACTTAGCTTCTTTGACTTGTTCAGTCCACAAGGGCGATCTTCCAATGAATATTACTTGATACCATAATGGCTTATCAATAGATCGGAATCAGGGTATTTTGGTTACAAGTGTGGGCAAAAAAATTAGTACTTTAAGTATTGATGCTGTACAAGCCGACCATATGGGCACCTATACTTGTACTGCAACGAATCGAGCTGGGGAATCAAGTTATTCAGCTGACTTACACATTAATGGTACTTTTATAATTATTTTGCTTTGGTTTTAATGATTCCCTGCCTAATCCAAAAACGTCCAGGTACTAGTTTTGTTTGAAATTCCAGTGATTCCACAAATTTTACCCTTTAGTTTCGGGGAGGACGCCATGAATACTGGCGATTCGACTTCAGTGACTTGTAGTATCAGTAAAGGTGATCTTCCTGTGAATATCACTTGGTACCACAATAACGCCACAATTCGTTATGATGAGAGCATTTTGATTACTAGTGTTGGTAAAAAAATTAGTACTCTAAGCATTGATGCAGCACAAGCCGACCATATGGGAACATATACTTGTACGGCTAGGAATAGAGCTGGCGAATCGAGTTACTCAGCTGAGTTGCACGTTAATGGTACTTTTGTAAATATTTTGATTTAAAATTAATGGTTCCCTACCTAGTCCAAATACGTCATTACTTTAGTTTTGTTTGCAATTCCAGTGGTTCCGCAAATTTTACCCTTTAATTTCGGCGAGGACGCCATGAATACTGGTGATTCAACTTCTCTAATGTGTAGCATAAGTAAAGGTGATCTTCCAATGAATATCACATGGTACCACAATAATGCTACAATTCGTTACGATGAAAGTATTTTGATTACTAGTGTTGGTAAAAAAATTAGTACTCTAAGCATTGATGCTGTACGAGCTGAACATGCTGGCCTCTATACTTGTACAGCCAGAAATCGAGCTGGTGAATCGAGTTATTCATCAGAGTTACACGTTAATGGTACTTTATGTCTTGCCAAATAAATTGCCCAGCTTGCATGTGATGATTCCTATAATTATTCTTGCCTTGGTCTTCCAGTGGTTCCACAAATTTCACCATTTAGTTTTGGCGAGAGCGTGATGAATACTGGGGATTCGGCTTCATTGCATTGTAGTATCATCAAAGGTGATCTTCCGGTGAATATTACTTGGTACCACAATAATGCTACAATTCGTTACGATGAGAGTATTTTGATTACAAGTGTTGGTAAAAAAATTAGTACTCTAAGCATTGATGCTGTACAAGCGGAACATGTTGGTGTGTTCACTTGTACGGCTAGAAATCGAGCTGGAGAATCAAGTTACACAGCTGAGTTGCACGTTAATGGTACTTTAATTTCTTCGATGCCAAATCATTTAAAGCTTGCATGTGTCCATATGACCTATTATTATTTTAATTGAATATTCCAGTGGTTCCCCAAATTTTACCCTTCAGTTTTGGGGAGGAGACTATGAACACTGGCGATTCTACTTCACTAACTTGTAGCATTAGTAAAGGAGATCTTCCTGTAGAAATTACATGGTCGCATAATAATGAAACATTGCAAAATGATGCCAACATAGCGATTATGCAAATGAACAAAAAAATCAGTACTTTAAGTATTGATTCAGTACAAGCTGAACATATTGGCGAATACACTTGTATGGCCAAAAATTCCGCAGGATTTACTAGTTATTCAACATTTTTACATGTTAATGGTTAGTTTTTGTTTTGGTCTTGTTTGTAATCCCAAATTGTACCCATTTCCAGTACCTCCTACGATTTTACCTTTTGAATTTGGCGATGAGCAGATTTACTCGGGTGATACGATTTCGGCCGCTTGTTCCATAAGTAAAGGTGATCTTCCAATTAAAATCACATGGTTACTCAATCAGCAACAGATCCGTGAAGATTTTGGCGTTACAATCAATCAGGTCAATAAGAAATTGAGTACTTTAAGCATTGATAGCGTTCAAGATGAACATGCTGGTGAATATACGTGTCGGGCAGAGAATTCAGCTGGATTTTCTACATACTCTGCTACTTTACATATTCATGGTACTTTTGGACATATTCCAGTACTCTTAGTTGTTTTTATTTTTAGCAAAACTCCCTTACCCTACCGTAATAACCGTTTTGACCTATTTTCACAGTACTACCCCATATAACGCCATTCGAATTTGAAGGTGAAGCTAATACCGGAGATAGTGCTCAGTTAACTTGTTATGTAAGCAAAGGAGATACTCCTGTTACAATCAAATGGTTGCTTAATGGTAAAGAGATTAAGACAAATTACGGTATTGTTACAATACCAATTGGTACAAGAACGAATTTATTGACGATCTCTTCAGTAGCACCCGAGCATAGTGGAGTTTATACTTGTGTAGCTGTGAATCGTGCCGGTGAAGCTTCCCATAGTGCTGAATTGCTCATTAATGGTACCACTCATGTGTGTCTTGATTGTTTTTGTTTCTGTTATAATCATTGTTTGTTTTATTTCATTTTTATTTTAATCGCAAACAGTTCCTCCACAAATTGTCCATTTCGATTTCGGTGAAGTACCTGTGAATTCCGGTGAAATGGTCTCAGTTTTGTGTACGATAAACAAAGGCGATTTTCCGATAGAAATCGATTGGTACTTAAATAATAAATCCGTTAGTGATTATCATGGAATTAGTATTTTGCGCACAAACAAACGAATCAGTCAATTGAGCATTGAAGATGTTCATGCTGAACATGCTGGGGAATTCGTTTGTTTTGCCAAGAACCAAGCAGGCATTGCTTCTTACTCTACTAAACTTAACATTAACGGTACCATTTGTTTTGTAGTTTGCTGTGTATGTAGCAAGTTTTGATTATTTCAACCTTCACCTGGTTCCAGTACCACCACAGATAATACCATTTGAATTTTCGGATGATCCTGTCAATTCCGAGGATATGTCTTCTTTGACGTGTACCGTGAATAAGGGTGATTTTCCCATCGATATATTGTGGTTCTTGAATAATCAACCCATTGAAGATTACCGAGGGATTACTGTATTTCGAACAAATAAGCGGATCAGTCAATTGAGTATTGATTCAGTACAGGCTGAGCATGCTGGGCTTTACACGTGTTCAGCTAAAAATGCTGCAGGCGTAGCCAATCAGACAGCAGTACTTCATGTTAATGGTACTTTTTGCCTGTTTATTTATAGTGCTTGTTTTGTTCTCTAGTCCTACCTCACATTCTTCCCTTCAGTTTTGAAGAAGCACCTAATAGAGGCGACAGCGTCCAAGCTACTTGCTATATTAGCAAAGGAGATATGCCTTTGGACTTTACATGGACTTTAAATGGGAAATCTATGATTGAATATCCAGATATTACAGTAGATTCATTTAGGAAAAAAACCTCCCTTTTGAGCATTGATTCAGTTGACGAGCATCATGCTGGGAATTACACTTGTATCGCATCGAATGCAGCCGGATCTTCTACATTCACAACGAATCTAATTGTTAAGGGTAAATTATAGTCAAAAATTCATTTCCTCTGTTTTTGTTTTGATAGTTTTACCAAAAATCCAACCTTTCACTTTTGGCGATCAACCATCATCTGTTAGTGAAACCATCTCAGTGCAATGCACGATCTCTTTTGGGGATATGCCTGTTATCTTCTCATGGCATTTGAATGGTGAACCTATTGATGATTCGATGGGGATCAGTATTGGAAATTTCGGCAAAAAGACTTCCGTTTTGGCTATTGATAGTGTGTCAGAAGAACATGCAGGCAACTATACGTGTCTTGCTAGTAATCAAGCAGGCGTTACTAGTTTCTCATCAAAATTATCAGTCAAGGGTATTATTAGTTTTGGCGATTATACGCTCTTGTTCCTTCTGCTTTTTGCTTGTCTCTACTGTTGTAATCATAGAAGTGTTTTGTTTTGTTTTGTTTGCTCCTCTCAGTACTACCCCATATCACTCCGTTTAGTTTTGAAGATGAAGCAAATAGAGGAGATAGCGTACAGGTGCAATGTTATGCTAGCAAAGGAGATTTGCCTTTGAATTTCGCTTGGATGTTGAACGGAAAATCTGTAACGCAATATCCAGAAATTGCTATAAAAACATTTGGCAAGAAAACCTCACTATTGAGCATTGATTCAGTTGATGAACATCATGCTGGAAATTACACGTGTATTGCTTCAAACAAAGCCGGATTCTCTACCTTTACCACACAATTAATCGTCAAGGGTAATTGTACTGATTTAACAACGCATCTTTTTTACCAGTTTTACCAAAAATCCAACCTTTCCATTTCGGCGACGAACCATCATCTGTTGGGGAAAGTATAACGGCTCAATGTTCGATCATTTCTGGCGATATGCCAGTTGTTTTTTCTTGGATTTTGAATGGCAAACCTATTGATAGTTCCCAAGGGATCAATATTGGAAATTTCGGCAAAAAGACCTCAGTTTTGGCGATTGATAACGTTTCTGAGGAACATGTTGGAAATTATACGTGTATTGCTAGTAATAGAGCAGGCATTATTAGCTACTCAGCAGAACTCTCCGTCAAGGGTACATCTTATTCTAGAAGGCTATCATTGTTTCTGCTAAAGCATGCTTATTTGCCGCCTATTTTTCTTCCCTACTAGTTTTGCCAAGGATCACACCATTTTATTTTGAAGACAATCCCCTACATTCCGGCCAGTACGTACAAATCCAATGTTTGGCAGCCGAAGGCGATCTTCCAATTTCTATCGAATGGCTATTGAATAATGAACGATTAGAGAACTTTCCCGAAATAGCTGTATCGAAAATGGGTAGACGCAGCTCAATTCTAGCGATTGAATCGGTGACTTATCATCATTGTGGAAATTACACATGTCTTGCTAGAAATCGGGCAGGCTCCACTCGATTCACGACAGAACTTCAAGTTACTGGTTAGATTTTTATGTGTTTTTCTATCCTTTCGCTTCCAGTCCTACCACAAATCACCCATTTCAATTTTGACGATGATCCTATCAATTCTGGCGATATGGCATCAGTATTTTGCACAGTCAGTAAAGGTGATCTACCCATCGATATCGTGTGGACGCTAAATGGTGAAAGTGTTGGGCAAATTGATGGGATCTCAGTTTTGCGAACCAATAAACGTATCAGTCAATTGAGTATTGATTCAGTACAAGCTCAACATAGTGGGAATTACACGTGTACAGCAAATAATACAGCTGGATTTGTCCAACATTCAGCATTTTTACATATCAATGGTACTTTTAATGTTTTCAAATTATTTTGCTTTCTTTTGGGATAGTTTTTCCACGACTCCTACCCTTCTCTTTCGGTGACGACCCTTCGTTTTTGGGTGATTCAACAACCGTACAATGTAGTCTATCAAGTGGCGATATGCCGGTTGAATTCTTTTGGACTTTAGATGGTGTACCTTTAAAGAATATCAAAGGAGTTACTGTAACTTCGTTTGGTAAAAAAACTTCTGTTATAAATATTGAGTCGCTACAAGAACATCATGCTGGGAATTACACTTGTGTAGCGCAAAATCGTGCCGGAATTGCTAGTTATTCGTCTAAATTAGTGGTTAAGGGTAACTAACCATCAACACTGTTTTGTTTTATTTGTTTTTTTTCTTCCTCAGTTCTTCCACGCATTATCCCTTTTAATTTTGAAGAGAATCCTCTGCATACGGGACAGTACGCCCAAATCAATTGCTTAGCAGTCGAAGGTGATTTACCATTGGAAATCACATGGACTTTCAATGATAAGTCTTTGGGCACGTATCCGGAAATTACAACATCCAGAACAGGGCGCAGGAGTTCAATTTTGACGATTGAATCCGTCTCAGAGAACCTCTCTGGAAATTACACTTGTTCCGCCAAAAATCTAGCAGGATTGACCAAATACACGACACAACTTCTGGTGAACGGTGATTGTCATTGTCTGTAACTTTTATTTCGTTTTTTTTTCCCATTCCAGTTGTTCCCCGGATCGTTCCTTTCGATTTTGGTGATTCCCCAATTAATTCCGGACAAACGACGCAAGCGACCTGTTTAATATCGGAAGGTGATCTCCCATTGAATCTTACATGGACCTTTCAAGGATCTCCTTTAGACAATTCAAATGGTATCGTTATAACAAAAATTGGGAACAAGGCTAGTCTGTTGTTGATCGATACGGTCACCGAATTGCAAAGAGGAAATTACACGTGTATTGCCCAAAATAAGGCCGGATCTATTCATTATACAGCATCGTTAAATGTTTATGGTATTGTTTCGGTTTATAGGTCTTCTTGTGGCTAATTTGTGTTGCACCATCTCAGTCAGTCTTCTAAATTATTGTTTGATTGTGGAACTACATTGGCAAAAAATCTCAGCTACTGACTCCTACCGTACAAAAATCCTTTCAAAAAAACTCCCGAAGGAAATGCTGAGATTTTAGGGTTTCCCGTTTTCCATTTCCTGTGCACAATTTTCTTTCTACTTCTACTAACTTTATTTTGTAAACTTTCGCATGCTTATTATTATAATTTGTCCCATTCATGTTTTTGTTTTTCAAATTCAACAAAAACGTTTTGGGTAAATCAAAATTTTTAATGCATGTCCAAAATTTTTGATAACGTTTCGGCCATAGAAATTTGCATGTTTTAACAAGTTTTGCGGTTTTGAGGAGTATTTTGACTAACAAAAGGGGTCATTTTTAGTACCACCGAGATGGATCTTAGAGCCAACTGATAAAGCATTTGCTCAAGGCTCTGATGCCGCTGTTGAATGTAAAGCCGATGGTTTCCCTAAGCCTGTAGTGACATGGAAAAGGGCGACAGGTTCGTATCCCTCATTATCACAATCCCTAATTAATGCCAAAAAAATCCATAGGGGTATCACCTGGCGATTACAAAGATTTCAAACCAAACAATCCCGATATTAAAGTTGCTGATGGTACTTTAATGATTAATAATATCCAAAAAACAAACGAAGGCTATTATCTTTGCGAAGCGGTCAATGGTATCGGTTCAGGATTATCGGCTGTTGTCCAAATTAGCGTCCAAGGTAAGTGTTAGCAAATGCAAAAACGGCACAAAACGAGCCAAAATGTTTCAGCTCCACCACAATTTGATATCAAATTGCGCAATCAAACATCACGCCGTGGTGATCCTGCTGTGTTGCAATGCGAAGCCAAAGGTGAAAAACCCATTGGCATCTTATGGAATATCAACAATAAACGTTTAGAACCAAAAGGTGATAATCGGTATACTATTCGCGAAGAAATCTTAGCTCATGGTGTTCTGTCCGGTTTGAGTATCAAACGTACGGAACGCAGCGATTCTGCTTTGTTCACATGCGTTGCAACGAATGCGTTCGGTAGTGATGATACCAGTATTAATATGATTGTACAGGAAGTACCGGAAGTACCGTACGGTTTAAAAGTTCTGGATAAATCCGGACGTACCGTACAATTATCTTGGGTAGCTCCATACGATGGCAACTCCCCAATCACCCGATACATGATCGAATACAAACAGAGCAAAGTCAGTTGGGAAGGCAATACGGAACGTGTTCTAGTACCAGGCGATCAAACTGAAGCTGGTGTATTCACATTACGTCCAGCCACAACTTACCACATCCGTATTGTTGCGCAAAACGAAATCGGTCAAAGTGATCCTTCCGAAACTGTTACAATTATCACAGCAGAAGAAGCACCCAGTGGCCCACCAACCAATATCCGTGTTGAGACCAACGATCAACATTCATTGATTGTCTATTGGAAGGCACCGGTACGTGATGAATGGAATGGTGATATTTTGGGCTATTATGTTGGTTATCGTTTGGCAAATTCCGATGATCCTTACCTCTTCGAAACAATTGATTTTAGTCGTGAAGATGGCAAAGAACATCATTTGAAAATATCGAATTTAAAGATTTACACACAATACTCGGTAGTGATTCAAGCTTTCAATAAAGTCGGTGCTGGACCATTATCTGATGATGTTAAAGCTTATACGGCTGAAGGTGTCCCCGAGAAACCCCCAGACAAGGCTACTTGCACCACTTTAACAGCACAAACGATTCGTGTTTCATGGGTGTCGCCTCCACTTACTTCAGCCAATGGTGTTATCAAAGGATACAAAGTCATCTATGGACCGTCAGATTCTTGGTTTGGTAAGATTTGGATATGTTTTATCAGAGCTGGCCCCGGATTTTCTAGTGTTCCAGGAAAGCTTATTTTCGGCGCCCCTATCCAGAAATTATTAATTGTAGTTTTGTCTATTTAGTAGCCGAATTCTTTGGCGTCCTCAAAACAATGCAAAAATCTGCTTTTTCGAATGGGACACTGCTGTGAAAACAAAACTCACTGCTTCCAGTTGATAGTTGCATAACCGCAACAAAAATTGAAAGAAAAACCATTAATAGTAGGAGAAACGATATGATTATTTGAAAGGCACTTACACTTACACTAACACTAGCACTAGACGTGATTAATTGTTATTAAGTTAACACTTCAAAGGCTAGAACACAATTGAACAAAAACGAACAAATCTAAGAGTGTAAAGTAAGGGGAAAACTATTTAAAATGTCTTTTGTAAATAAAAATATGGCTACCCAAATTCAGCACCCAATACAGGGGAAGGGATTGGTACCAAGGGGCCAATTGGGAACTTTAGAAAAACTTCCAAAACTGGATTTGGAAAATTCCAGGTCCTAGCCAGGATTGCTACTTTTTGCACTCTCAATTTAAAGGCAATTGTTTTTATCCTAGAATTTCGACTGGGAGAATTTTCCAAAAACTGAATCCCTTTTACAATCCACCAGTGCTGCAGATAGAATTTGACACCTCTAAAATAACTTTTTTCTAGATCGAATCATATCCAAAGACTTCTAAGGTACTACCTCAATCCCAAAGTTAACACTGTTCTACCTTTTTTTTTCAATTTTGAAAGGCACTGGCACTTACACTAACACTAGCACTAGACGTGATTAATTATTAATTAACAAAAAAAATCGCAATTTCTTAACAAGAACGAATAAATCTAAGAAGAGTGTTAAGTAAGGGGAAAGTACAAAAAAGTGTCTTTTGTAAATGAAAATATGGCTATCCAAATTAAGAACAAAGTACAGGGGAAGGGGTTGGTACTAAGGGGCCAATTGGAAACTTCAGGAAAACCTCCAAAAGTGGACTTGGAAAATTCCAGATCCTAGCCAGAATTGCTACTTTTTGCATTCCCAAAATAAAGACAATTGTTTTTTCCCTAGCATTTTGACAATTTCCAAAAATTGAATCCCTCCTGCGATCCACTCGACTGTCAATAGAATTTGATTCCTCTAAAAATAACTTTTTTCCAGATTGAATCATATCTTCCGTTTTTAGCAGCAGTTCCAAAGACTTCTAAGGTACTACCTCAATCCCAGAGTTAAGACTGTTCTATCATTTTTTTTCCATACTTTTCTTAAGTAAATGCTACACGTCCACTAAAAAATGCTGCTCCAGGCAACTGCCTGTTTTGCTGCGGTTTTGGGCCGGTCCTGCGTTTTTCTATGATTGGAGTGTTAATTATTTTTGTCGTTTTAGATGAGAATAGTAAAGACACGAAAATTACAGCTGCTAGTGAAACGATTTTGCACGGACTCAAAAAATACACAAATTACAGTATGGAAGTGTTGGCATACACTTCAGGCGGTGATGGCGTACGAACCGATCCTATCCATTGCCAAACCGAACAAGATGGTAATTCGTTCGTAAAACAATTTTCATAATCGACTAATTGTTCGATTAATTCCAGTACCTGAAGCTCCAATTGCTGTTAAAGCTCTTGTAATGTCAGCCGATTCGATTTTGGTCAGTTGGAAGCCACCAATCGAACCCAATGGTATCGTTGAATACTACACCGTTTACTATCAACCAACTGAGAAACCGGATGAGAAACCCAAATCACAGAAAATCGTACCGAATTTAAGAAATCAAAATTTAAGTTATCAAGCAAAAAATCTGGATAGTACTCTGAAGTATGAATTTTGGGTAACTGCAGCTACCACAATCGGTGAAGGCCAACCGTCGAAGAAAGTCACCGTTTCACCCAATACGAGTGTACCAGCGAAAATTGCTTCATTCGATGATACTTTCACTACCACCTACAAAGAGGATGTAACACTGCCATGTTTGGCGGTTGGTATGCCACCACCAACCATCGCATGGAAGATCAAAGGTGTACCGTTCACAACAAACGATAAGATCCGTCAACAACCCGATGGTTCGTTGTTTATTCGTGACGTCAGCCGTACCAATGCCGGTGAATACTCGTGTCATGTTGAGAATGATTATGGGCAAGATACGGTGACGCATCAATTGATTGTGAATGCACCACCGTACGCACCACAAGTCTCCCTAACGGCAACCACCACCAATTCGTTGACATTGAAAATGAGACCACACGAAGCGGATGTTGAACCGATCCATGGTTATACGATCCATTACAAACCGGAATATGGTGATTGGCAAACCGTACAAGTTGGACCGAATGTTGAGAAATACACTTTAGAGAAATTATTGTGCGGTACTCGATATCAAGTGTACGTGACCGCTTATAATAGTATTGGAACTGGTGATCAATCCGATACGTTGAATCCGCGTACACGTGGCGAAAAACCGATCATACCGACTGCTGAGAAATTCATTGAAGTATCATCGAATAGTGTTACGTTGCATTTGGGCGCTTGGTCGGATGGTGGTTGTCCGATGCTCTATTTCGTCATTGAACACAAAAAGAAGTATTTTCAACAAACTTACAAGGCGAGGTCACGACCTCGGAAATGTAGTTCGGAACGAGCTTAAAGTTTTTTGTGAGTTGAAATAGCTCAAGTGGTTGCGTTGTTGTATCGCGCTCAAAAGGACGACGGGGTTCAATCCTCATGCGGAGAATTTTTCTTTTATTTGCTGAAACACCAAAAAAAAAAGAAAAATTCTTTGCATGACGATTGAACCCCGTACTTTTGAGCGCACTACAACGACGCAACCACTTGAGCTAAAAAACTTTGCTTTTTTCTCAAGATTGGCTCGCTATTGCGTTTTAGTTTTTTTACAAGCCTGCCGAGGTCGTGACCTTTCCTTGTTAATGCGATTGATTTTTAAGTTTAATTTGTGTGTGATTGTTTCAGAACTAGCGCCGAATGGATACAAGTGTCAAATAATGTGAAATTGGGACAGAATTTCGTTTTACTCGATTTAGATCCGGCCGTTTGGTATCATTTGAGAGTTACCGCACATAATAATGCTGGTTTTAATGTTGCCGAATACGAATTTGCCACACTTACAGTCACTGGAGGTACTTTAAATTTTTGTTTCAATGTAAACTTGTGCAGGTTGAGTACGTGACGAGCATCACTTCTCAGAGTCTGCTCGAAATCAACCTATGCTTAATTCGATTTCATAATCCAAACCCTTTTGATTTATTGTTCTCATTATTATTATTATTTTTGGATGTTTAGCATGATTACGAAAAAACCGGCATGGTTTTGTTGTTGTTTCGCAATAGTACCTGAATGGTTTTTACACATTTTTTTAAATGTTAGATTAGTTATTAGAGACAAAAAAAAAACCGACCATAACCAACCCTCTTAAAGCCTGAGCCCCACAACCAAGTCTAGTTTTTGTAAATAGGACCCTTATACCCTTTGTTTCAGGTACTATTGCCCCGGCCCGTGAAATCCCCAAAGAAGATACACTACAAATAATCCTGGCCAATTTAAACCTTGTTGTCCCAGTAGTGGCTGCCATCCTCGTCATTATTGTTGCCATTATCGTAATTTGTGTATTACGAGGCAAAGGCAACTATCATAAAGGTAATTTTGTATTTTTTGTTTCGTTTTTGTTTTTGTTGTTTGTTCGACGACAACACACGTACGTTTAGCAACAATTGCTCCAATCGGTGAACCATCAAATACTGTACGAATGTTGTTCCCATGGATACCGGATTGGGTCGATTGGAATATTGCCGTACCAGTGGCTGCAACTGTTGTTGTGGTGGTTGTTGGTATTGTTGTTATCTGCGTGGCATTGTCACGTAAAGCTAATGGACCATTACAGACACGACTCAGGAGCGATTGTAGGTGTTTTCAAACAACAAATAATCCAAAAAAAAATACATATTAAAATAAGCAAAATTTATCGTTTAACTACACAAAGGGAAACTCTCAATTATAAGATTCTTAAATACTGAGTTGGGGAGCGTTTTGCCATTCCTATTTCTTCTCAAAAGTTAAAGGAGGAAATGAAGGTTTTCTTCCTTAAATTTGAGAAAAAGTTCCCCTACGTGTACGGATGCAGTAAAAGAAATAGGCAGACTTGTTCAAACTGCTCCTCCCCTCTTCTTTGTAGACCATTTTAAATGCTGAATTTGGTTTATCTAAAAGTCAATTTAATTTGTGAAGAATTCTCGATAAAGCCCAACAGTGCGTGGCAATTTTGCATAGCCTGGGGATCGAATTTGCTCTAAAAAGGGTGAATTTGTCTTTAAGGGCCTGTAAATGCTCATTCATGCTTCCCATAGACAACTAAATTGGACAAAAGGTCGAACGAAGCTTGCAAAAGTCAATTTAATTTGTGAAGAATTCTCTATAAAGTGCATGCCAATTTTGTATAGTCTGAGGATTGAATTTGCTCTACAAAGGGTGAATTTGTCTTTAAGGGCCTTTAGGTGCTCAATAATGCTCCCCATAGACAACTAAATTGGACAAAAAGGTCGAACGAAGCTTGCAAAAGGGCGAATTTGATTTGTAAAGGTCTGAATTTGAAAAGTTAAGTCTTTATTGATACTACCTACCCTTTGGTTATAACAGCGTCTTTCAGGACAAAAAAAATTGACTATTTGGGGTACCAGTCATGATTTCATGCAAAAATACTCATTTTTATTGGGAAACAAGCATACCGAAAGTTGGTAATCTAGCATGGGGTGCAGTGAACAGTGCAATATCCATAACAAGGGAAAAATTCCACGTTTCTGCACATCAAGTTTGCCCTTAGCCAGGACAGTATTGTTGACATAAACTTGGCTTATAAAGGGGTGAATTTGATCTGTGAAGGTATAAATTTCTTTCAGAATATGTTTATCATGTATTCGTAGTCATTTGTAGCTTTTGCACATTTTTGCAAAATTTGATGTGAAGCAGTATTGATTTTTATCAGGCTTCCAAGTATTCAATTATAGAATTTTTGAAATAAAACTTCTTTAGACGCGCTAGGATAGTAAATTTGTTTGGAAGCGTAACGAAAATGCGAAACCCCTGCCCCTCTAAAAGACAGCTGAGAGCAAAGAGTGGGGGCGTTGCTATAGCATCGTTTCTACTCTGTCAGTTCTGCGTAAAATAAACACTAGGGTGTCAAGTTGGTATCATTGATCGATATACAGCGCCCTCTCTGGAACGAAACTAAAATGTCCTGGCCTACCGCGATTTATGATTTCTGTAGTATTTTTGATGAGTGAAATGCAGAAAAAGACAACTGCAACAAAAAATCGAGCCTTCAAGCAAAGACAAAAAGAACAAAATTGAATATAATCAATAGCGATTTTCATTAATTGAATCCCACATAATCATATCGTAATCCTAAAAATGAACTTCGTCTCTAACCTAAGAAGTTGCACTTCTAACGCATTTTCAATCTTTTTTTGCATTGTAAATCGAATTTGTCTATTTCGCGGTGCAAAACAGCTTGCCAAACATTCCCCCCAATGAGAGTTTCCATTAGTGTAACGATTTGTTGGACTGAATCTTTGTTGTGCAAAGATTTCAGTCACACTATTGTTGTGTTTTAATCAATTTTCCTTTTTCTTAGATGATGTTGTTTATAATCAATCAGTGAATGCTGCATCAACATTGGATAAACGGCGTCCGGATTTACGCGATGAATTAGGCTATATTGCACCGCCCAACAGGAAACTACCACCAGTACCCGGTTCCAATTACAATACATGCGATCGTATCAAGCGAGGTACCGTTTTAAGTAAGAATCATCCTCTGCTTCTTATTGCATGCAATTTTAAGTTCAACTTCTTCTGTTCCATTATCAGTTCATATTAATCTTGTTGGTTTTTTTTTTGTTTTTCATTAGTATTATTTAAACTGGCGAATTATCCATTTTAAACGTTTAGATTTAGAAAATGGGCGCTAACATTTTGCGTTTGATTAATTATAATTAATTATGATTAGTATTTATTGTTTTTTGTGTGGTGTGGCCTTAAGCGACCATTTTAACCAAATCCCCCCAAAAAAATCAAGGTACTTTTGATATTTGTTTTTTTGTTGTTTTGATAAACCTTGTGCAATAGGAGCTCATTATCGTTCTCATTCGACCTGGGATCCAAGACGACATTTGTATGAAGAACTTAGGAGTAGGAGAGGTTCAAATGAGACGGTTCATACGCATAGAGGTAACATGATGATTTGATAAAGTTGCTATGATTTATCTGTAAAAACAAAGTATAAATTTGAGATACCAAAAAAAATATATATGCTTGGATGCTTCTGGTACTAATCGAAAACTACACTACACTTCATAGATTGTCTTCTGTGTGGCGTGTGAATTAATTTTAGACAAAAAAATAATAAAAAAAAAACAGGTTTGCTAGAGTGTAGATTGTACCAAAAAATCAAATGAAATCCAAAATAAGTCGTAAGTGTTTGCTGTGTTTGGCGCAATTTGAGTTTTTGCATGTCGCATTATTGTTTGGCTCAACCATCATCATCAATCACTCAATCAATCCCTTCACTCAATCCACTGGATAACCGAATAGTGTGTTCCTTTTTTCGATAGGTATGGATGATGAGATTTGCCCCTATGCCACGTTCCATCTGCTCGGTTTCCGTGAAGAAATGGATCCAACCAAAGCAATGCAATTCCAAACGTTCCCACATCCACATTCTGGCACAATGGGCCCATCCGGTATAACAACACCCCATCAGATGCATTCACGATCCGGTTCACAATCGATGCCAAGACAGAATCGTCGTTACGACCGTGTC